>SZWC01000508.1:57359-74548 GCA_023375785.1 Penium margaritaceum
GGGGGGGAGATAGGGAAAAGGAATTATGGGAGAGGAGGAGGGTGGAGTTATGAAGGAATACTCTACTTAAATATTGCAGTGTCTCTCGTGTCTGTCGACTTCTTAGAACTCAATGAAAGGGCAATTACAATTGAGTTTAACTTTCAGCCTGGGAATTCTGGACCCATTTGTCCATGTAACTGATTCGACGGGATCCTTGGCCAACTAAGATAAAACCGTGGTGCTTGATGGTCTCCGATCCTCAAGCCATCCCGTCTTGCTGAGCGCGTGGGGGTGTCTCCAACGATTGGTCCAGTTGGAGGATGTACAGACTGCAGTTACTAGTGTGACACTTTACTGACCAGTGATTCATGAGGCGGGTGACGGCAACGCATGAGAAGCGCCATGGATGCGGTAAGCTTTGCCTTAGAAAACTTTCCACACTTCACCAAGACAAGTGAGAGGAGGGGGAGCGAGCGAACCTAGAACCGGTGAGCGCTCACCCACCTCGAGTGACAAGCTCGAGTGGATGAGTGCCGCCACCCGGGGGTCGAGCCCGACCACTCGGAATAAACCGGTGGCGGCTTCTCACCGATGCACGGTCAGAACCGGCACGGTGGCCCCCTGAGGATCAGCACCAGGGAAATATGCAACTCCCCCTCCACATGCAAGGCAAGGCAATATGAAGCAGGGCACGGCAGTAAGAGTCTACGAGCCCAGGTATCTACCGCATCACTGAGAGTCATATAGAAAGTAAAAAAGATTCATGCAATGGTCTTGGCGGTGCCAAAGGGTATTCCTGGGTCCAGCAGCAGAAGCAGCTTGATGGCGTCAGCGGCTCCAACCATGATAGCCACATTGGACGCTTTTCCAGGATGAACCATTGTCATTTAATCTGTACAGAGTGTGTGCATAGTGTGAGAGGCAAGAGGGCACAGAGTTGTGAGTGGCCAACGAACTTCAACACTCCCCCATGACCCGCAGACAAGCAACCCTCACACACATGAAAGAATCACAAGAGATGACCACGCGAGATGAGGAGAATCAACAACACTGACTTTCAACCGGGATCGTGCTGACTGATGAGACCCACAGAGTGAACAACACTTTTGAAGACATTGCGACTGAGGGCCTTAGTGAGAAAGTCAGCTCTCTGTGACCGTGTGTCCACCCATGCGACACGAACGATGCCGGCGGCAATGCATTCACGAACAAAGTGGTGCTCAACATTGATGTGCTTGGTGCGTGAGTGGTGCATGCCGCTGTTTTTAGCAATGGCTTTTGTGCTTTGGTTGTCGCAGCGCAGAGTGATATAGCGGATGGGAACACGTAGTTGTTGCAGCAGACGGCACAACCAAACAGCCTCACAAGTGCCTGCACCCAATGCTACATACTCAGCCTCAGCGGTGCTGCGTGCCACACATCCTTGCTTGCCACTCTTCCAGGAAACAGCAGTCCCTCCAACCAGAAAGACGTACCCCGTGAGACTGCGAGCATCAGAGTCATGCGCCCAGTCACTGTCTGTGAAGCCGTCTACTATCACGGAGGGCTGTGCACAAAAGCATAGTCCAACACGGGGGGTGGAGAGAGCATACCGCACCACTCGCAATGCTGCCTCGAGGTGGCGCTCGCGAGGGCACTAAGAGAACTGAGACAGGAAGTTCACGGCAAAGGCCACATCTGCACGCGTGGTAGTAGCAAGGTACATGAGGGAGCCAATGACACGTGGGTAGTCTGTGACATCAACCGGCTCCCCCAGGGTTGAGAGGTCCTGTGACTTGAGTAGGGACTGGCCAGCTGGAGTCATGGGCGTGGACGTTGTGGGGATAGAGACGAGGAGTGGTGTGAAGCGCTCCCCCAGGCTGCGTATGTACGCAGCCTGATGCACATGCAATACGCGACGTGCACGGTCGCGCTCCAGCTCCATGCCTAGGAAGACACGAGCTGGACCAAGATCTTTCATTTTGTATGCTGCTTGTAGCAAGGACTTGGCGGCTTTCACCGCTGCAGCATCGAGAGAGGCAATTAGGAGGTCATCCACGTAGACGAGAATAGCTACAAGTGGTTTGGTGGGGGGTCGAAGAAACAGTGCCGGGTCAACGACACTTCGCTTGTAGCCACCTTTCTCAAGGGTGGCGGTGATCTCCTGGTTCCAGCACCGTGGCGACTGTTTGAGGCCATAGAGGGCCTTGCGCAAGCGCCAAACCCAATTGGTTCCATCAGAGAACACGGGTGGTTGCACCATGTAGATCTCTTCGTCCAATCTGCCATGCAGGAAGGCATTGTTGACGTCCACCTGCTCGAGCTCCTAGTCATGTTGAGCAACTAGACTGAGTAGAGCCCTGGCTGTGCTATATCGAGCGACGGGAGCGAAGGTCTCATCAAAATCAACACCTGGAATCTGAGAAAATCCCTTGGCGGTAAGACGAGCCTTGTACTGCTCCACCGTGTTGTCAAGGTTCAGCTTCCGACGATACACCCACTTGGCAGCGACAGCCTTGCGACCCGGTGGGAGGTCAACGAGCTCATAGACATCGTGCTCAGACAGTGCATCGAGCTCGGCCTTCATGGCCTTCTCCCACAACGAAGAGTCCGAGGCAGTGCGGGCTGCCTAGACAGTCAGTGGTTCTGGGGGAAGAGGAGAGAGGCCAGCAGCAGCAAAGCACGAGGCAACATAGCCTGCAACAGAGGACGATAAGGCAGAGTGGAACTCTTGTTCGATAAGAGAGTAGCCAAGTGCGGTGCTGGGATAAACGATAGATGCAGATGCGGACAGGCCCGAGGTGGTGAGACCAAGGGCGCGAAGACCAGGGTCACCGGAAACGACAGGCTGAGTCTGAGAGGGAAGAGCCCTGAGACGTCCTCCGCGCGTGTAGGGTGAGACTGGAGGGATGGAAGGAGCACATGCAGAGGCAGGGGGAGTCGCAGAACGAGGTGGCGAGGAGGCAAGCGCTGGCTCAACAGGAACAGGCGATGAGGCGGCACCAAGTGGGAAGGTAGAGGACGATGCTGCGGGAGAGGCAGTAGTGGGAAAGCCAGGAGAGGCAGTAGTGGGGATGCCAGGGGCTGGACGGGGAGAGGACACCGGGACAGTGGAGGAGGGAGACACAGGAGAGGGGGACCCAGGCAAGGGAGTGCTCTGCTCAGGAGAAGAGGAGGCAGTGGGGTCCGAGGGACGCACTGAGGGGGGCCCAGCAAGCCCGCTAGAGGGCAGACCGCCAGGCCCACCAGAGGGCAGAGAACCACCCCCACCCCGAACAGACGGAGAGAGGGACCCACCAAAGCGGGATGTGTCACGCTCAAATAGGTGCTCAAAGAATAGGGCGTCACGAGACTCGATGACGCGACAACGGGAACGATCCCAGAATCGCCACGCCTTCGAGAAGGGGGAGATACCAAGGAAGATGCACAACCGACCACGTGGGGACAGTTTGCCGTCGCGTTGATCAGTAGGCAACCAGACTGAGGCAAGACAGCCCCACACACGGGCAAGGCAAAGATCTGCACGCTGACCAGTCCATCGTTCAAAAGGAGTGACAGTGTGAGGAAGAGGGCCATGAGGTATGCGGTTCCAGACCCAAGTCATGTAGGACATGGCCTCAAAAGCAAAGAGTGGGGACTGACAAGACGCAGAGAGCAAGGAGCGAATCCCATCCGCAAGAGTGCGGTTCTAGCGTTCAGAGACACCATTTTGCTGGGGGGTGTACGGGGCAGAGGACTCAAGGCGGACACCACGGGATTCAAGGAAGCGGGACGTAGGACCAAAGAACTCACCACCACAGTCACTGCAAAACACGCGCAGGGACCGGAGACAAGCCCGCTCGGCCTGGGGAAGCCAGGACTCAATGACGTCAGTGACCTCACTTTTGTGTCGCAGGGCAAACACCCAACGGTAGCGAGAAATGTCATCTGTGAGACACAGGACGTAACGACCAAGGCCCCCAAGGAAGTCATGTGGCAATTGGCCCATGACATCAGCATGGACCAGGTCAAGGGGATGAGAGGTAGTGGACTCAGACGTGGAGAAGGGTGAACGATGCATTTTGCCGCTGGCACAGTCCAGGCAGGTTGAAGAGCAGGGTGGAGAGAAAGTGGCAGGGTCAAGGCCGTGTGCAGGCTGGAGGCGCAGGAGGCGCTGAATGGCAGCAGTGTGAATGTGACAGAGGCGGTGATGCAGGAGTTCAGCATGAGCTGGGGACAGTGAAGGGGCAACATGCACAAATGCAGACGCAGCGGAAGACGGTGAGAACATGAGCGGCACACGAAACAGGCGATCACAGCGCACACCACGAAGTACGACATGGCCAGAGGAACGAAGAGAGATAGAGGCAAGGCCGCGGCTGGACGAGAAGTCCATGCCCTGGTCGTCAAGGGTGGTGACAGAGAGCAGACTGACTTCAAGGTCAGGGACGTACAGAACTTCAGGAAGGTAGACCGTGCCACCAGGCCCAACAAAACGAACAACACCAACACCTTGGACAGGAAGAAGTTGGCAGGAGCCAGTGCGTACAGAACGGACAGACTGAACGGGCCCAAGGGACACAAAGTGAGAACGACAAGAGGTCATATGATGAGTGGCTCCAGAGTCAATAATCCATAGACCAGGGGAAGCACGTGTGAAGGGGAGAGCCAAACAGACAGCCACGGTACCACATGCAGAGGACGACGAGAAATGACCAAGATGAGAAGGTAACGTGTGTGACTGCATATCCTCAATCCATGCACGATCATCAGGCAGGTCCCCCTGAACAGCCCCAGAGGATGAGCCACGAAGAGTGGCATCGGACTCACAGATAGAGACACGGCCACTCACACTCTCACCTCCCTGAGAGCGAAGATGAAGAAGCTCGGCAAGTCGTCGCTTGAGGGCGCGCTCCTCGTCCCGGCGATCAGAGCGCTTGGAGGAGCGGTTAGAGGAGCGGTCTGACGAGCGGTCGGAGTAGTGGCCATCGTCCCGTCCCCAATGAGGGACTGAATAGTGTGAGGATGGGGGACGGTAGTGGGTAGGGCCAGACGGTGGAGGGACCCACCCCCAAGTGGTAGGAGATGGCGGCGGCGGCTGGAGAGGAGCGAGTGTGGTGGACAGGGCTGAGGAAGAGGAGGAAGGGGAAACAGTCATAGCAGCTGCGGCGGATGAAGCTGTGACGCCGGTGCGTGCCCAGTGAGCACGCATGGATGATGCAAGTCGCGCATCGTCACGTGGAGCGGGGCACTTTGGCGCCGAGTGACCAGTCGCGCCAGAGTTCCAGCAGGTAACGTCGGCGACAGAGGCGGCAGAACCTCTGCCCCCACGACCACCCCCACGCCCTTTACTTTGTCGGCCCCCGCCACGGCCGGGACCGGAGCCACTGTTCCCTCCACGGTTGGAGGCCTGAGTGGAGTGTGTTGCAGCCGGGGAAGAGGAAGTGGTGGAGGACGCTGCAGTAGAGGAGGATGGTGAGGAGGTGGTGATAGCTGCAATGGCTGCACGATGCATGCGTTTGTTCTAAAGGGCATTCCATCAATCGGTGAGACGTGCAGCAGTGAAGTCAAAGAGAGGACCAATGCCTGGTGGGGCATCAGCAGGGACGGGAGACTATGCAAGGCGCTCAAGCTCAGCCTGAGACACGTGGAGATAAAGATCGGATAGTTCAAGAATGAGGCCAGCAACAATAGAAAGACAGGCCGAGAGGGGGCCTGGTGCAGCCTTCCCAAGGTCGCGTAGGAGCCGCAAGCTGCGGGCCCAGTATTCGTCTGCAGTCTCATCCGCTCGCATCTGCAATGTGTTGAACTGAACAGTGAGAGCGCTTTGGACGGCATGCCCAGTTACTGTCTTGCGGCGACGAATGAGTGCATAGGTACCGACTGGATCTGCACTTGTGCCTCGGATAGGGTCGGCATTGTACGTGCCGATGTCGTCCAGAAGACTTTCCGGTCCGGCATTGATGAGCGCCCGAACAGCACGGGCGGCCTCCGCCGGCTGCGGCACAAAAGGTGCCTTGGCTGGAGAGTAGTATTCCCACAAAAGCTCACCTTGGGCCCACGCACTGAAGCATGTTTCCCAAGAGGTGAAGGTAAGCTTCGTGGTGAATTGAGGTGGTGGCGTCTCGAAGTCTTTCTGGCGCGCTGGTGGGAGAGACCGAACTGAGCCCCCCCCAGCTGAAAGAGCAGGGTAGGAGGCATTTGCAACGCCACCAGCAGGCGGAACAGATGAGTCTGTGGACCCTGATTGGTCTGCAGTAAGAGCTGCAGCAAACGCTGGTACAGCACGGAGACGTTCTATGACCAATGCAGCTACTGTGGCAGCTAACTCCTGTTGTGCGTCACGCTCACGATCAAGCTCATCCTGTGCCTTTCGGCGCTCGGCCTGTGCTTCACTAAGGGCGGCCTGCAGAGCCTCTAGCTTATCCTCTGGGCCAGGCATGATGAGAGGATGAGGAAATGCTAGAGAGGATGACACCACAGGTAGGGAGCATGAAGCAGTAGCCTAAAGGAAAAAGGATCTCACCGAGCTAGTGACGAGGCAGTAGACTGAAGAGGGGAGCCACCACTTCTGCGGTCGAGGAGAAGAGGACAGCCACCCACCCAGCCGCTGCTACAGTCAGACACAACAGACCGGTGATGGAGGCTCCTACCACGGCCGCCGATGCAGAGGCGATAAGCACCCCTGTGGTGACGTGAGAGTTGAGCTCACGTGGAGCTCCAGTAGGTGTCAAGACAGCTACTGTTGTGGACGCTCGGATGGAGCCTACGGTGACAGAGGTTGCGTCAGCTGCGGACGATGCAGCAGTGGCTACAAACGCTGCTGCTGCGGTGACCTGTGTGGCAATGTTTGCAGCGGCAGTGGCAAGCAGTGTGAGAGAGGCTGCTGCGTGCGAGTAGGCGTTGGCTGCCCGCCCCACGGCTGTCTGAGTGGGAGCCCTGCAAGCACGGGCTGTGGCAGCAAAAGTAGCTGCAGCTCCTGCAGCTGCGTCAAGAATGGCTCCCGCAAGGCTGATGGAGTCGGTGTGGACCTGCAGCACAGGGACGACGCCTGGAATCTCAGGTACTGAAGGTAGTTCAGCAGATGGAGCAGTAGCTGGAGAGGGGCCGGCAGTTGAGTCGGCGGTGGAGGCAGCTGTGGAGGGTGCAAATCCGGGTGGAGGTTGCATGATTGAATGGCAAGGAGGCGATGGTGGTAAATCGTCCGGGGTGTAGACTTGGGTGTCCTCACGTCCGTGTTCTGCACGGTGTGCTGCAGTGGGAGTGGAGTCAGCGTCCTCGTTAGGAGGTCCATCAGAGGGCGGAGAATCCAGGGTGCCTGGTGTGGCTGCAGATGCAGTCGCGGGTGAGAGAGAGGAATGTGGTAGGATCCGCCGAGTAGACAACAGGTGGCTGTAGTGCAAAGTGTAAGATGAGGCGCAGAGTAAGCAGCATCAGCCAAGAATGGCCGAAGGAAGCCGTGAGTGCTTCAGCGTGCACGAGAGCAGCTAGGAGATGGGTTGCGGACAGGCTCTAGAGTTGCAGAGGGCCCAAAAGGGGTACACGAGAGTCACGGACTGTTGGGGCAGTCGAGTGTGGCCAGGAGTGGTCACAGTGTCCGTGAAGAGGAGCTCCGAGGGGTTGCAGATGCAACTGAGAGCTGGGCGGCGATGCGCAGGAGAAACCGCCGAGAGCAGTGCTCGTGGAGGGACGACGTGAGAAACGGGAGCGAAGAGGCAGCAACACCCAGATGTGCTGCGGACCAGTGAGATGGCTGGTGGGAGAACCGGCCGGAATCACGAGAAATGTGGGCCACGCGAAGATTCGAGGGTCCAGGATCGACGAGCAGCGGGAGTGGATCCTCGCTGCTCTGATACCAGCAGTTACTAGTGTGACACTTTACTGGCCAGTGATTCATGAGGCGGGTGACGGCAACGCATGAGAAGCGCCATGAATGCGGTAAGCTTTGCCTTAGAAAACTTTCCACACTTCACCAAGACAAGTGAGAGGAGGGGGGGCGAGCGAACCTAGAACCGGTGAGCGCTCACCCACCTCGAGCGACGAGCTCGAGTGGATGAGTGCCGCCACCCGAAGGTCGAGCCGGACCACTCGGAATAAACCGGTGGCGGCTTCTCACCGATGCACGGTCAGATCCGGCACGGTGGCCCCCTGAGGATCAGCACCCGGGAAATATGCAACTCCCCCTCCACATGCAAGGCAAGGCAATATGAAGCAGGGCACGGCAGTAAGAGTGTACGAGCCCAGGTATCTACCGCATCACTGAGAGTCATATAGAAAGTCAGAAAGATTCATGCAATGGTCTTGGCGGTGCCAAAGGGTATTCCTGGGTCCAGCAGCAGAAGCAGCTTGATGGCGTCAGCGGCTCCAACCATGATAGCCACATTGGACGCTTTCCTAGGATGAACCATTGTCATTTAATCTGTACAGAGTGTGTGCATAGTGTGAGAGGCAAGAGGGCACAGAGTTGTGAGTGGCCAACAAACTTCAGCACAGACGTTACGCGAGAGACGAGCGGTGGCACATACAGAGCGCCAGGCCTAGTTGCCCATCCGGCTCGGCGGCTTATGTCTAGCCCCGTAGGCACCACTGGCTCCGCTCTCTTACATCTGCAGTCGTCTCCAGACTTGGCACGATGTGCGTGTTGGTTTTTGCGCATCTCTCATTGTGCTCTGTTGTGTCCTCCCGGATTGTGTACATCGGCGTGGAGATGACTGGCAGCGAGACTCGACACTGATGGAGTGTCGTCCGGTGGAGCCGACGCACGCCGAGGTCTACTCGCAGTTCGCTGGAGCCTCCTCTCTCCGGCGACGTGCTCAGCTCCATCGGCGGGCCTCCTCGGTGGTCGTGCTGCCGGCGGTCACTGTCACCGCAGTTGCTGTCTGCATGCGTCCAGCGCGTCCCATCGCGTCTGCATTGTCATGCTCTGCCTAGGTTCATTGTTGCATGCTGCATGGCCCTGTTCGGCCTCACGGACCATCGTAGGCACTGCCTGGTTTCGGGCAGCCAGAACTCCTTGCTACTATTTTTCTAGCTTTTTCTGACCGTACGACTGCGTTTGCAACGTCAATAGTATGGTATGGTCCAGTTTTCAGGCAAAACGGACGACGCCCAGGTTTTGGGCTGTCGGCTGTCTGGTAGGGTTCATCGAGAAAACCTGCCTGCCAGAAAAAGGGGCAACTTTCTAAGTCGCCCCCACTCTCGCCTCGGCATGTCTGAGACGGCCCCATTCTGAGAAAAATGGCTTGGTCGCCCCCATTCCGGAAAGTCATGGCTACGTCGCCCCCACTTTCGGTACTCCAGGGAATTATGGCTAGGATGCCCAGTACGGAAGAAATGTTATCGTCGTCTTGCCCCTACTTTAAAAAGTGGGGGCAAGATAACAATAAAACTTCAAAGTGTTATTTGCAGAAAATGAGTTTCAATCGAAACCTGCCATACATAGTTCCGGACACCAGGTCCGCCGTGTCCGCCGTCCAGACTTGGTCGGTAAGGTGGATGGGATGTGTACAAGTTACAGAGTAGACGTCCGATGTTCGCATTATGCATGTAATGTACCCTATTCTCCGGCCTTCGAACGTCGACTCTATTGCATTTATGGATCTTCCAAGGAGCTTCCGACTAGTGGGCCATTAATTGCCATCTCCTTTCACGCTTTGTTCAACGCGATTGTTGGTCATTGACATGTGCATTTCCCGTTGGCCACACGAGCGTTTGTAAACCGCACTTTATATTATTGAAGGAATGTAGTCCACGTACATTGTTGCCACGGTGGCATGTACTTTGACCAATGTGTGCACGCCTCCGGTTTTGTACGCTAAACCTCCCCCCCCTCCGACGGTGGACATGTACACCTCCGTCATGTTACGCCGCACCCTGCAGCTGGCAGGGGTCTCCGACGTCCGTCATTCTGCATAGCATGGTGCATCACTGTCGCCTACGCAGTTTGTCGTCACCCGTCCCGCTGTGGCGTCGTGCCCATGGTGCAGGCCGTCAGCCTCGCACCTGTTGTGCTTTGTGCCCATCCTGTACAATTTATTGTGACCACTCGGCCGTGTCCATACGCGTGCAGATCCCTGAGGCAGGCGGCCCTGGTGACACCGGCGCGACGACAGGCGGCGGACTACCCGTCTGGAGCTGACCGACCACTGTTCCAGAGCCCCAGATGTCACCGGGACTCCTTGCTGTGCCTTCTACGTCTTGCAGGCGCCTTTCGGCGGACTGGGCATGAGGCCCATTTGCATGTTTTTGCATTGTATACTCGCTGTCAGTCGATGGATGCATGCATGTGACCAGTCGTTGCGTGCGTCTTTTGATTCTGCACGTCTAGGTTCAGACGGCGTAGGATTCTGACATGTGTGCGCAGAGTTACGGCCAAAACAGTGGTTTTGGGCCGGTTTTAGGACAACTCTTGGACTGCCGCGTGCGACACCCGCCGTGCGCCGCGGCAGGTATTTATGCCCTAGACCTGTCAGTTGTCATTTCTCTCTGCATATGCTATATTGAAGCATTCTGACACTTGGACTTGTGTCTCCTAGCCAAACCCTTGCCGTTGTGTGTACGACCTGTGGCTGTCGTCACCGTCTGACTAGGCACTGACGCCCGGTCAGCGGCCGTGTTGCTAGGAAGCTTCTACGCACTTTCTCATGGTATCAGAGCAGTGAGACAGTTCTCACTAAGCTGCGCAGCAGAGACGCAGCAGAGCAGCAACAGTGAGAGTCACCGCTGCACCAGATCTTCAAGGACCTGTTGGAGACGGTCGTTCGCCGTCCGCGTACTCCACCCACCACGTGAGATCGCAGCTGCTGAGGCAGCAGCAGCAGCACGTACCGCCACGCAGAGGTGTGTGGCGGCTGCGGTGCGTGCAGCCGCCACTCCCGCCCACAGCCGCAGCAGCAGAGCAGCAGCAGCAGAGGCGGCGGCGGCAGCCGCGCAGCAGCAGCGCAGCAGCAGCGGCCGCCACAGCACCGTGGCAGCAGCGGCGGCAGCAGCAGCGCAGCAGCAGCGTCGGCAGCAGCAGCGCAGGAGCGGCAGCGGCACAGCAGCAGCAGCGGCAGTCGTGGCAGCAGCAGCAGCGCAGCCGCCGCTACCACCGCTGCACACGCAGCTACGCAGCTGCTGCTGCAGCTGACAGCAAAACTGCAACAGCAACTGGGCGGAAGCTGCTGCGCAGCTTCCGCGGAGCTGGCGCGCGCCACCGCGCATCGGCAGAACCGTGACAAGAAAAAAAAGGAGGGGACGAGCTGACGTCAGCATTGTTGGTTGCTGATGTCATCAGGTCGTGCTGATGTCAGCAACCACTTGCTGATGTCAGCATTACACTTAGCCAAGTTTTCAACCGAAAAGTCAAAAGTTGCCAGCGTTTCAACTCCGCGAGAAACGCAGACAGTTTTGGAATCCAGCAAACTTGACCTGTCGTCCCATAGTGAGCGGCGACATGAGTTCGCCCGACGACAAGGACAAGGGACCAGGTGATCCCGCCTCCTCTTCTTCAGGGGTATTGAGCCCTCGCTTGCAGGCCATTGAGGACCTGCGCAGCGAGCAGGAGGAGATGCGTCGTCTGCAGCGAGAGCAGACTGACGCGATCCGCACGCTGACTGAGCTCCTGCGCGCTCAGTCCACGGCTCCTCCGCGGATTTCCGAGGGAGCTGCCGGCGTTGCGGCCTCCACCCAGCACTTGGCTCAGGTTCCCGTGACAGGTGCCCCGCCTGCTTCACCTCCTTGTGTGGTTTCCCCACCACCTGCGGACCTCCTTGATGACGAGCCATTCATGCCAGGCTTCAAGTATGACTCCCAGGAGCGGGAGATTCGTCTTCTACAAGAGCGCCTCCGTCAGCTGCAGACGGGTATCCGACCTCCACCCGTGTCCCCGAGACAACCGTCACCTGACTTCCCCAGTGATCACCCCCTTCCAGGAGTTTTTCCCGTCACTCGTCCTCCTCAGCCTGCGGCTGCTCTCCCCACGGAGCGGCAGCCAAAGGACTTTGAAGCACCACCTCCACGGTACATCAGCGAGGATGGATTTGACTGCTGGGAGATCCTGTTTAAGGTGTGGGCCACTTCTGAGGGAGTGTGGCCTTACTACTACAGCCCATACCAGTCTACAGATCCAGCACAGGTGCTGACAGCAGCCCGGGCCATGCGAGGGCCTTTCTACGCCATGCCACGCGAGACTGTCGTTGACTTCCGCCCCTTCCTCGGCGAGGCTGGCACAGGCACCGGAGTTGATCCTCGTGGAGGCTGGGATCTGGCGTTGTCCCTACTGGCCGCAGAGACGCACGCCACGCGTGCGTCACACATTCATGCTTTCCACTCTCTCCGTCAGGGACCAGCGGAGCCTGCAGCGGATTACTGGCGACACGCCATGCGTATCTACACGCGCCTGGGGACCTCAGGGGGCACACAGCTGTGGGCGCTTTGATCATGCTCGGAGTTCGCCTGGAGTACACCGACATATTCACACGGTACAGCGACGCTGCTCTCGAGCCTTTCTCAACCACCCTGCAGCTGCTCCCGTGGGCCCATCAGCTTT
The DNA here is from genome assembly GCA_023375785.1 of Penium margaritaceum. Taxonomy (NCBI): domain Eukaryota; kingdom Viridiplantae; phylum Streptophyta; class Zygnematophyceae; order Desmidiales; family Peniaceae; genus Penium; species Penium margaritaceum. The sequence continues at coordinate 69,829 of SZWC01000508.1, forward strand.
TCCTCCAGGTGACGTCGGCCCGCGAGGCAGCAGTAGCACATCAGGAGACTTCCCTCGTTGCAGCAGTCCTCACCTCACCACCATCTTCCCTCCTGCAATCACCCTCACCTTCCTCCATCCCGACCTCATCTTCCTCCTCCTCTTGGACCCCGTCTACACCCACGCAGACGCAGGGCGTTGCAGCAGCTGCCCAGGGGAAGAAGAAGAATAGGAAGTGCGGATTGAGTCAGCAGCAGTCGTCATCCAGTGGTAGCAGTGGCCGTTCTGTGCACTGCTACAACTGTGGAGGTGCCCATCGCTACACCGAGTGGCAGCAACCGCTCGACTGGGAGCGCATCACTCACGGACTTCAGGCTGCCCATGCTGCTCGCACCGCGTCCGGCACGTCGATCGCACACTCCTCTGGACGCGTGGCGACTACGACTGCAGCTGTCCCTGCATCCTCACCGGCGAGCAGCAGTGATCCAGACCCACGTGACCGCACCATCGCCGAGCTTCGTCATCTTCTGGCGCTTCGCATTCAGGGAGGTGCGAGTGTGTTGTCATCTTCGAGTGGGTCACAGACCGCTTGTTCGTCCGTCCTTGTGACTCGTGATGACACGTGTGGGGGAGCACAGTCTGCATGTGATGATGATGGGCCTGACTGCATTGACTGGATTCATGAGTCTCACCTTCATGATGTACGTCGTTCATTCCCACTGACGGCTCAGCGTCCCTCTGATGCCGAGTGTTCTATTACTCGTTGTACAGTGACGTCCACCAGTCGTGACTCCGGTGGCACTTGGATCATCGATTCCAGTGCCACCTACCACATGACGTGTCGTCGTAGTGACTTTGTGGTACTTGGTCCTGTCACGACTGTCCGTTCTGTTCGTACACGTTCTGGTCAGTCCTTACCGGTTCACGGTGTTGGGGTTGTATGCTTTGATGGTCTGTCTGGCCCCCTGTATCTCTCTGACGTGCTGTTTGTGCCTGATCTTGAGCTCAGTCTGCTGTCTGTGCGTGCCTGCACTCTGATGGGTCTCTCCGTTGAGCATACCGCTGATTCAGCGATTGTGACTGCTCTTGACACCCGTATCATTGTCCTGCGTGCTTCAGTCGTAGATGATTTGTACCGCATTGCTCGGCCCTCCTCCCCTTGCTCTCCCTCCTCCTCTGGTCGCGTTTTTGTCACTCGTGTTCTATCCCCAGAACACCAGAGGTTACTTCACCGACGTCTATGTCACGTGGGCTCCGACACTGTGTCGAAGCTCATCCGGACACAACCCGCTCTTGGTCTTGACGTGGCTTCTTTCGAGAAGCCACCCAAGACCGACTGTCTTTTTTGCGCTAAGGGTAAGATGCACTGGTGCACTTACCCTGATTCGCGTTCCCGAGCGCTGAGGCCCCTCGAGTTGGTCCACTCGGACCTGCTCGGTCCTCTCCCGGTCGAGTCGCTGTCCGAGAGGGGCCGGTATGTTCTGACGCCGACTGATGACTTCACCCGGATGCGGTGGGTCTACAGTTTGCGTCAGAAGAGCGACGCCGCACTTGCGGTTTGGCTCTGGCTCGTGATGGCTGAGCGTCAGTCTCGCCACACGCTACATACCTTTCGCTCGGATCGAGGCGGCGAGTTCCTCAGCGAGATGGACTCCTTCTTTGTTGAGCACGGCATTTTTCACCAGGTCTCCGCTCCTTCTACCCCACAGCAGAACGGTGTATCTGAGCGTTGGAACCGCACCATGGAGGATGCGGTTCGCGCCATGCGGTCTGAGTGCGGTATCCCGGAGTCCTTCGCATTCGAGGGCTTCGCCTATATGACTTGGGTCTGGAACCGCCTTCCGCATGGTCCGCTTCCGGATCATGTTACACCGTACGAGCTCTGGTTTGGCCACCGTGCCGATCTTCGTCTCGCACGCGTCTGGGGATCCCTGGCCTCTGTCTGGTACACCGAGGACCAGCAGGGGTCCAAGGTCTCCCCTCGGGGTTGCTTGTGTGCCTTCATCGGCATCTCCCCGCGGTCGAAGGCCTGGCGCTTTTGGGACCCCACTCGCCGTCGTGTCATTGAGTCCCGTGACGCGTTGTTTTTTGAGTCACTCACATACCGTGATCTGACTTCGATCACAGCGTTCTCTGCAGCTCATTTCCCTTCCTGTGAGGGTCCTCGGCGGATGGGGGAGACCTCTTCGCCAGCGACCATTCCTTGCTAGGCTGATGTGTCCGCTCGAGTCCCCTCTCGATCTCCAGCACTTGATGATCCGGCTATCATTGCCGTTGGTCCAGAGATCCCGCCTGTCCAGCCTGCTTTGCACCCCACAGGTACCGCTGCTCCCACGCCTCCTCCTGCATCACTCTCTGTGTCCACTGGCACCCCTGTTCTGGCGTCTGACCCAGCTCAGCCCACTCCTGTCTCTACGTCGGCTGACACTCCTGTCTCAGTGTCCGGGCCAGCCTTGCCCGCTGTCATTCCTAGCTCAGTGTCCCCCACACACGCATCTCCGCGCATGGCATCTCCGACTGCCTTGTCTCAGCCCTCACCAGCTGTGGTCGTACCTTTCCCTGTGGTCGTACCTGTTCTTGAGCCTGAGATGTGCCCCTCGACCTCCGGTTACTCCCGTGAGCCCGGTGGTCGCCTTCGACCACTGGGTTATGGAGCTCAGCGAGTGTCGGGTTCCGGACCCAGACGTTCCTCTCGCAGCATCGCGAGCGGTGATCAAGGCACAAAGGCCTTAGGCGTGAGTGTCCGCACTGAGCTTTCAGAGGTACACCCAGCGTGCCCCATAGGGCACGACCTGGTCACTCGCGAGTTCCATATCGCCTGTGACGCAGCAGCTGATCTCGTGGCCGTCAGGCCAGACACTGAGGCGTGTGCACTTGCCACGCAGAGTTCCCCCTCTTTGGCGCCGGACCTGGGCACATTGAGGGAGGCCTTCTCATCGCAGGATGCTGATGCCTGGCGAGCTGCTTGCGAGAGTGAGCTTCGCACTATCCGAGAGCACGGAGTCTACGAGCTGATCGACCTTCCCCTTGGGAGGAAGGCGATTCAGGTCAAGTGGGTCTTTCGCAAGAAGGTGAAGTCGGATGGCTCACTGGAACGCTACAAGGCCCGCTTGGTCGTCAAGGGGTTCTCTCAGATTGAGGGAGTTGATTACACTGACACCTTTGCCCCTCTCGGCCGCATGACCTCAACTCGAGCTCTGTTCGGTGTAGTAGCTCAGCATGACTGGGAACTACACCAGATGGATGTGAACAACGCGTTCCTCCATGGCTCTTTGGATGAGGAGATCTACGTGGCTCAGCCACCAGGTTTTGAGGATGGTGACAAGGTCTGGCGCTTGCACAAGTCCTTGTACGGCCTCAAGCAGTCTCCACGGAGTTGGAACCGGGAGATCACTGGCACCTTGACTCGCGCAGGATACGTACAGAGCGAGGCAGACCCCTCACTCTTCATCCTACCGACACCCGAGCGGTTCACCGCCATCCTGGTCTATGTTGATGACCTTCTGATTGCGTCTCCGTCGCTGGAGGCCGTGAAGGAGGCCAAGGCTGTCCTGCAGACCGCCTATAGGATGAAGGACCTCGGTCCTGCATCGGTGTTTCTTGGTATGGAGATTGTGCGAGATCGCAGACATCGGACACTGTTGCTGCATCAGGCCCGATACGCACGAGTCGTGGCGGAGCGCTTTAGCGATCTCCTTGGTGCAGTGCCCACTGCTTCCACACCACTCACACCTGATGGGCAGGATGCCCTGAAGGCGGATGACCCTACACAGCTGGGGGAGATAATGGACGTGACCTTGTACCTCCGTCTTATCGGATCTCTGATGTACCTGGCCACTACCACGCGTCCCGACATCGCGTTCGCCGTCAACCTCCTCGCTCAGTTCTCGCAGGCTCCACGTGCGAGAGCTCTTCACGCGGCTGTGCGAGTGGTACGGTACGTGGTCTCCACGCCGTATCTCGGACTCTGCTTTCGTCGGCAGTGTTCGGTGGTCCTTGACGGCTACACTGACAGCGACTGGGCTTGGAGTCCTGACGGGCGGAGCCGCACTGGTTACGTGTTTCTGCTCGGTGGTACCGCTTTGTCTTGGCAAAGCGGGAAGCAGGGCTGCATCGCACGTAGCTTGTCGGAGGCAGAGTATGTGGCTTTGGGGGCAGGGGCTGCTGAGGCAGTTTGGTTGCAGCGCTTGTTTCTTGAGCTTGGGCAGTCAGTACCCGCCATTGTGCTGCGTTGCGACAACCAGAGTGCTCTCGCCATTGCGTAGAACTCTGGTGTTTTTCATGCTCACACAAAGCACATTGCGGTTGAGCATCACTTCGTTCGTGATCTGGTGAAGCGACGCGTGATCTCCATCATGTGGGTTGGCACTGACTTGCAGCGAGCTGATTTCTTGACGAAGGCACTTGCACGCGGAAAGTTCCTAGTGGCCATTCGTTCTGTTGGGCTTCGCCCCGTGCGTGACAGTGGTTGAGTGTGGGATGTACGTTGCCGTCTCATCTGTCTGTGTCACTCACTATGTGGTTGTACCAGTGCTGCACGCGTATGGACATGCGTAGCATCGGGTCATGGGGGACTGTTGTGCTTTGCCGTTCCTGTACAGTTTACTGTGACCACTCGGCCGTGTCCATACTCATGCAGATCCCTGAGGCAGGCGGCCCTGGTTACACCGGCGCGACGACAGGCGGCGGACTACCCGTCTGGAGCTGACCGACCACTGTTCCAGAGCCCCAGATGTCACCG
>SZWC01000508.1:74566-85200 GCA_023375785.1 Penium margaritaceum
GATGGATGCATGCATGTGACCAGTCGTTGCGTGCGTCTTTTGATTCTGCACGTCTAGGTTCAGACGGCATAGGATTCTGACATGTGTGCGCAGAGTTACGGCCAAAACAGTGGTTTTGGGCCGGTTTTAGGACAGCTCTTGGACTGCTGCGTGCGACACCCGCCGTGCGCCGCGGCAGGTATTTATGCCCTGGACCTGTCAGTTGTCATTTCTCTCTGCATATGCTATATTGAAGCATTCTGACACTTTGACTTGTGTCTCCTAGCCAAACCCTTGCCCTTGTGTGTACGACCTGTGACTGTCGTCACCGTCTGACTAGGCACTGACGCCCGGTCAGCGGCCGTGTTGCTAGGAAGCTTCTACGCACTTTCTCAGCACCTGGTAAGTCAGGGGCATGGGGGCATGGTACATATTCATTCGCCAGTTCTCTATCCAACATGCCCTCATTCTGGCCGCATGGCGGCCTCAACTTCGATCGGTTCGTCGAGCAAAGCTCGGCAAACCGTATACACTACACGTAGCACACGACATCAACTCTCGCCTGGCCCAGAGTACCTCAATCCCCTAACTGCCGACCCAAGTGTCGAGTATGTCGACCCCATGCACGTGCGGTCTTTTGCCGAGTGGGATGATGACATGAGAGAGCGCAACAAATCGGAGAGGCAGCAAGAAGCTGAACTGTTGGTATCTATGACCCCCGGTTCCCATGACCCCAAGCCCGTCACGTACAAAGGTGGTAGAGCAGTGCGGGTCTATCCGGAACGCTACTACCCACCCAGTGGTACGTGGTCAATCCCTCTGGTCTCACATCATGGCCCGTGCCATTTCTGGTTTAGAGTGCCTCCTAGGTCAACCTGCGTCGACACCTAAGGCGAAGTCACGTAAGGAACAAGGCCCACCCCGCAAGCCCACAGTACCGTCGCACAATCGTAACCTTTTGCTGGCAGCATGTGACCCCGCAGTCCCGACTTGGGTGGCACTTGGTCTGAGGTAGTTTCTGTTGTTTTTGTGCAGGCACCTCAGACGAGGATGACGACGGTGATGGTGCGTAGTTCCCGGGTGGCATGGAATTCCAGACGATGGAGGAGTGCCGCTGTGCCATCGAGGATTACGCTGTCCAACAACGTTTCCCCCTCAAGTGGGAGAGATCTGAACCCAGGAGAATTGTTGTCCGCTACCGCAACCGCAAGAGCGATGGATGCCCGTGGGTCATCCGTGCTCGCATGTCCAGCAAGTCCAACAGCTACACAGTGTCTTCCTACGTGGAGGGACATAAGTGCACCCCGGGCCAGACGAGGGGCAACCTGGCGCGGACAACCAAGTGGGTCCTGCGACGTATCCGGGACACGGTGGCTCGAGACCCAACCACTGACGCGAAAGCTCTGCGTGCGGTCATCGAAGCTGTAACACACGAGAAGGTGGGCTATCAGGTCATCTGGAGGGCGCGGGACAAGGCCCAAGAGGAAGTCATGGGGGAGAAGACCAAGTCGTGGGCTCTTTTCCCCACGTATTGCGCCGATGTGAGTCCTGCTGCACTTTATGTCAAGTTCAGATGATAGAGGTTTTGTTCTTGCACCCAGAGTGATGTATGTATTTTTTTCGCACATGCAGCTGATGCGAGTCGACCCCAACACTGTCACCATGGCAGAGCAGAGGGCAAAGCAGTTTCGTCGATGCTTTGTGGCACCTGGTGCCTGCCGCAAAGCGTGGCCTCACGTTCGGCGTATTGTTACCCTCGACGGCACCTTTCTCAAAAATGGCTACAAACAGGTGCTATTGATCGCGCAGTTTTTCGATGCTAACAACAACAGCGTGCCCATGGCCTACGCCCTCGTCAGCAAGGAGGACGAGGACAACTGGGGGTGGTTTCTGCACCAGCTGTCTAACTCATACTGGACCATGCGCGAAGGCGACACCACCATCATCAGTGACCGTGATCTAGGACTCCTCGCAGCGATGCCCAAGCTCCTCCCTCGGACCAACCACAAGTATTGCACCTTCCACATCAAGGAGAATATCTGGGTGACGTTCAGTAAGGCTGCAGTGGACATCTTCTCGCGGCTGGCACACGCATATGAGCGAGAGGAATACGACAAGTTGAGCATGGAGCTCGTGCAGACGAACCAGGGCGCATCATGCTACGTGTTCGGTGATGGCGAGGAGGGAGGAATCCCTCTGCGATCGTGGAGCCGCTTTCACGGGCCACCGGGGTGTGGCGGCCACACCACAAGCAAAGTCGCCGAATCTCTGAACGCCCGGATCGTCAAAGCACGTAAGCTTTTTCCTTTCCACTGCTTCGCCAGTCTGTACCCATTCATGCAGAAGCTGTTTGCCACCCGCAGAAAGCTGGCACACGACATCAACATGGGCAGCGAGGTGGAGAGGAAGTGGGCGACCACACCCGGTAAGGCACTAACCCACAACTGCTTGGCGGCCCGCGACTACGAAGTGGTGCACACCGGGAACCTCATGGCCACAGTGACATGTAGCCGGGGTGTGCCACGGCAAGTGGACTGCCGCATGCGAAAGTGCAGCTGTGGCCGCTACCATGAGTTCGGCATTCCGTGTGTCCACGCATGTGCCGTGCTACTGGAGAACGGTGTCACCCCGGAAAACTAAACCGACATGGCGTACAGCATCGCCACGTGGAAGCGTTGCTATGGCCACCCCATGCCGGGCGTGAACCTGAGAGCGCTAAAACCTGCCCCCCCGGAACCAGACCGTCTCGGAGACCCCCCGGGACCGGGGTGGCAGGCCCCTGGAGGGCGTGCAGTGGGCCGTCCGCAGGGAAAACGCATGCGGCGAGGGGATCTACTGTGCGCAAACCACATCTGTGGCAGGTGTGGCCAAAAGGGCCACCCTATGAAACGTTGCAAGAACCCACCCGCAGCAACCCCGGCACAAATGGCTGCGGCTCGCGCTGCTGAACTGCGTGGCCAGCAGATTGCAGCAGGCAATGGTGCTGCGGATGTTGCGGGTGCCATCATGGATGCTGCAGACACAGAAGCTGGTACAAGCGCACGCACAAGTGCAGCAGCTGCAGGGGCAACAAGTGAGGAGGCAGGTGAAGAGGGCGAACTAACGCAAGAGCAGACAGCAACCGGCCAGGCACAGGAGGGGGATGGGGAGGAGGAAGAGTATGAGGACGACGGTTCCGAGGAGGAGGGGAACAACGAGGTCGTAGTCGCCAGGCCTGCTCCAGAAGGTGAGCGCACTTCAGAGCCGACAGATTTGGACACTTCTGACGAGGAGTACGACCGAGATGAAGAGACTAGGAGGGCAAGGCATGAGGCAGAGGAGGCTGCTTTCTGTCGTCAGTATGCCATGGTCCGCGAGCTTGTTCCCGAGATGGGTCTCCCAGATCTTGACACCTTACCTGACATTGGAGCTGTTTGAGGGTAAGTTGTTGATTACTATTGCATATGAATCGTATGCCTTGCTATGCTGCCTTGGATGTGCACACATTACTACATTCAAATGTAACCTTCCCTTGTTGTATGATTGCAGGTTAAGAAGGCTATTCTACTTGTCCCTGTCCAAGCATCCACAAGGTCAAAATCCACAAGGCCCAAAAGGGGACTGTCTGTTAGGGGGCGGTTTAGATCGCAACGTGTGCATGTGGAAGGGGGTGAATGTGGTCAGATAACATGTGGCCAACAAGTTGAGGTGTTCTATGACGCCCTAGAGTGTGGAGATGCCTGCCCATGTGCAGCATGCGACGTTATACGTTGGGTGAACAATTTGCAAGTGTACGTGCAAGAGTGGATATCCTCATGTGACCTTTCTCCATTGTCTTTCATGTGGACTTAAACCTTTCGTACATATTCTCATTTCCATTGAATGTATGGTTTGCATTTGTATAGCAAAAGATGTGAAGTAATAGTGCTCGTAATGCAGATTCATGAATGCTTGCACTTAATGGAATGGTCAGAATAATAACCCTTTGCAAAAGTTGCACAATTGTTTATGGTAATTTGACTTTCCTGCGGTTGCAGTTCAATGTTAGGTTCATTCATGTGTGACAGTTATGTCTCATTGTTCCAAAGAAACACTGAACATTACTTGAAGAGGCACCCACTCACAAATGATAGGAAGAACAATGTATTGAGGGGGATGAATGCAAGTAACCGTTTCAACGCATATACTAGGTGAATGCAAGTAACCTTTCAGTGGGGAGTGCAGTATCATGAATACCCCATGACCTTAACCCCCATTATGGGTACTACATCATTCATGTTGCATATGTCTTGGCACAATGCTGTTCAATATGGATACACCTGACTACATCCCGGGAAGTGCTATCCCTAAACCCTAAACTCCATAAGTCATTTTGCACAAAACTTACCTCAATGTTCTGGACTGTGGGTACTCTACAGAGGATTTCGTGAAAGTGTATGCTCTGTACACAAAAAATGAGGGCAAATTAGAAAGGAAACGACGAAAGTCTTCATCAATAACACTGTTCCTTGAGGGCAAACGGGAAATGATAATCTGAAAAGGAAGTAAGATGGCCCTGCATAAAGGGGGCACAATGGATATGATTTGGCCGAAACCTACGGATGTAGGATGCGCAGGGGCGACTACGGACTCGGTGGCTCGGTCGATACCCACGGCTCCCAAGGGTCGGGACAGTTTGGTGGACGACTACTTGGCATGCGCATTCCCAAGTGCCATGCCATAATTTCAGGAGTCACAGGAGCATGGGCCCATGATGGTTCTTCGTGGGCCAACTCACGGTTTCGTGCTACATACCGGTCCCACTCTGCCTTCAATGCTACCCATGCCCGATGAGCCGCCACGCGGTCCCCTATGGGCGTACTCCATCCTTGATGTGTCGGGTCATTCGGACGTCCGTCGGTGTCCATGTCGATGGAACGTGGAGTGAAGTAATGTGAATAGTGAGGAAAGTGGACTAAGTTTGAAGCACTTTAAGTACATACGAAAGTACCTATTGACCGTGCGAACCAATACAACGAACAGGTTCGACGACGGAAACCTTCATAGGTGCATGCCAACGTTCGAGACGCAAACCCGGACCGACAACGTCGTTTCTACTTTGTATTATGCTGCCTCAACGTCGAACGGGCAGAAATAAGCTGCCCGAGTCCACGTGGACACAGGCTTCGCGCATGACCCATGCAACGATGGCAACATGACACCGTCACATATCCCCCCGACACACCGTCACATATCCCCCCGAGTGGCGCTACGTCGTCCCATTGGGCCGTCGTCCACTTTCGGCGTGGGACTCCGTACTCGACCAATCGCCGCAACGTATGATGTAAGCAATGCCAAGTCATACTTTGTCTCCTACAGAAACCATTTCCTTACCGTTTGCAACTACAAACCAGACGTGCTAACGTAAAGAAATGACGATCCGAAACCATCGTGACGATATGCAAAATTAGGGTTCCGTTACGTTGTTTCAGTGACAATGTGGTAGCCTCGCGATGACGTACTTACGAGGCTTCTCCGAGGTCGACACCCCTAACCCCAAACCCTCGACTTTTCGTTAAAAGAATGGGGGCGACTTAGCCATAACTCTAAGACTGTGGGCAAGCTGGGAAACTAATAAAAAACGGGGGCGACCTAGCCAGTTGTTTTCGGAATGGGGGTGACCTAGCCATTTTTCTCAGAATGGGGGCGTCTCAGACATGGTCGGCCGAAAATGGGGGCGACCTGGGAATTAGCCGAGAAAATAGGTGTATTTCCTGATTGGCTGGTTAGCTAAGTAACAAGCTCTACAGAGCTGGGGGGGGGCTAGAACTTGGAGGGGTCTCCCATTATTGTTCATTCTTCATTCCAAACCAGTTGCTTTCAGTTTTCAGCTGCTTTCAGGCGCTAACTCTGGCGCGCGCGTTTCTGAGTAACAAACCCAGAGCTTCCAGACTTAGACTCTAGAGCAGCAGACTGAGGGGGCAGCTGACTTAAGCAACAAGCGTGGAAGCCCACACGCTGCATCATGAACGCTGCTGCCCCAACCTGCTGCCTAGGTTTTCCAGCTTGGTATCAGAGCCAAAGCGTAGCAGCAGCAGCAGAAGACTGGCGAACAGGTGCCAGACAACGTCGGCGGACCCCCATACGCGCCAGTGCAAGGGAAATGCTGCTGGATTTTTTCCGGCAGCATTGACCCGCCTGGTGGCGGCGTCAGATTTTTTCCCACGGCCACTAGACAAGGGGAAATGCTGCCAAAATGTTTCGACAGCACTGACCCCCACTCGTGACGCGAGGAGGTGAGCGGCAAGTGGCATCCGACATCTGCGGGAGACGACGCACGCTGCAACGTCACCAGGTGCAGTGAGTGGCACCAGCACGCGGAAGCAGCAACCTACAGCAGCGGTAGCCGCAGGCAATGGCAGCTAGCAGCGGCAACAACAGCCAGCAGCAGCTGCGTGCAGCAGCAGCAGTAGGCAGAAGCAGCAGCTCGCAGCAGCCCGCAGCAGCAGTAGCTTGCAGCAGCAGCAGCAGCAACAGCAACCCGCAATAGCAGCTTGCAACAACAGCCAACAACGGCAACAAGCAGTAGCCGCAGCACGTAGCAGCTATAGCATCGTGCAACAACAACAGCAAGCTGTAGCAGCTGCAGAAGCGAGCTGCAGCAGCAGCCAGCCGCACAGCAACAGCATCGAGCAGCGGCTGGCAGCAGCCAGCCGCGGCTGTTGTTGCTCGCTGCTTGCAGCGAGCGAGCAGCGAGCAGCAGCCCGCTGCTGCCAGCAAGGAGCAACTCGCTGCTGCCAAGCGAGCAGCAGCCTGCTGCTCGCAACAGACAGCGGGCTGCTGCCCGCTGTGACGAAAGAATAAAAAACGAAACAAAAAAATCCCCCACCCCCGCAGCTCGCTGCAGCAGCCCGCAGCAGCAGTGAGTAGCAACTGCAGCACGCAATAGCTGCAGTAGCATGCAACAGCAGCCACAGCAGCCGCAACAGCTCGCAGCAACAACAGCTACAGCTGCAATTGCAGCAACAATAGCAACTGCAGCAGCTGTAGTAGTAGCAGCAGCAACAGTAGCAGCAACAGTAGCAGTACCAGGAACAACAGCAGCAGTAGTAACATCAACAGTAGCAACAGCAGCAGCAGCAGCAGCAACAGCAGCAGCAGCAGCGGCTGTAGCGGCAATAGTACCACACAACGTCGGCACCAATAACCATCGCTGCTGACATCAGCACCCCTCTACTGGCGTCACTACTGACATCATTAACAACAACAAAATTAGGGGAAGAAGGGAGGCAAAGAAAGGGAAGGGGGAAGACCACAGGGGTGGGTAGAATCCCCACCGCCCCAAGATCTGCTGATATCAGCAACACAAAGACAAAAAAAAACACAAGGGACACAAAACCATGGCTGGTAGCCCAGGTGAGGAGGGGTCCTCCTCTGTTGGGGGGACCCCTACCCCACTTTTTCTGCAACGACAGTAGCAGCAGCAGTAGCAGCCGCCGCCACCGTCGCCGCCGCAGCAGCAGCAGCAGCAGCAGCAGTAGCAGCAACAGCAGTAGCAGATGCGGCAACAGCAACAACAGCAACAGCAGCAGCAACTGCAGTAGTAGCAACAGTAGCAACAGCAACAACAGCAGCAGCAACAGCAACAGCAGCAGCAACAGTAGCATCAGCAGCAGCAATAACAGCACCAGCCCACTGGTGTTGTTGGCGGCAACCCTGATACCCTCGTCGCTCTTCAGCAATAGCTCGCCGCCTTGACGCTACAGCTGGCACCGCTGCATCCAGTAGCCTCCCACACTGCCACCAGTGCGCCGCCGCCATTCATCCCTCCAGGGCACGCCAGCCAAGCTGTGTCTGCTGCCACATACTACCTGGCACAGCAGCAGACTCAGTGCCAGTGGTACACAGTGATCTCCGTCCTTGGTCCCACTCTGGGCGCCAGCCGCAGGCAGAAGGACTTTGAGATGCCGCCGCCGCCGCTTCAGGCCGGCAAGCAGTTCCGGAGCTGGGAACTCAGCTTCCGGATCTGGGCGCAAGGTGAGGGCCTGTGGGAATACTACTCCCTCCCTTACGACTCCACCCAGGCCGACCAGTTGTATGACGCTGGTCGCGCCGTCCATGCCCTCGTCCCAGTCGCCCCTCCAACTTCCTGCCTGGCCCTAGAACCTTTCCTCGGCGACTTCACCTTTGGCGACATCCCAGACCCTGCAGCCGCGTGGCACGTCCTCACCATGCCCCATTGCCTGTCCAGTGATGCTGAGATCAGCCGTCTGCTCCGGGAGATTAACTCCCTGCACATGGGGGAGACCGAGACAGTCACTGCCTACTGGCAGTGGGCGGAGGTCATCCTTCGTCGTCTCGGCAAATCTGCTCCACCTCCTCTGTCCGCGCTCCTTACCATCAAGCGCGGCCCCACCAGCGTGTACACGGACGTCTTTGTGCACTACCCCCAAGACGTCCTCTCCACCATGGCGGCCCAGGGCACCCTTATGCCCTGGGCATACGAGCTCTCCCTCCGCATCGAGGAAGCTTGCCAGGAGTCCGAGCTCCATCTCACGGAGGCTCTTGCATCACCTGCCATCGCCTCCCCTATCGTTGCCTCCGTGGTCGTCGCCTCCCCCACCGCAGCTACCTCATCGCCTTTGGGGAAGAAGAAGAAAGGCCGGAACAAGAAAGGCAAGGGTCCACCACAACAGCAGCGGCAGCAGTCGTCGACCGGGTCCAGCGGTGGTGGCTCGGTCTGTCACAACTGTGGCCAGCCCGGGCACAGGTGATACACATGTCAGTGAAATCTGAGACTCTTGCTTCTCACGTTGATTCCTGTGACTCACCTCACAGGTTCAAATCCCCCCATGAGCATTATTCCCCAACCCAGCATACCATTTGCCCCTTCTTGGGCTACCCCGCCCATTTACCCCCAAACCTACTCGACTCCATGCATTATCCCAGCTAGGGACTACCCCACCTTGTCCCTCTTCCCAAACAGGCTACACCGCTACTTCACCCTGCATTATCCTTTCCCCAAATCTGGGCAACCTCACCTTCCCATCACCTCACCTCCCCACCTTACCTTCCCACCACCTGACCTCCCCACATCAGCTCCACACCTCACCTCCGCCCCACCTCACCTTCTCCCCACCTCACCTCCCCACCTTACCTTCCCACCACCTGACCTCCCCACATCAGCTCCACACCTCACCTCCGCCCCACCTCACCTTCTCCCCACCTCACCTCCCCACCTTACCTTCCCACCACCTGACCTCCCCACATCAGCTCCACACCTCACCTCCGCCCCACCTCACCTTCTCCCCACCTCACCTCCCCACCTTACCTTCCCACCACCTGACCTCCCCACATCAGCTCCACACCTCACCTCCTCCCCACCTCACCTCCCCACCACTTCACCTTCACAGCACCTCACCTCACCCCACTTGCTGTTTACCTTCCTGTTTTACTACTTAGGCCACAAGTTGTCCTAGCTCTCACTCATTCATTCAATCCAACACATCCGTTGTGTTCTCATTCTTGACATGGTACCAGAGCTCAAGTGACCCTCCTGTCGCCTGCCTCTGCCGTCTCCATCACGGCCATCACTTTGTTCCAGCACACGTCCGTCGCAAGCGTTTCGTCGTCCGCGATTCAAAGCCGATTTTGGCTGCAGCTAGTTGCAATTGACCTCCCCCTCTACCTTTCCACCGCAAAAGAATCCACTTTTAGGATTTTCCTCAACATTGGCAATTTCTGTCCACGACTTCCGTCGCGAGCGTTTTGCCTTCGGTCCTCTCACTCCAATTTCTTTTGGAGCTAATTGGAGTGGACCTCTTCCTCTACCTTTCTGTCGCAGAAAAATCCGTTTTCGGATTTTCCCTTGGCTCTCCCGGACATCGGCAGATTTCTGCCTACCTCATCCGTCGCGAGCGTTTTGCCCTCGGCACTCCCACTCCAAAATCTTCTGGCCCCCCTCCCTCCCGGCCTCCTCCCCCACCTTTCCATCGCAAAAAAATGTAAACAGGACACTTCTCACTTTTTTGACCTATTTTTTTTTTCTCTCCCCGGCTGCCCACCCTTCTCTCAACTCTCCCTTCATGGCCTCCGTTGCTGCCATGGGCGGCTCTCTCCTTGCCGTCCCGAAACTCGCCGCCAAGCGCGACGGAACCCATAACTACAAGCTGTGGGCGTTCAACCTTGGCATCTACTTTGGCTCTACCGAGCAAAAAGGAATTTTTCTCCGCTCCATCATCCGCGGCACCGGCTCCGGCGCACCTCCCACCGACCCCACCGACACCGCCAAGGTCGATGCGTGGGAGCTTGTGAACAACACCGCTCTCCTTGCCATCCTCGCCACTACCTCCCCCGACCTCCACGACGACATCCGCGCTCTTGGCGATGACGCTAAGACGATGTGGGCTGCATTCACGGCTCGCTTCAACACTACGACCTCCACCTCGTGCGGCATCAAGATTATGTCGCTCTTCAACGTACCCTACTCCGCCCACTCCGACATGGGCGGATACATCGCTGCTTGCACCACCATTGCCTCCGACCTCAAAGAGATGAAGGTAGTGATGCCGGAAGCGGTGGTGTGCACAGGTATCATTGCCGGCCTCCCACCCCGCTTCGACGTCATCCGCCAAATCCTCCTTCAACTCTCCGTCGACGAGATGACAGTGACGGCCATCGCCCCCAAGCTTATGGCT
>SZWC01000508.1:95850-108681 GCA_023375785.1 Penium margaritaceum
AGCTTCCAGACTTAGACTCTAGAGCAGCAGACTGAGGGGGCAGCTGACTTAAGCCACGAGCATGGAAGCCCGCACGCTGCATCAACAACACTGCTTCCCCAACCTGCTGCCTAGGTTTTCCAGCTGTACGCCAGCTCGTTCATGCAGCAGAGCCGGGGCAGGAGGGTGTAGCGGCGGAGCGGACAAGGAGAGGATGGTAAAGAGGGCCCTTTGAGGAGCTGCGGGAGGAGACGATGCGGAGACTACCCGAGTCCATCCGGACTGAGATCCCCGACCTGATGACATGTGATCGGGGGAGCCCGCACCGGCTGTTGTAGCACTTGAGCTCACGTCTACACGAGTGGCACCTGACAGACTTACGAGCTACGGTCTCTGGAGACTTAGGAGTGGAGGAGGCCCTCCCATAGCTACAGTGCCTTGCAACACTTCAGGGGGATCACAGCGTGGATTGGATGCTGGCTCATCTGCGGTCTGTTGCGATCGGTTATACATTGCACCGGAGGATTGGTGTGTGGCGTGCAGATTCCGGCTAGGCCTGCCACTGGCTCACCTACGTCACACCCCTACTTGTGTCTGTCCTGCCGGAGCACCGCTTCGCCCATGCGTGTCACAGCACGCATTGCATTGCGCATGCAGTAGAGCGCCAAACGCTGTTCATGACACAGTGGTGCAGGAGTCGGCTGCGGTGATGCAAGAGAGCGGCATGGGTGGCGTACAGGAGGAGCCAGAGGGGATTTTGCCAGAGGGGCAGCCGGATATCGCGTGCTTGGACCCAGCCACGGGACATCGGCTCGTACTGGACGTGGTCATCGCGGATCCACAACGGCCGTCCTTGGGACGGGCATGGGCTCTCCAGCCAGGAGCAGCATTGGCGGAGGCGGTGCATGCGAAGGAGAGAAAATACGGACAGTGGAGGAGTGAGGCAGATCGGGACCGGCTTGACTTCTTGTTTCCGGCCCTGGAGACGTACGGCGTTTTTTCCCGCGGCCTAGGGGGAGTGCTACGGTCTGCTACTGATACGTCAAAGCGACAACTGGCGAGACATGGCGGCACAGACGGGGTGGCACGGCCCCTTCGGGCCCTGCTGAACCAGAGGGTTCCGCTGGCCTTACAGAGAGCGCAGGCACAAGACGGCACGCATTGGAGTGGGCCCAGGACGAGGCGTTTGAGGCAGATGTGGCCCGTGCCCGACAGGCGCTACTCGACCGTTATGAGGGCCCATCAGAGGCCGACTTGTGCTTTGTGGGCCGAGAGTAGAGGAGTGGTCTGGAGGGTCAGGTTGTCAGTATCATTCGAGTGTATTGAGTATGGCCTTCAGGGCCAAGGGGAGCTCCCACTATGGTGCTGATCATCAGGAGCTGGACTATCTTTGGCCTTGAACCACCTTTCTTGTGGTCCGGAATTCCTTATCGCTTTTTCCTTATTTCTGCCTTCTTCTAGCTTGCATAGAGTTCTTATAGTGCAAATCTCTTCTCTTGCCCGCGTATGTACTACTTCAATTCATTAATGAGTTCTAACTCACTCACTCACTCACAGGGCTGCAATACCGCGGTATTGAGTACCGCGGTACTCGAGTACCGCGGTACCAGAGTACCACAGTACAGATACCGCGGTATCATAGTTTTGTGGCAGCTCATTACTGATATCGGTACCGGCACCGCGTTACCGACGGTATTGGTAAAACACCGGGGTATTACACAAGTGCCGTGGTACACGGTGTACCAATGTATAAAACACACATTGTACCACGATTCTTATATGTGTACCACGGTATTGAATGCCCCAATATTCTGCTAACACCAAAAATGAATTCTAATCTGGAAAACTGAGATTAGTAATAGATGTAAACTTGGAAATCAAGATTATGTCCTCACAAGGAAAGGGGACACCTTTGCATGATTTTCGCTTGAACCATGGAGATGTTAAGGGAGGGGGGGTAAAAGTTAGGGGAAAGAAGTTAGGGAAGAGGAGGAGGGTGAAGTTATGAAGGATTACTCTACTTGAAAACCGTAGTGTCTCTTGTGTTTGTCTATCTTTTAGAGCTCAATAAATGGGCAGTTACATTTGAGTATAATTTTCAGCCTTGGAATTTTGGACCTGTTTGTCCATGTAACTGATTCGACGGAATCCTTGGCCAACTAGGACAAAACCGTGGTGCTTGAGGGTCTTCGACCCTCAAGCCATCCCTCTCGCTGAGCGTGTGGGGGTGTGTCTCCGACGATTGGTCCAGTTGGAGGATATACAGACGCTACGGGAGAGACGAGCGGTGGCAAATGCAGAGCGCCAGGCCCAGTTGCCCATTCGGCTCGGCGGCATAGGTCTAGCCCCGCAAGTAGCACTGGCTTCGCTCTCTTACATCTGCAGTCGTCTCCAGACCTGGCACGATGTGCGCCAGCTCCTTCATGCAGCAGAGCCGGGGCAGGAGGGTGTAGCGGTGGAGCGGACAAGGAGAGGATGGTAAAGAGGGCCCTTTGAGGAGCTGCGGGAGGAGACGATGCGGAGACTACCCGAGTCCATCCGGACTGAGATCCCCGACCTGATGACATGTGAGCGGGGGAGCCCGCACCGGCTGTTCCAGGACTTGAGCTCACGTCTACACGAGTGGCACTTGACAGACTTACGAGCGACGGTCTCTGGAGACTTAGGAGTGGAGGAGGCCCTCCCATAGCTACGTGTCGCAACAGTTCAGGGGGATCACAGCGGAGATTGGACGCTGCCTCATCCGCGGTCTGTTGCAGATTGGTTATGCATGGCACCAGAGGATTGGTGTGTGGCATGCAGATTCCGGCTGGGCCTTCTATTGGCACACCTACGTCACACCCCTACTTGTGTCTGCCCTGCCGGAGAACGCTTCGCCCATGCGCGCCACAGTACGCGTTGCGTTGCGCATGCAGTGGAGTGCCAAAGGCTGTTCATGATGCAGGGGCGCGGGAGTTGGCTGCGGTGATGCAAGAGAGCAGCATGGGTGGCATACAGGAGGAGCCAGAGGGGATTTTGCCAGAGGAGCGGCCGGATATCACATGCTTGGACCCAGCCACGGGACATCGGCTCTACTGGACATGGTCATCGCGGATCCACAGCGGCCGTCCCTGGGACGGGCATGGGCTCTCCAGCCAGGAGCAGCATTGGCGGAGGTGGTGCATGCGAAGGAGAGAAGATACGGACAGTGGAGGAGTGAGGCAGATCGGGACCGGCTTGACTTCTTGTTTCCGGCCCTGGAGACGTACGGCGTTTTTTCCCGCGGCCTAGGGGGAGTGCTACGGTCTGCTACTGATACGTCAGAGCAACGACTGGCGAGACACGGCGGCACAGACGGGGTGGCACGGCCCCTTCGAGCCCTGTTGAACCAGAGGGTCGCGGTTGCCTTACAGAGAGCGCAGGCACAACAGATCAGACAGTGCGCATTGGAGTGGACCCAGGATGAGGCGTTTGAGGCAGATGTAGCCCGTGCCCGACAGGCGCTACTCGACCGTTCTGATGGCCCATCAGAGGCCGACTTGTGCTTTGTGGGACGAGAGTAGAGGAGTGGTCTGGAGGGTCAGGTTGTCAGTATCATTCGAGTGTATTGAGTATGGCGTTCAGGGCCAAGGGGAGCTCCCACTATGGTGCTGATCATCAGGAGCTGGACTATCTTTGGCCTTGAACCACCTTTCTTGTGGTCCGGCATTCCTTATTGCTTTTTCCTTATTTCTGCCTTCTTCTGTTGGAAAAAGGACAACCGTCCGATCATCATGGTTTACTAGGCTCGGCACAACATCAACAAAAGGAAAAACAAGAGGGCCGAGAGTGAGATCATCATCTCTCTCTGGACCCCCCTTTCTATCCTACATAGCGTGGCATGGCATGGCTGTGGGCAGGCCTCTGTAGGTGTCCCACTGATCCATCCATCCGCGGCCCTATTCTCTCCACTCATCCTATTGGAGCTCCGGAGAGCTGACGGAATACCTCTACCAGAAGTCATATGTTTCGGCAAGTTTTGGACCGACAGGATGTGTGGTCCGGCAGACGAGGCGAGAGTACGAGCGTGAGCTCCTCTCGACTCCGAGGCTGCTGACGTGGCAAGGACCAAGGAAACGCTGAAGATATTTCTCTTTCTAAAGATGGATCACGTGGTCAGGCATCCTGCTAGGGCGTTTGGATTGATCGGCGCCGTCGCTGAATCGAGAGGTGCGATCGGTCCATCATCGTGAGACAAATGCCCGAGCCAGATCGATGGTCATGAAGAAGCTACCGCAGATCCGGACGTTCTCGTCCGTGGATCGCACCGAGGGCGCTGGGCATCCGCCAACCTCGGTCTGCCGATGATTGGAGATCATCGAGCGGTGTCCGGAAGATCCTGTGAAGACACAAGGAGACCGGACTCTGTCAACACTTGTACTTTTCTGCTTCTAGCTAATGTAGACAGATAAGTAGCTGTATGTTTGTATTTCCTGTCACTTCGTCTGTGTGTAACCATTTTGAACAAGCTTGGTACCGTTGAAAAGCTTGTGAGACGAGTCGTGTAACTGTGCCTTCAGTTCATACTCTTGAATCGCACAGTCAGTGACATCGCTACGGCAAGAGTGCCTGTGTGTGTGTAAGTGGTAACTCATATCCAAGAGGTCATCACCAATGAATTCAGCACAGTACCAGAGAGTTGAACTATCAGAGCACCTCATCTGAAGATTCCTAAAGATTCTGTTATGCAAAAATCTAACATTTGGTATCAGAGTAGGTGGCATCTTCAGATCTACGCAACCATGGCGGCAACAATCAACAATGGAGACCATTTCAAAGTGGCGCCGTTTGACGGCGATGTCTACCATACCTTCGCTTTCAACATTGAGATGATATTCCTGAACAAAGGCCTATGGGGTGTCGTCTGCGATCCTCCTACTGACACACTACCTGCAGGAGCGTCACCTGAAGAACAAGTCAGCTGGAAGCGACGCTGTGACCAGGCCTTCTCAATTCTGGCGCTGAATCTAACAGAGCGACTCAAGTTTATCATCAGAGAAAGCAATCCAATCAACTGTCCAAGGAAAGCCTGGAAGGCCCTGAAGAGTCGCTATGAAAGGACGAGCGATGTTGAGTTGAGAAGTCTACTGAAAGAGTTCCATACTCAACAAATGGAAGAAGAAACACGTCTGGAAGACCATGTGTCCCACCTCAAACACCTGGCCAGCCGTATTTCATCAATGGGAGAAGTCATCTCTGAAAGAGTTCTGGTACTAACCTTTTTCGTGGACTACCTGCCAGATTCAAAGATACCATCAACCGACTTCAGACTTTCCAGAAACAGGGGAAGACCTTTGATGCTCAACTTGCTGAGCTCCGGACAACATTACAGCAAGCTATCGGGGCACAAGGAAGAGCTGCAGGTGGGGCACCTGGTGCCGCCGCTGAAGCAGCACCAGCAGCAGCAGCACCACCACTTGGAAGTCAACCATATTCTCTGACTCTAGAGAAGGTTGTCGAAGAACTCATGATGGTTGAAGAACAGTATGTCAAAGACAACAGAGGTGAAACTGGTCTTGTGACCAAATACCAAGGACAAAGGACAAAAAAGTTTGGAGCTTATGGAAACGGCAGTCAGGGATCTCTTACACATTTCAACAGCAGAGATCAACCAACCCTGCATTCACCACGGGGCTTTGCTCCACCGACTGATCGAGTGTGCTGGACATGCAAGCAGAAGGGACATATTGCCGTGGACTGCCCTAAACGACGTCCACACTTCACTCGCCATTATGGAGCTCGTCGACCCCTTCAAGCTATGCTGACCACTTACATGTCCACCGTGGCTGCTCTTCTTACAGGGTCTGCCAAAGCACAGGAGTCATCAGACGAAGAAGACAATTTTCAGCTATGTCTTCTATCTGAAGGACCAACCCTACCTGACAAAGACATGTCAGCCTCGCAGCCGGAGCATCCAATCTATGGTTCAGCAACAGAAGAGATAGCACATCACACCCTGACAGAAGAAGAATTTGTGACTGAAGAGTTGGCCATGTGCTCCATCGACAGTGCCCTTCTTCTGGCTGCCAGCATTCTTGCATGGATCATGGACTCTGGCTGCACTAAGCATATGACCTGCAAGAAGGACTGGTTTATCAACTTCAAGCATTTTCTGACACCACGAGAAGTTCGTCTTGGTGATGGAAGGACTATCCCTGCCTACGGGCAAGGAACAGTCAAGGTCGGTATCAAATGCAATGGGAAGCCAGCCATAAGGACCTTCGAGGATGTACTCTACGTGCCAGACCTTGCAGCCAATCTTCTCTCAGTCACAAAGCTCAACGACAAAGGCTTCAAAGTTGTGTTTGACACTGATAAGAACTGCAAGGTGTACAACGAGACATCCCAACTGGCAGCAGTGGCCACTCGCATGGGCAACCTGACCATCCTTGACACCAGTGAACCCTCAAGACACCCAGAAACACAAGAGATGGCATTTGTGGCCTCTTCATCTACATCGGCTAAAACAACGACTCCGTCAACCATGACAGAACTTTGGCACAAGAGGCTGGCACATGTCAGCTATCCCACGCTAACCAAAATGGCTGCAGATTCAGTTGCTTACGACCTACCAGACAGCCTGCTGCAAGACCGAGAAGCACCCATGTGTGAAGGTTGTATCACCGGCAAGCAACATAAAGCGTCTTTTCACTTGCTTCCGTCACATGGGACTCACGAGTGCCTGGAACTTGTGCACATGGATCTCTCCTACATCAAGGAAGGATCTCTCTCCAACAAGCACTACTTTCTCGTCATCTTGGATGACTACATGCACATGGTCTGGACCCGGATTCTTCGTTTCAAGTCTGACGCTATTGAAGAGATCAAAACCTGGGTTCGACAGGTTGAAAACGAGACCAGTCTGACAGTCAAAAAGATACAAACTGACAACGGGACAGAGTTTGTCAACTGCAACCTCAAGGCCTTTTACGATGAAAGAGGTATTCAACACCAAACTACAGTGCCATATACTCCACAACAGAATGGCAAAGCAGAGAGGATGAATCAGACCCTCCTCGAAATAGTCCAGACTATGCTTCATACAGCCGGCCTCTCATCCGCGTTCTGGGCTGAAGCACTCCACACCGCAGCATTTGTTACAAATCGTCTCCCCACAACTAAGCTGCCTGCAGGTGCATCCACACCCTATGAAGCATGGACCAGGAACAAGCCTTATCTGGGACACATTCGTATCTTCGGATGCACAGCGCATGCCTGGGTCCGTCCAGAAGAGCGCTCCAAACTGGATCCACGATCCAAAACCTGTATCCTTCTTGGGTACGAGACACGTGACATCTACCGACTCTGGGATCCAGACTCCAAACGTGTAATTCAGAGCAGGCAGCCGATCTTTGACGAAAGTTTCTTCAACCGTGCACGTGATACAACACCACCAGCAGTCACGCCTACCGTCTACATTGAAACAACACCACCACCTCTGCAAAAGTTTGCTGTTGATCCCACACCTGATGACCACGCTGGTGTCCTCCCTCCTGTGGTTCTAGAAGAACATCGTCATGCTCCCGTTGCCTCACAGAAGGATGTCTCCAGCACTCCATCACAATCAGGACTACGGCGGTCAGCCAGACTCACCAGACCTCCGACATTCCTTCAGCTTGGTTTTCTGTCCACAACCAAGCTCTCCGCAGACGACGACCCTGATCACACAGCACTACTCACACAAGTGGTGGATCCCATCAGCTTCAAAGATGCCATGTCTCGCCCATATGCAGACCAATGACGTCAAGCAGCTCAAGAGGAACTCTCTCAGCTTCAGAAACAGCACACATGGGATCTGGTCCCTCGACCATCCAACACACCCATTGTCACATGTAAGTGGGTGTTCAAGACCAAGCTGACCAGTGGAGGTACACCTGATCGCCACAAGACACGCCTCGTTGCGCGGGGCTTCAGCCAAGTTCTTGGAGTAAACTACCAAGACACTTTTGCATCGGTGGCCAAGTACTCATCCATCAGGGTGATCCTCTCTCTGGCCGCTAACAACAAATGGCATCTCCATCAAATGGACGTCAAAAGTGCCTTCCTCAACGGTGATCTCAAAGAAGTCATCTACATGACTCAACCAGAAGGTTTCGTATCCCCAGATCACCCCGATCATGTCTGCAAGCTCAACAAATCTCTGTATGGGCTGAAGCAAGCCCCACGACAGTGGAATCTGAATATCCACGAGTTCTTTCTGGTCCAAGGTCTCCAACGCCTGCACTCTGACCACTTTGTGTACTTCCACGGAGGGTCCAACCTTCTCTGCGTTATTCTCTACGTGGACGACCTTATTCTGTTTGGACCGTCCCTCTCTGTTCTGGATACTCTCCAACAGCAGCTTTCTCGCCGTTTTGAGATGACTGACATGGGACCTCTCAAATGTTTTCTTGGGATTCAAATCACTCATGACGTCCTGCACGGTCACGTAACACTAACCCAGGCCACTTATGCTCAGCGTGTGGCTGACAAGTTCGAGCTTGGTACATCCACTCCCCAAACCACCCCACTCTCCAAGGATCATGGCCTTACCAAACCAGTCATAGCAGCCACACCCTTGGCCTCCTTGGACGATGCCCAAGCCTTCCCACGCATGGTGGGCTCTCTGATGTACGCTTTTGTGGCTAACAGACCTGACCTCTCCTTTACTGTTGGTCTCCTTAGTCAAGGGTGTCAGCGCCCCACTGCTGCTCACATCATGGCTGCCAAGCGTAGCATTCGCTATCTCCGTGGATCTGCTTCTCTTGCTATCCGCTACTCCTTTGGGAACAATGTTCTCTAGGGCTTATGTGATGCTGATCTCTCTGGTGATCACACCACCAGCCGCTCCACCTCTGGGTATGTCTTCCTCCACAACGGTGGACCTGTCAGCTGGCGCAGCAAGAAGCAATCTGTGGTCGTTCTCTCCTCAACGGAAGCTGAATACACTGCTGAGAGCGAATGCACAAGAGAGGCGGTTTGGCTTTGTATGCTTCTGAGCGAGCTTGGATTTGATCAACTTGAGCCTACGCCCATCCACTGTGACAACAAAGGGGCTATCGCTCTTTCCGAGGA
Source organism: Penium margaritaceum (assembly GCA_023375785.1). NCBI lineage: Eukaryota > Viridiplantae > Streptophyta > Zygnematophyceae > Desmidiales > Peniaceae > Penium > Penium margaritaceum. The sequence goes on from SZWC01000508.1 coordinate 104,902, forward strand.
CCCAGTTCTCCATGACCTCACCAAGCACGTTCGTCGGCAGTACCACTACGTTCGCGACGCTGTTGCTGAGGGGGAAGTCGTCATGCACTACCTCCCTACTTTCGATCAAACTGCTGAAATGTTTACCAAAGCCCTCTCTGCCGACCGTCACGCTCATCTCTGCGCTCGCCTGGGTCTTCTCTCCTCGTCCTGACCCTTTCTCGGTGCTGCCTTTTTTTTTCTTCTCGGTTCCTCCCCGCTGCCGCTCATTCCCGGCTCTCTCTTTCCGTCCCCCCCATATGAGGCATTGGGACGGACGGAGATTATCCTCGGTGGAACCGTCGTCGCTTCCCGTTTCCGTGCCCCCCACATGAGGCATTGGCACGGACGCTGGTTGCGTGCGACCGTTTTCTCCACCTCCTTTTGCTTCTGCTTGCCGCTGTTCTCTCTCTCCTTGTGCTTTGCTTTCCTCTCGCGCCTCGGTCCTCGCATAATGCCAACGCCCTCTCCCCCTGGCCTGTTTGTTGCTGGACCCACGCCGCTCCAAACTGCAATTTCTCTCTAGCTATATGCTGCTTGTTCCTTGTCCTCTATCAGACCCCCATGGGTGGGCTGCCCCTGTTCAGCTCACCCTGCGGGCCGGATGCGCGGGAGGCAGGGCCCACTCCCCCAAGTCCGGGCAGGGTATGCTGTTGGGACCGGTCTATCTCTCAGCCGTCGGGGCGTTGCCCGGGCTAAAAAGTTCTCACCGGCCCACTGTACACCCTGCGTCTTGCTGCTCCGGACTTCTCTCCTTTTTCTCTCAGCGAGGCTCGGTTGGCCCGGGGGGGGATTTCTTTTGGCGTGCATTCCTTTGCCTTGCCCTGTTCTTTTCTTTTTCTATCGCCCCCATCCTCCCGGCTCTCTTCTCGCGGGGGGGCTTCTTTCCTTTTTTCCACTTATCGGCTCCAACTTCATCACCGCTGGATCGACAAGGGGGGGAATGTTGGAAAAAGGACAACCGTCCAATCATCTTGATCCAATGGTCTACTGGGCTCGGCACAACATCGATGAAAGGAAAAACAAGAGGGCAAAGAGTGAGATCATCATCTCTCTCTCGACCCCCCTGTCTATCCTACATAGCGGGGCATGGCATGGCTGTGGGCAGGCCTCTTTAGGCGTCCCACTGATCCATCCATCCGCGGCCCTATTCTCTCTACTCATCCTATTGGAGCTCCGGAGAGCTGACGGAATACCTCTACCAGAAGTCATATGTTTCGGCAAGTTTTGGACCGACAGGATGTGTGGTCCAGCAGACGAGGCGAGAGTGCGAGCGTGAGCTCCTCTCGACTCCGAGGCTGCTGACGTGGCAAGGACCAAGGAAATGCTGAATACATTTCTCTTTCTAAAGATGGATCCTGTGGTCAGGCATCCTGCGAGGGCGTTTGGATTGATCGGCGCCGTCGCTGAATCGAGAGGTGCGATCGGTCCATCATCGTGAGACAAATGCCCGAGCCAGATCGATGGTAATGAAGAAGCTACCGCAGATCCGGATGATCTCGTCTGTGGATCGCACCGAGGGCGCTGGGCATCCACCAACCTCTGTCTGCCGATGATCGGAGATCATCAAGCGGTGTCCGGAAGATCCTGTGAAGACACAAGGAGACCGGACTCTATCAACACTTGTACTTTTCTGCTTCTAGCTCATGTAGACAGATAAGTAGCTGTATGTTTGTATTTCCTGTCACTTCGTCTGTGTGTAACCATTTTGAACAAGCTTGGTACCGTTGGAAAGCTTGTGAGACGAGTCGTGTAACTATGCCTTCAGTTCATACTCTTGAATCGTACAGTCAGTGACATCGCTAAGGCAAGAGTGCCTGTGTGTGTGTGTAAGTGGTAACTCATATCCAAGAGGTCATCACCAACGAATTCAGCACAGTACCAGAGAGTTGAACTATCAGAGCACCTCATCTGAAGATTCCTAAAGATTCTGTTATGTAAAAATCCAACATCTTCTAGCTTGTATAGAGTTTTTATAGTGCAAACCTCTTATCTTGCCCTCGTATGTACTACTTCAATTCATTAATGAGTTTAAACTGACTCACTCACTCACAGGGCTACAATACCGCGGTATTGAGTACCGCAGTACTCGAGTACCGCGGTACCAGAGTACCACGGTACAGATACCACAGTATCATAGTTTTGTGGCAGCTCATTACCGATATCGGTACCGGCACCGCGTTACCGACGGTATTGGTAAAATACCGTGGTATTACACAAGTGCCGTGGTACACGGTACACCAATGTATAAAACACACATTGTACCACGGTTCCTACATGTGTAGCACGGTATTGAATTCCCTAATATCTTGCTAACACCAAAAATGAATTCTAATCTGGAAAACTGAGATCAGTAATAGATGTAACTTTGGAACTCAAGATTGTGTCCTCACAAGGAAAGGAGACACCTTTGCATGATTTTCACTTAAACCATGGAGATGTTAAGGGGGGAGGGGGGTAAACGTTAGGGGAAAAGAAATTAGGGAAGGGGAGGAGGGTGAAGTTATGAAGGAATAATCTACTTGAATACCGCAGCGTCTCTTGTGTTCGTCTATTTTTTAGAGCTCAATAAAAGGGCAGTTACATTTTAGTATAACATTCAGCCTTGGAATTTCGGACCTATTTGTCCGTGTAACTGATTTGACGGAATCCTTGGCCAACTAGGGAAAAACCGTGGTGATTGAGGGTCTCCAACCCTCAAGCCATCTCGTCTCACCGCCCACAGTCCCAGGTGATCCTGCTCGAGCCACGTGGCTCCTTCGACCGGTTGGCGTGGCATTGCCACGCTACAGTCCAAAAGCCCTGGTATTTTCTGAGTGCCTTATATTGGTCAAATTTCCATGTCCTTGGTCTTTCCCTAGGACTTCACTTTTTGAATTTTTAAACTTCGAATGTCGAGGGCGAAGTCGTAGGTCGCAGCTTGCTTCACAGGTAGATTCGCACCTCACTTCCCAGTTCGCTTAGGGTTTGTTCTCTTGTAGTAGTTCTATTATGGAACGAGAGACTATATCTGAAAAACTACGGACGCACTTTTCTCAAAATCTTTTTTTCCAACTAACCGTTTGTTCAATCACAACCTGCTAAGGAGGTTGAGAGAACCATCCTCACTCGTGAAGGCTTTTATGAGAGAAATGTGACTTTGTAAAACAATCCAGCCCTCGACATGAACAATCTTCTGGGTGCAGGAGGTGCTTTATGGCACAGAGAGGAGGGGGGGTGTGGGGGTGGCCCTCGTTCCTTCTCTCAGCAGGGAAAATGTGGACAGCCGTCCATCGTCGCATTACATGTACACCAGTCACGTTTAAACCACGTGATCCACACGCTCAGCCTTCGACTTTCTGTTGCAAAATTCGGTATCCTTTTTTTAACATGGACAACAATAATCGATCATTTCCTATCCATTGTGAGCGTCCGAATGCAGACTCATCTGCACTACCACGTTGACTTAATTGTATCGTGTTACCGTTACTTGTCAAAGTTTTCTTCTTTCAATTTCTCACTACCGCGTTACTATACCGCAGTATGGTACCGCGGTACGGAAGAGGGATACCCTGCCAGGTCAGTACCGATACCGAACCGGTACCGCAATCAAAACACCGTACCGTGGTACTGCAATACCGCGGTACAAAAACATGGTATAGCGCGGTACTGGTAATACCGGCATCAACCCTGCTCACTCACAAACCCAATCACTGACACTCACTCGTATTCTCTCTCTCTCTCTCACTCTCTCTCTCTCTCTCTCTCTCTCTCTCTCTCTCT
>SZWC01000508.1:114530-156839 GCA_023375785.1 Penium margaritaceum
GCCTCTCTTACCCATGTTGTTCCTTTGCTTTCCCCCAATGACGACCAGCTCTTGAATCGCCACCTTAGCCATACACATATTGATGCTATGACCAGAATGCTCCAGCTTCAAACCGCTGTTGGCCTGTCCCTATCCACTTTTCTGTTGCCCTGTCCCTCTTACTGTCTTGACTACGCCCAGGGAAAAACACATTGCTCTCCCTTTGCCTCCTTTTTTTACCCCCACTCCTCTTACCCCCTAGAACTTGTTCATGCTAATGTCATGGACCCTCTTCCTCATGACTTTCTTGGAGATGTTGGGCATTTCATTCTGTGTCTTACTGATGATTTCTCACATTTTTGTTGGATCTTTGCCCTTCGTCAGAAGAGCGATGTTTCTGCGGTCATTGAGTCCTGACTAGTGCAATCTGAACGTTTGTGTCAATGCTCACTGCGCGTGTTTTGTAGTGACCACGGCGATGAGTTCCTCCGTCCCGCCGCCTAGTTCCTCGAGTGGCAAGGGGTGTGTCAAGAGACCTCGGATCCCTACACACCCCAACAGAACGGAGTCTGTGAGTGTTGGAACTGAACTCTTGCAAATGGCGTCCATACCCTTTCTGAGTCTATTCTCCCCCCTCTGTTTGCCTTTGAGGCTATGAGCTACATGGCTTGGATCTAGAATCGCATACTGCATGGCCCCCTGCCTCACACCGTCACCCCTTTTGAGTGCTGGTATGGCACTCGTATTGACCTCTGTCTTGTTCGCGTCTAGGATAGCATTGTGTCTATATGGCTTCCTGAGGACCTTTGCGACTGGAAGCTCTCCCCGTGTGAACGCCTCTGTCCCTTCTTGGGTGTTTCCACCTAGTCTAAGGCCTGGCGCTTCTAGGACCCAGAGTGCCACCGCGTCATTGAGTCTTGTAATGCCCCGTTATTCAAGTATGTGCTTCTCCATGACCTCAGTTGTCACTCGTCTGCTGCCTCCCTGCTCTCGCTCTCTCGGTTACGGGGAGAAGTCAGCCTTCGAGTCCCCTCTGTCCCTGCAATCCCTGTTGCTGTGTCTTCTCAACATCCTTCACTATTGAAGCGTCCTCCAGTGCACGGGACCGTGACTCCCTCGTCCTCTGACACCCCCCCGTCCTTGTCGTCCAGCTCACTTAGAGCTCTTGCATCCCCTATTGTGTCCTCACCATTCCCATTTGAGTCTGTGTCTCCAGCGTACTCCTCTGTGGCCCCATCCCGTCCGCTTACTCCTATTGTACCCATTCCGACTGTCCCTACTTTGCATCCGCCTGGCAACCCTCCTAATCCTGCACCCATTGAATCTTTTGTTTGTGACCAGCACCTCCAAGAACTCCCTACTTGCTCCACTGCCGTAGCGTCATCTGTTCTTCTTGTCCAGACTCATTCTTGGCAGTTCACCGGATTGCCGTCTGGCATGGACGCCTTTTGGCCATGCCACAGAGGTTGTCCACCCCAGCTATGCCCTTGGGCATACACTTTTCATGTCATAGCACGAGAGCATGCTGGAAGTCGCAATCCTTGGCAGCGTTGCAGAGTGCCATGCAACAGTCGCTACCACACCCTCGTCGCCTGACTTGTCCTGAGTTCGGCAAGCACGTGTTGCGCCCGACTCCCAGCAGTGGGAGGCTACCATGCGGGTCAAGCTAAAAGCTCTTGATGACCACGTCGTACACCACCTGGTCAATCTCCCATCCGGCCGCAAGGCCATCAATGCATGATGGGTCTTTTCGTATCAGTATAGGCCCAACAGTGAGCTTGACAAGTACGAGGTACGACTCACTGCCGAGGGATTTTCTCAAGTCCTAGGCATTTACTTTGACAAGACTTTTATCCTCGTCGGACGTTCTACCACAGCTCAAGCCCTCCTGATTCTTGTGGCCCACCATTAGTAGGAGCTTGAGCAAATGGATGTGAACAATGATTTTCTGCACAGGCAATCTCCAAGGTTCTCAGACGACATCGAAAGAGTGTGGAGACTTCGAAAGGCCCTCTATGGCCTCAAAGAGTCACCATGGTGTTGAAACCAGGAGATCACCTCTACCCTAGAGAAGGGGGGATACNGTTCTACCACAGCTCAAGCCCTCCTGATTCTTGTGGCCCACCATTAGTAGGAGCTTGAGCAAATGGATGTGAACAATGATTTTCTGCACAGGCAATCTCCAAGGTTCTCAGACGACATCGAAAGAGTGTGGAGACTTCGAAAGGCCCTCTATGGCCTCAAAGAGTCACCATGGTGTTGAAACCAGGAGATCACCTCTACCCTAGAGAAGGGGGGATACTGCCATAACATAGTAGATCCCTTCCTCTTTGTTACTCCATGATCTATGCCATTTGTTGCTATCCTGGTCTACGTTGACGTCTTGCTCATTGTGTCACCAAGTAGTAAAGTAGTGTCGGTTGTAAAGTCCCTACTACAGTCTCCGTATAAGATGAAAGACTTGGTTCCAGGTTGTGTTTTCGTTGGCATTGAGTTTGAGCGTGATCATGCTCATCATGTTCTTCACGTCCACCAGGCTGTGTACGTCAAGAGCCTAAAGGAGCGCTTTGCCTCGCTACTTGAGCATGTGTCCACTGCATCAACACCGATGATGCCCGCCAAGCAGAGGTTGTTAAACACGCTGGAAATGTCAAATCTTGGGGAGCCATTGGATGTGACCGACTACCTACAAGTCATAGGGTCTCTAACGTTCCAAGCTACTACCATACGGGCAGACGTCGCCTTTGCTATGAACTTCATTGCTTAGTTATCACAGTGTCCATGGGTACGATACATGGAGGCCGCGTTGCGTTTTTTCAGGTCTGCACTATCCACTGCCCCAGTCGGTCTCTGTTACCGGGCTCGACCGTTTGTGATTATTGATGGGTACACTGACAGCGACAAGGGGCATGATACGGATGCAGGCAACCACACTGGCTACGCCTTTCTTGTCAGTGAGACTATAATCTCCAGGAAATGTGGCATGCAAGGTTCTGTGGCACGTAGCTCCAGTGAGGCAAAATATGTTGCTCTTGGTGCAGGAACCTATGAGAGTGTCTGGCTATGTTGTTCGTCGGAGCAGCAGTGTGTTCCCATTCATTCAATCACCTTGCGCTGCGACAATCAAAGCAAAACATCTATTTCTGAACATGATGGTATGCACCACACTTGCACAAAGCATATCAATGTAGAGAATCGTTTTGTGAATGAGCAAGTGGCTGCAAGCGATGTTCATATTGTGTGGGTTGACATTCGCCAGCAACAAGCTGACTTCCTTACAAAGGCACTAAGCAGCAATGTCTTCGAAGCAGCAGTTCACGTTGTTGGGTTGCTGTGCCCTCGTGATGCTCCTGGTTGATGTGTCGTGCCAGTGCTTGTATGCAGTTTTTTGTTGTGTCACTTCTTGTGACATCGGAATTGTGCATGTGAGTGTCGTCATGCAACTAGGCTATGGGTCATGGGGGAGTGTTGGTTTTGTTTCGGTACCACACAATGACCTCTGGCCTCATTGCACACTCACCTCACTGTTGCAGGTGTCTGATCAGAGAGAAGACGACCTTGTCGGCTGCTTCGTCATGATGCCGTGACTACACGACGAGCCACGTCTTGGATCAAGTGACAAAAGAGCTTGGCCATACTTGCATGCATTTACTTCATGCATTCATGCACATTTGTTGTGAATGGAGCCAGGTTCTCTCTCCAGCCGGTCGGTTTCTTGGCTGGTGACATATTTGACAGGTCGAGCATATTCAGTGGCTAGATGGGTCAAATCCATCAGCTTCAAGGATGGCAAGCGAGATCTAGCTCGCTGCTTGCTCGCTCGTCCCCTCTTGCTTGTGGCACCTTATTGCCTCATGACTCGTCACTTGTTTCTTGATCCGTTTTCTTGATGAATCCCAACGCCTCAATCCATGGTGCATCAACCTGTCACTTGTGCCCCTTGTCATGCTCCAACTTGGCAGCCTGATTATCGCAGCACAGAGTGATGTAGCGGATGGGTACACACAACTGCTGCAGTGGTCAGTACAACCAAACAATCTCACATGTGGCTGCACCAAATGCTACGTACTCTGTCACACTTGAGATTCGTACCACACATCCCTACTTCCTACAATTCTAGGAAACGGCAGTCCCACTGGCGAGGAAGGTGTACCCTATGCGGTTGTCGACATCAACGTTTTGAGCCCACTCACTGTCAGTGTATTCGTCAACAACGAACGGTTGTGCCCTATAGTATAAGCCAAGTCGTGGAACTCCATAGCACACTGGACGTTATGTACCCTCTGGGTGAGGCAATCATGGATACTGTGAGAACTGGGCCAGATGTTTCATTACAAAGGCCACATCTGCCCTTGCAGTCGTGGCCTGGTACATGAGGGAACCGATGACATGAAGGTAACTAGACACATCCACCGGCTCCCCCAGCCTAAACATTTCTAGGATCTTAAGCAACCTCTGATATCTAGGGGTCATCAGCGTGGACGTGGTCAACAGAGACTCAAGTAGGGACGAAAATCTCTCCTCCGGGTTGTGCACATACGTAGCCTGGTGGACATGGAGAGTGCATCGCTGGCAATCACACTCAAGTTCCATCCCCAGGAAGACTCAAGCAGGTCCCAGGTCCTTCATCTTGTACATGGAATGCAACAACTTCTTCATTGAGCACACTGTTGAAACCTTGGGTGACGTGAGAAGCAAGTTATCAATGTATACAAGGATGGCGACAAATGGTGTAGCATGTTCAATAAAAAAAAGTGCAGGTTCAATTGTTTTACGCCGGCTACCCCCTCTCAAGGGTCATGGTAATCTCCTCGTTCCAGCAGGATGGCGGCTGCTTCAGGCCATAGCGGGCCTTTTGCAGAGACCACACCTTCTCAGTGCAATCAATAAATCCCGACAAATGCACTATTTAAGTCTTGTCGTTCCGAAGTCCATGCAGGAAAATGTTGTTCACGTCTACCTGCTCTTGTTCCTAGTTGTGGTGAGCGATCAGATTGAGGAGTTTTTGCACTATCGTGAACCATCCCACAAGTGAAAATGTCTCATCAAAATCAACACCAGGGTCCTGGGAGAACCCCTTTGCTATGAGACTTGCCTTGTAGCAGTCATTTGTATCATCAGAATTGTGCTTTCATCACCAGATCCAACGTGTGGACAAAGCTTAACGCCCAGGTGGGAGATTTTCCAGCTTGTACACATCATGCTCGTCCAGAGCATCGAGTTCCTCACACATGGCCTCCTCTGACAGTCGGGCATCTGGAGGACACAAGCGCCTGACATACTGTATTGGAGTCCAGCTGTAGTGAGGCTGCACCGGTAGCAGAAAGACACTCACGCATGACACAAGGGCCTCAGCAGCACACTGGAACTCTGCTGCAATGAGGGAGCTCCTAAGACACGTGTTGGGTGCACAGCCCCAGTGGCCAGCCAAGGGCATCCAGACTGGTGGGATGAGTCAGGGACTCTATAAGTGTCTGAGATGTGAAAGGGACCGAGTGAGAGGCACTGCTTACACAAGGGCAAGCAAGGAGCGCACGGAACCTCCCCCCATGCACAAATTTGGACACTGGTGCGGCCAGAGGCATAGATGACGGTGCTGGAGGCACAACCAAGGACAAAGGCATGCCAACGACTGGGATGAGGGAGCACAGTTGGAGGGAAGGGTAGGGAGGACACTGGAGATGACCCAAGAGGGGACGCCGATGATGAAGGGGAGGCTGACCCAGGTGATAAGGATACATCATCAGGCGACGACGACGATAGTGCAGGAGATGGAAGAGAGACTGACCCTGACCGTGAGGGAGCATCAGATGATGATGACAAAGACGGGAGAACATTGAACAAGGGAGATGCAGATGGAGGAAATAGATCAAGCAATTAGGGTGAGACTGAGCTATAAGGATCCCCACCCAGCCAAAAGAGTTGGAAAAGGGAGGACGGAGAGGCAAGATGATCTAGGCCGAGCACAAAGACCGGCTCAGAGAACAGGGCATCGTGCGAATCGAAGACACGGTCACCTTAGGGATCCCTGAATTCTCAGGATGTTCCTTGGACAGACAGGCCAAGGAAGGGACAGAGGCAACCGCGGGGAGATAACATCCTATTGCAGACATCTTCCAGAAGCCAAATGGTGGCAATGCAACCCCACCCTTGAGCAGGGTGAAGGTCAACATGACAACCATGCCACCACTCAAATGGAGTGACAGATCATGGGAGGGGGCTGTGGGGTACACAGTTCTAGACCCAGGTCATGTAGCTCATTGCCTCAAAGGTGAAAGTTGGGGACAGTCTGGACTTAGAGAGAAGGGCACGTATGCCATTGATAAGCATGCGCTTCCACCACTCGGATACCTCATTTTGTAGGAGAGTGTAAGGGGCGGTGAGCTTGCATCGCAATCCACGGGACTTAAAAAGATGAGTGATGGGGCCCATTAAGTCATCAACATGATCACTGAAAAGGACGTGCAGGGATTGTTGAAAATCGCATTCAGCCTGAGCAATTCAAGTGTTAAGGACAAGATATTTCTCTTCTGACAAAGAGCAAAGACCGAGCGGCACTTGGAAAAGTCATCGGTGAGGTATAGGACAGCCACAGTCCCTTGAGGAAGTCATGGGGCAATAGCCTTATGGAATCCGCATGAACGATATCGGGGGGATGCATGGACAGATTGTCAGAGGAGTAGAACGGGGAGAGGTGTACTTTTCCCTGGGCATAGTCGAGGCAGTTAGAGGAGCAAGGAAATCGGAAAGGCGGCATGGTCAAGACCAAGCTTAGGCCGAGACAGAGCATGCTGGTGATGACATCGGTATGCATATGGCCAAGGCGATGATGTAGGCGCATGTGCTCAGAAGAGAACAAGGGAGCCACATGAAAAAGGACAGTGCTGGCAAAGGAAGAAGGGAGATGGAATAAAGGCATGAAATACAGTTGCTCACAGCAAACATCAAGCAAAAGAGCTCGACCAGCCAGATGCAAAGATCTGTTTGTACCTTGTTCATCCAGGGTACTAACGGATTGCAGAGGTCACAAACAGCATGTCAAGCATATACACATGATCACTAGGACGAATAAATGGCACCACGCCGACACCCTGGNTGGTGATGACATCGGTATGCATATGGCCAAGGCGATGATGTAGGCGCATATGCTCGGAAGAGAACAAGGGAGCCACATGAAAAAGGACAGTGCTGGCAAAGGAAGAAGGGAGATGGAATAAATGCATGAAATACAGTTGCTCACAGCAAACATCAAGCAAAAGAGCTCGACCAGCCAGATGCAAAGATCTGTTTGTACCTTGTTCATCCAGGGTACTAACGGATTGCAGAGGTCACAAACAGCATGTCAAGCATATACACATGATCACTAGGATGAATAAATGGCACCACGCCGACACCCTGGATAGGGAGCATCTGGCTGGACCCAGTGCAAACGAAACAAAAGGAGTCAACAAGACGAAGTGAAATGAATGCAGCACGAACAGAGGTCATGTGGTAGGTGGCTCCTAAATCAAGGATTCAAAAGCCACCATACACATGGATAGGCATGAGAACACCACAAGTTGTTCCAGTGCCAACAGCGGGAACAAGCTGCGAGAACTGGCCATAGGCGGCAAGACAACAAGGAAGAGTGTTTGATTGCCACAACTCAATCCACGGGATACACGCAGGCACGTTCTCCATAAGCCCCCTGGATACGTCCCCACGTAAGACGAAGTCACATTGATACATATGACCCCCGGGAAGTGCAGTTACGCTCTCACCTCCCTGATCGCAATGATACACCAAGTGAGATAGATATTTCTCCAGCTGATGTTCATCCTAAGCAGAAGTTAGCATGACAAAGGAGACCAAGGGAGTAGGCGATGGGGGCAACATAGGTAGGCGGGCGTGACCCAGGACAAAGGAACACACATGGAGGAATGAGGTCCAGTGGAGGACGGCACGGCATAGGATAGAGACCATCCTCAAGGATAAGGGAATGAAGGAGCAAGGGCAATCCCGGTCGTGGAGTGCACGTGCATCGCTGACGAGGTGGGGCTAGGACGAGAACTGGAGGACAAGATGGACGAGGACAAACCAGCAGTACGAGCCCAATGCACACAAATCATAGCTGCAAAGCAGACGTTGTCATGAGGAACTGGGCACTTGCAAGCATCATGCTCACTCTATCCACAGTTCTTGTAGATGAAAGAGCAGATCAGTGTAAGAGAGGTATCATCCTTCTTCTTGTCCTTCCCTTTTCTGCCTTCATCCCTGCTGTGTCCACGACCATGTGCGGCATGGGCAGAGGTACCGGCAGAAGAAGTTGACATGGAATATGAGGAGGAAGAGGTGGACAGAGGAACAGAGGCTGTGACAGCAACGATGACAGCGAAAGCTGAGTGGTGCAGGTGACGGTTCAATAGATGGTCCATTAAGCATTAAGGCGCTTAGACAAAAAAATCTACATTGCAATGACCCCATGTGGAGACATTGGGGGAACGGGCTGAGCGACCAGATGCACCAGCTCGTCTGCCTTGACCTCCCAAAGGAGATCAGAGAGTTCCGGGATGAAACACTTCACCATGGTGAGAACATCCTAGGGCTGACCAGACGCTGTATCCCCAAGCATCCCAAGCAGACCCCGTTCTTGCTCCCAGTCTTCTAAGCCTGCATTCGACAATGATGACACTATATTATTTATCTAGACTCTATTCTATTTAAATATAATCCAAATATCCCCAATCGTCCAATCTTCTTGAGCTTCACAAATAATACCAGTTAATCATCTAACTGTTGTAGGAAGATAACTAAAAAAATACTAAGAAGCAGCTTGTTCTCTGGGGACACAGATCGGGTCATATGAGGGTTAAGGTTTCCTTCATGGGGCTCATTGTGACTCAGTTGTGCATGGCAACAATGACCATGTCTCAACTTTTTTAGGCGGAATCTACGATATTCGCTGGTGAGGAACGCGGGGTTCCTAGCGAACTTGCCGTAGTTAAATGACTATCACCATGGGTACATTATTCACTCTTTAAGTGTGCCTTTGCAGTCGTCTTTAATGTCATCGATATCACCGTTGGATGCCTCATCTACCTCTCACTCCCAAAACGGCTCCCCCCCCTGCCGCACGATGATTGCAAATACCTTCCTCAAGATGCCACGCGCCTGTATAGAGATCGCTGCCACTCAAAGCAGCTTACCTTGCTGCAGTGACCAATCAAACTGCCAAAAACATCTAACACAACAACGCTCACCACGCACGTGTAGCGCTGGTCTTTCCAGAGGTCAACTTTGACGTGCTCCCATGCGCATGCTTCCCTTCCAGTTTAAGGCCCCCTCCATCTCCTCTCCGGGATTTGCGATCTGTGCCCTGGCTATGAAGAACACCTCCCCAAGTTTTCTGATGACACTTCCATCACAATTTGACACAAGCCTGACCACATCACTGAAGGCAATGTCAAAAAGTTGTTAACAGTCCAAATTCTCCAGGGCCATACCCATCCCCTGCTCCAGGACCTCCTTCATCTCCACTTCATGAAAACCGTCTCAAGGGCGCCAGAAATGGAGCCCTCAAGGCAGTGGCCATACCCCATCCCCTTGATCCCACCTTCAACAACATGCCGCCAGTTATCCGCCTCCCCTCCAAAACCAAACGCATCCTCATCAATCTACCTAGCCAAAAGTGTGACCATTGTGGGAAAAACCACGTCGCCAACCACCCCCTCTTCACTTCCGAGCACCGCCGTCCCGTAACAATATCCAACCATAGCATCAAGGCTATTCACACGCTGAACTGTATGCTCTCCACCTGTGCAATCCCCTATTTGCACACCCCCCTGAGCACTCCTTCGGTCGCTGCTGAGGAGCATGCCTGCCGCCTTGAGACACAGCTGGGACGTGCCATCCCCCCAAGACCAACTCCTGTCCGCCGTCTAGTTCGTCGGCCCTGCAAGCCGGTCACCATTACCTTCGATGATTTCGAGCCCCCACAATCTCCCGTACAAGGCGAGTGGGAGCCGTCTGCGTCAGCAAGCTGCTCCAGAGCGTCACCCTTGTCTTTGCCACCAGCAACGCCACTTATTGAAGCCCGTGCAGCTCCTGAGGCCCATGCAACTCCATCATCAACATCATGGACGACAGCCGGCTCCAGCAAAGCTCCACGTCACATTGTAAGGGAGCAAGAAACGCTGCGTAAGGGCAACGTGTATCTGTGGATTGTTGGTGGACTATGACACACATCCCTAACCACTGGGCTAACACCAAGACCACCATGCAGTGGGTCCGAACCATAGTCTAGCCGTACTACAAGCAAAAGTGCGAGGCGTATGGTCTCACACCAGGTGTTGTGCACATGCTTCTTATTCTTGATGCTTGGCGCCAGCATTGCGGTGCCAGTTTTCGCCTTTGGCTAGGCAGCAACTGCCCACACATGCACCCTGTGTATGTGCCGACTGGGTATACCCCAAATGCATAGCCAGCCGACATCGGCATCCTGGCCCCATGAAAAAAACAAAAATGTGGAGGACCAGTTTGCCATGTGGGCAAATGACAAGACGCTTACTGGGGACACCCTCAACTTTGGCATGGGTGTTGTGAAGGAAGCATCATGCAAGTGGTTCATGATGGGATAGCAGCACGCGAGCAACCATGGTGACATCATTAGGAATGCATGGGCTAGAGAAGGCTCTTGGAAGGTCTTCCAGGATGACTTTCAGCGGCATGCAAATGGAATGTACGGACATGTAATGTTTGCAGATGAGGGTATAGAGGAGGAGGATGAGATGATGTGATTTGTACCTTGTCTCCATCTCCCTTTATGAAATGCCTGCTACAATGCGGTCCATGATGATTTTAGAAAAATGTAGAGTGAAACCATTTCCACACCTTGCACGAAGAACGTGAAGGAACATGTGATGTACAATGTGAGTGAACATTTTGCGCACAATGAATTCAAAGAATCCAGATTCATTCTATTCATTTAGCAATTCAACTTCATTGAACGGTATTTAGCAGAATTTCAACAACAGGAAAAACAATCAAAATCGAATACCTTGATCTATAGGGTATGACTTGGGGGGCCGGGTTCAATTCCCGGGCTTATCTTTAGTTTCTAAGTCACCCCCCGTCCCCACTGCTTACAACCAGGGAAACAAAGAAAAGAGACGAACAAGGATCCAATGTTGAACGAAGGTGCGCACGATCACCTAGTATTCGATGCAAAGTTGGCAAAAATTGAAACAAAACAGTTTTGAATTGAAACGAGGTGAAATAATTAAAATTTTAATTTAAATCGTAATTTTATTTAACGTATTTTTTCTCTATAAGATTTCTGACATGCTTGTCTTCATTCCGAAGTCCTTTCAAGTGTGACCACCTTCGGAAACGATTTTGTGGAATCATATGTGAAAATTAATTTTTTCTAAAATTTATTTCATTATAACCATTTTCACACATGGATTTGTTCCATGGTTTACGTTCTTTACATTCAATGTATCCATACGTGTGTCCATGTATACATACATTCACATGCATTCATCCACGAGTCCTAAATTTTAAGATTTGAATTATTTATTTTGAATCAAATCACTTAATTAATTTGTTTCTTCACATACATATGATCCAACCATCCTTTGTCAATGATTTGTTTTGATTATCATGTGAGAAAACAAGTGAAGTTGGAAGAAAGTAAAAAACTACTGAAATAATAGTAATACTAATATTAATTGTAATATTTTACCTTTATCAATCACATAAGCTCATTTATGCAGGTTTTGTTGTGTAGTAACTTGGATTCGGGTATGTAGGCTCAGCTGTCTTGGAGTGAGTAGAAGTTGGTTCTTTGCTAGTTCCTCTCGCGTCCGGAGAGTTTAGCCAGGTGAGGTAGTCTCGTTGACCAGTCCGGATCGTATGTGGGGAACCAAAAATTGAACGTCTTTGAAACTCGACCTTGTCAAGTATTCTATGGTTTTCGTTTTTGTATGTCCTACTTGAAGGCGAAGTACAAATCACAGACGCAGATTGGCGGACGTCCCAAAACCAGGAACAGGGACCGAAAATCGGTTTACTACAACCACGAACCACGAGGGGTGCGCCTGGTTGTAGTCAGATTCGATGGTTGAACGCTACCGGACAGAGGCATTGCTCAGTGTTGTTGAGGACCTCGGAAGTCCACAAGTAGCGCACTGCCTGTCCCTCGTTTAGGACCCGTAATAAGTCGTTCGCCTCCAGTAACGTCCAGAGGGTTCTCTCCCGACCATGGACAATTGTCGAACTTTCAGCTGCATCCGTCCCACGTTGATTGGCTAGAAGGGGTTGGTTGAAACGATGACGTTCATTCACTGGTGCGTTATGTGGGACCCGCTAGGTTGGTTGAAGAGGCATCGCAGGAAACCCATCCGGATGGGCTATGGTTGAGAACCACCCCCAGTAACTTGACGGCGATAAAGGCGAAAATCCCGCGGACAGCACGAGCGCCGACCATGGTTGAACTCGACCAACCATGAAATCCAACCACCACCAGGCGCACCCGAGGAGTCACACACGCCCGCACCTTCACGGCGCCTAGGAGTCTCTGCTGTCACGTGCCGTTGCAACGCAAGAGGGAACCGCGGAAGCTCCCAGCCACAAACAAGAAAGCAGTCGCGCATTCACGCTGTAATGAACACAATGGGGGATACGCACTCAGTATCATTACACAATGCAATGTATTCATATTTTGCACGACATATTCTACAACTACTGGAAGGAACAAATATGACTGCTTCTTACAAACATTTTCACCCTGCACAGTCTGCACAAACAGAATTACTCTAGTGAATTGAATCATAAATCTCATATTTCCGACAAGAAATTATCTCCTAAGAATTTTCAATCATCTAAACAACACAAGTAAGTCTCGTTCTCCTAGCAACCAAGGTGATGTCAAAGAAGCCTTTCACTTTTGCCACAAGTACAACATCCACTCTTCTTCAAATCAATAATCCGCAAAAAAAATGATTTTTTTCGGGATACAATGAAGTTGAAAAATATAATTAATTCCTTGAAGCTCTTTTTTTTTTCCTACTAACAAATCCGCACAAACAACACTTGCACGTAGCAAACAACGGCACCTAATTCAAACCAACATATTTCATGGGCATGAATACACACATTCAAGAATAAAAGCCATTTTATTGAATGAATAGAATTAAATTTCACCAAAAAAAAGACACGTTGAAAGGAAGATGCTCCATTGGTAAAAATGTTTGTGTATAGAAGGTGTACAAGCGTGCAACGTCCGAAGATATTGCTTCTGTACCGTCACATCCAAAGCTCCAATCCAATGCATCCCTAAACGACCGTGCAAAATGGCACACGGAAGCAAAATTTGCTTGTTATGAATGAGTGCTCCCATAGCCTACAAATCGACCCAAGTTTTGATGCTCTTCACTACTATGACCATTCATAGCAACATGGAACATGATGTCCCGTGGTTCACCATGTTGCATGCAATGCATTACATTGGTTTTCCCTTTTTTCCAGCGTGAGTGCCATTTTCACGTCATGGAAAACATGTCGTTTCATTTTGGAGCCCTTGTCTCCTCAATTGATGCCGCTCACAATGGCACTTGTGCTCGTTCTGATCTCACGTAAGTGGGTATGATGGTCGTGAATATGATAGTTACGTGGGTACAATGTATGTTGAAGTGTATACTTCTACATGTTGTGCCTAGAGGGGATGTTATGGATCCACTATTGTTCCACTTCTACGTTCCTCTGAAAGCAACCGTCGGCAACTCTGATGAGGAGGAGGAACCTCATGTGACCCAAGGGTACACAAAGGTCTTTGTGTTTTACAACATTGAAGAGGCATGCTATGTCAAGCACTTCCAAGTGGAAGAGCGCATTACTCTACACTCTCTAGAGCGTGGAGAAAAGTTTCCAATGAGGTTGAATGGTGGCTCCGACGTTCCGCCGAACTATCCCTCAGCTGCCGGTGTGTAACAATTGTCAAAGTTTCCATCGCGTCGGTCATGAATAGCTTAAGTTAGCTACTCCATCAGGTTATGATGCACATGAGTGAAAGCTATTGTTGTCAACGTCATACATGGGTATTCTATACCCTCCTTAACCCTTCTCCAATTGCCCCACACTAACGCTTCCGACACCAGCACGAAGAAGGACACCAAGCCAAGAAAGCGTCCCCGACAAGACTCCTTTGTGGACTTTCCAGCAAGTTATTCCTTGTACAACATGGATGCCTACCGTGAGGCAATGCACGACCAAATGGTGTCTGCACACATGCGTGTCAACATTGTGAGATGGAAACCGTTGAGGCTAAAGTTTGTATGTGTGCATTTGAGGTACGTAAGCTATGTGTGGTAGCTAAAGGCACAAAGGAAGAGGAAGACCATAAATGTCACAATTTTTTTTCTTAAAGAGGGCCAGAATTGCACTAGGACTAGGATGAAAAAAGACCTATCTAGGAAGACCACATGAGTGCTGTGCCACATTGAGCAAACAATGTGAAAGAAGCCATGTACCTCGTCAATGGCTTAACTGCAGATTGTGGAGGCGTGCACGAACAAGTCGTTAGCGTACAATTCCATACACGACACAAAGAACAAGGCTCTTATCAGGCTCTTGGGTGAGAAGAGCCACTTGTGGGGACACTTCCAAGCATACATTATTGTCGTAAGTATAGTGCAATACTTCTCGATGCATCCATGCTCTGATAACTTTTTGTGTGTATGAAGTTATGCCCTGTCATGTTGTTATGATTCTTGGTTGCAGATGGAGAAGGTTAACCCATCCATCATTGCTGACACAAAGGAGGAAAAGCAGCATCTCCTTCCACGTCTATTTGTGGTCCCAAGCATGGAACGAAATGAGTGGCCGCATGTGTAGCAATTGCTTTGCCGAGAGGACAAATTCTTAAAAATGGCCTCAAGCAAGTGTTGTTGCTGGAATAGTACTAGGACGCCAGATTGTGCTTATGGCGTGGACTACATGCCCACAAGATGACAAGGAAAACAAGGACTTGTTTTGCCATCGTCATGTAGAGGGAGATTTGACAGCTAGTCACAATGGAACCACGGTCATTAGCAACAAAGATGTAGGATTCATTGCCGCTGTGAAGCGTTAGTTGCCCCGTGCTATTCACATAACGTACAAGCAACATTTCTAGGAGAACGATAAGTTGGAGGCAATAACAGTATTCATGGATATCTTATAAATGTTCTTCATTAAGCGGGATGTAGCATGTCGAGTCCCAACTCTTCCACTGAAGTCATCGTTGGAGTTTGCATAATGGATTTCTCAATCATGGGTTTACCTCCTTTGAGAATGAGGGGCAATCGTCATCGACTCAGAGCAAAGACACTCAAACATGTTGAGTCTCTAGAGGTCCATGTCCGTTCTGGTAGGGAAACAATATTCAAATGAAAATGTTATATGGATTTAGCATAGTCATGCCACGTACACAATGCTTGGTATTCCTGAAAATGTGGTGACTGAATGGGTAGTGAAACTATAGTTACGCTCCTTTTCCTCAAAGAAACATGTATGCATCCAAGATGGCCTTCTAGAAAACTCTTTCTCTTGCCTTGTTTATCATTGTAAAAAAGAAAAGCATTTTTTTTGGTTTCCATTAATGAAGATGAATTTTGTACTCATTTTCTTCCAATAAGAAGGATATAATGGATTTTGTTTTTCATCATTATCTTCATTCATGAGGAATAGGGGCTTGCTTTACGAATTGAGTAATCTGAAACCTTTCAAATAAAACTTGGCATTTTATTTTTACATTCCAACACAACGATATGAACTCTAGTTTCCTAAAACATCAACACATCCACAAAAACAAGGATGGCACATTTCATCATGTTCTAATTTAAATGAAACAATTAAGAAATACGGTGTTATTTCTATATCTATGTACGTGAAGTAAAAATTAGGCACTCGAAATTTGTTCTTATAAGTTTGCTTGGATATACTTTTTAAAACTTATTGTTTCATGTGTTGTATAGTGGAAGTGACGAGGAATCCTTTATTCAAAAATCATCTAACAAAAAGACTTCCTCATCAACCTATTTCATATCAAATATTTTGTGTTCAAACAAAAAATTATTTAATCCTTCCAAAAAAACATTTTAAACATGTTGTTAGATGATTAAGAGGGATTTCCTATGGAAACACATGTGTATTGTATTAGAATCCATAGCATCCTTTCAAATTCATACGATTCATCCCTAGGTTAAGCTTCCTTAATTATCAAAAGAGGAATCATGATAAAAATAACTTGTTTTTAACATTTCTTGCGTCAATTTCAAAAGAGCATGGAATCTATTCACTAGCATTGGGATCACATGAAATCTTAACTATATGCCAAGATTTCTCACTTGGATTTCTACATCACATATGTTGGATCTAACCATTCCTATTTGATAATATCTATGGAATGTTTTTTAAAAAGGTGATTAAAAACCATGCATAGAGAAAGCTATCTTAGAGGCGTGACTTATCAGAAAATGGATAGTCACCATGGAACAACTCCCCTTTATCCACGTTCTCAGCCTCGAGCTTCCCGAATACCCACTATGTACACAAAATAATCACAATCCGCACAAATCCTAACTGATTACTATATTCTCCATGAGTTATGAATAGCAACTAAGCATGTATGCAGTACCCTATCTTAAGGAGACATGACAACAATACCGGTTCTCTATGCATGTTTTGTCATGTGTGCAAATCCTGTTCACAATGTTTTCCAGTGTTGTGAATTTTTTCCATTTTTGTTATTGTGAGAGTTGTGTGAAGATTCAAGGTGGATACAAGGATAGAAGTAAAGCGTCAACGCACTTCTTAACATCCTTTTAGAAAAACTTCATGTGACAAGAACGGCATCACTACATTACTGTCACCTAATGCTCATGCAAAACATGAGGAGTATGTTGTTTGATGGAAAAAAGTCATCATCTTTATACAAAGACGATGCACTATGATCACCACCACTTGTAGTACAAATCATGCTTATGTGTGCTTGTGAAGTTGCATCTTCTAAATCATAAAGGACCTCAATCTTATGTCGGACGGTGATTACAAAGTCCACATGCGTGCAACATTGGAAGATATTGCTTATAATCCGTCAGTTCCGGAGTTCCAATCCAATGCATTTCTAAACAATAATGTGATAGGGCACACGGATGCAACATTTGCTCATAATAAATGTATGCTCCCACAGCCTATGTATCGACCCAAGTTTTGATTCTCTCTCGGACAATGGCCATTGGTAGTAACATGGGACATGGTGTCCCATGGTTCACTATGATGCATACTATGAATTACATTGATTTTCCCTTTCTTCCAAGTGTGTGCCACTTGTATTTCGTGGAAAACATGTGGTTTCATTTTGGAGCCTCGTCTCCTTAGTTGATGTCGCTCACAATGGCACTTGTGCTCATTTTGAACTCTGGTAAGTGGAAATGATGGTTATGAATATGACGGTTATGTGGGTATAATTTTTTTGGTGTGCATGCGTCTACACGTTGCACCTAATGAAGGTTTTATGGATCCACTGTTGTGTTGCCTCTACGTTCCTTTGAAAACGACTATCAACAACTTTGATGAGGAGGAGGAACCCCATATGTCCAAAGGGTACACAAACTCGTTTTTGTTTGACAACTTTGAAGAGGCTTGTTGGGTCAAGCACCTCCAAGTGGAAGAGCGCATGTCTCCACACTCTATACAGAGTGTCAAATGAGGTTGAATGGTGGCTCTCATGTTCGACCATTCTATCCCGTAGCTACAGGTGGGTAACACTTATCAAAATTTCCATGGCGGTTGGCATGACTAGCTTTAGTTTCCTACTCCATCAGGGTATGATGCACATGAGTAAACATTATCGTTGTCAAATTCATATGTTGATACTTCATTTCCCTCCTTAACCCTTTTCTAGTTGCCCCCCACTAACTCTTCCAACACAGGCACACAAAAGAAGTGCACCAAGCTTAGAAATTGTCCCTGACATGACTCCTTTGTGAGCTTGATGGGAGGTAATGCCTTCCAAAACATGGACGCCTACCGTGAGGCAATGCATAATGAAACATTGTCTACACACATGTGAGTCAACTTTGTGAGAAGCAAACCGTCAAGGCTAAAGGTTTAATGTGCTCATTGTAGGCAAGCAGGCTACGTGTGGAAACTACAGGTGCAATGGAAGAGAACCAGCATTAACTTCACAATTGTTTTTTCCGAAGGAGGCCCATAAGTGCACCAGGACTTGGAAGAAAAGAGACCTATCGAGGAAGGCCATGTGGGTTCTATGCCACTTTGAGTAAACAATGTCAAAGAAGTCATGTACCTTGTTAAAGGCGTTACAAAACAAACTGTGGAGGCACGTATGGGTGAATTGTTGACATACCATGCCATGTATGGCGCATTGAACAAGGCTCTTATGAGGCTCTTGGGCGAAGAAAGCCACTTGTGGGGACACTTCAGCATACGTTGTTGCCATATGTATTCTATAATACTTCTCCATGTGTCCATGCTTTGATCAAGGTTTGTGTGTATGAAGTCATGCCCTTTCATGTTGTTATGATTCTAAGTTGCAGTTGAAGAAGATTGGCTCATTCATCATTGCTTACACGGCAGAGGACAAGTAGCATCTCTTTCCACATCCATTTGTAGCACCCTTGTGTTGACCGGAATGAGTGGCCGCATGTACGGCACTTGCTATACCTGGAGAACACATTCTTAAAAAATGGCTTCAAGCAAGTGTTGTTGATGGCATAGTGCTAGGACGCAAACAACCACATCGTGCCTATGGCATGGGCTATATGTCCACAAGAGGAGAAGGAAAACATGGATTTGTTTTGTAATTATCCTCTAGATACATACTTAACAGCTAGTCACAATAGAACCATGGTCATTAGCAACAAAGATGTAAGACTCATCGTTGTTGTGAAACGTTAGTTACATGGTGTTCTTCACACCTAGGAGGAGAAACACTTACAAGAGAACAAAAAGTTGGAGGCAACATTAGTAGCAGCTTACATCATGTGGAGGATGGCTTGCGCGTTCACAAAACATGAGTTTGGCTGCGAACATGCTGAGCTCAGTCGTACTTTAGTGAAGGGTTACAACTATTTGGCAGAGCTAGGGATCTTGGGTTACCTCTAGAATAGTGGGTGTAACTTAAGTTTCCTAGACTATGTGGCGGTTACATGACATCAAACGCGATGGAGTCCCTTAATACTCGCCTCATGGACATTCGCCACTTGTAACTATTCTGCTATACTACATGGATCAACCCATTTTGGAAGAGACTCTTTGTGGACAGCCAACATGCCACCCATGATTGCGACAGCTGCTACTCTCATATGGTGGATTGGAAGGTACAACAATGCACCAAACACCCTAAGGAGTAATGGATTTTTAAGCATGGTAGCCTCATGGGCATCGTTACCAGCCGTAAGAGCCTTGCAGGTTAGTAAGCTCATGCCAACATGAAAAATTGCGCATACGATCAGTGGACAGAGTACAAGTATCTATGTGAGAAAGCTGTGGCCCTTGGACGAAGGTGTCAACCCTAAACTATACATTGACATGCACTTGACGTAGATGGTTTGGCATTGGACCTATAAGACACCCATGCCGGGAATCAACCATCGCAAGCTTAAGAACTACATGTGTGGGTGGGGTAAGCTGAGTGTGAAGTACTCTCATGGATAACGACACTCCAAGCGCATGGACGTAGAGACTAAGCGTAAGTAGGAGTGAATCTACATTAACTGCGGCCAAAAGGGACATCGCCTTTGGCTTTTACAAGAACTTGCCTAAAGTATCACTGGCACCAATGGTCACTTCTTGTGCAAGAGATCTGGCTGGCAGCGCGTATGTACGGAGCCAGTAGGAGATGAACTTGTTATCAATACGGTGGCATTCGCAGTAGATGGTTGCGTTGAGGGTGTGGGAGGTGGCCTAGAATGTGTGTAGGGTGGTACTGGTGGTGGTACAACTTAAGTTAAGCAAGGTGGTGCTGAGAGTGGAGAAGAATCCATCACAGGAAGTAAAGCAAAATTCGTGAAAGGTGATGTTGGCGGTGATGAAGAAGCCGTGGAAGGTGGTGCTGGCGTTCGCACGTGAGATGTTATTAGTAGTGTGACTTGCTTTTTGAAAGTTGTGCTGGCATGCGGCAATGAATGTGGACAATGCTGTGCCAAATCTCGTCTTTGACGTGCTAGGGGAGCTGCCAGTAGCCCCCCCAAGTTGTGCCTATGGTTTAGAGAGATGTGTAAGGGGTGTAGAGTCTGGTGCAGGCAAAGTTTCTGGTAGAGGGGAAGCAAATGGTGGTGAAGGCATGGTCATCATGACTTCGCAGGTTGATAATCCTGAGAATGTGGATCACTCGGCCGTTTCATCGTGGTTTTAGAATTTAGATAACAAAAAATTCACTAACAGGAACTTAGAAGAGGAGGATTGGGAATCCTCAAGTATTGGGGAGGAGGAGTGGGAGTCTTCCTCGTGCATGTATAAAGAGGACAATGCATATCGCAAGCGTCGTCGTCATGGTTGACCTCCTCTCCTTGTGTGTATCGGTAAGATTTGTCAATGATTTTATGGCCATGCATGGCCTCAATTTACCAGCCTTTTCAACCTTCTTAGTAACTAACTTTGTTTTGTTTTCCCTTGCAAATTGTATGAGTAGCCTTTATTTGTGGTTCCATGAGGAGTCAAACGAATGGCAGATGGTGTGGAAGACACATGACAATGCACTGATGGAGGGAAAAAAGTGACAATGCATTCATCGAGACTGCATTGCATTTTAGCACACTTCGTGAGCAAGATGGCCATGAGACGGTGGCCAAATTGCATGTGGCTAGTCCCTATAATGGCAATGTGCATCACCCTTTTGGGGAGGAATACGTTGATGCTGTGTGTGAGTTCTCTAGTGACTCAGACTCTATGGTATACCTATATGCATGATTTACATGTGTACGTGCACATCTTGATTAAACATGCCTATTTAACTCCCATGTTCTATTGATTTGCACATTTAGCTTTGATGAATGTCTTCCCCATTGTTATTGCATTGTTGTGTGAATGAGTATGGAAACCATGGTGTGAATTGGGATTAGTTGACCTCCATAAACAAATTACCCACATTGCACAAGCTGAAGAAGGTACAAGGTGAGTAGGTTGAAGTAGAGCAATATCAAATGTGACTGCTTTAACCACCATGGAAAAAAACATCATTTTAGCACCAGAATTGTATCTATGTCGTTGCTAGTATTATTGCTATTGTTACTAGAAAAACTAACATTGTTGTGATTCATTCCTTGTTGAACTTAGGAATCATTACCTCCTTGGTTGAACAAGCATAACAATGTAAAACTGTACACATTGATGTCCAACTGCAGTTAACATGAACAAAATATCCACCACTATACATGGTGCATGTATGCTAGCAATGGTGTACATAGTTACCATGTGTATGCCAACATTGTTGTTCATCCTTCTATGAATGGAAAAGGTAACGTTGTTGTGAATGATTCCTACGTGACCTTAAGGATCATTACATTATCTATTTGAAATGTAGAACAATGTAACGTAAGGCACATTGACGTTCAACTATCTAACACATGATCAAACAATCCACCATGATGTATGGTGGAAGGATGCTATCAATGGTCACGAGAGCTTGAAACGCTCGTGATCCAGGGCTTGAGCGCAAGTCGTCCATTGGCCAATGGTGTTTTATGGATGTGATGTTGGCATGAAAACGTCAAGAATCCAAATTGTCTTTGGTTTGCATGGGTCGTACACCCATGTGGGTTCGTCCTTGGTTGCTATGAACAAGTCCTCACAACCCTTGATCGTAGCCCATGCCTTCATTTGTTGCTCGCAATTGAGATCAACTGTGCTGGTCCTAGTATGTTTGCCTCCCTAAGCCCCAAAGTCATCGAATGAGAAGATCCTCCAAATGTTATTCCATGTCAAGGAATAATTGTTCGTATACGCGTTAAGAACCTTACGGGGACTGGCCTTTTCATGTCCATACAAGAGTCAACCCATGTCTTGCACAATGTACAAAACAGTGAATGGCAATGGATAGTGTCCTTTGCAAGCTCCAATGTTGTCTGTGCACTAAGGACGGTTAAACCCACATGGACTCCCATACATCTTCATTATTAGATTGTATCAGACTGGGAAACATCCTAACAAACATCTGTGCCATTGCTTTAGGTGTCACTGGCCATGATGCCTCCAACACATGGCAGCCATCAATTGTCCTGATATGTACGAGGAGAAACTCACGTGGTATCTTGTTCTGTATTGTTCAGTATTCCCCATGACAATACAAAACAATACATTAAAGCTTTTTGCAAGGTACGTTTGACGTAAACCAAAACTACAAGTTACCATGTGCATTGCTTATGGCTAATAGTGGGTAAGAGACTTATTCGACTAACTCTACTTGGCCTCAAAATCATGCGTCCAAGAATCATACTGCACCACATCAATGGTATATGTTTGTCTAGTCAGCAAATGCTTAGAGGCAAGTCCATTGAGAATAGAGTATGCCATCAATGCGTATGAGTAGTCCTCTAGTGCACCCTACATGCTTATCACTTTGCCAGGCTAAGTAGTCGCATAGAGGCTCCACTTTAAAGATGTAGATAACTCTTACAGAGGGGTCTTGTTTTGTTTTTGTCATAATCGGTAGTCCTGCCTCAAGCCTCCATGAAAACTAAGTATTATAGTCATCTCGTAAAACGTGGGTAAAGGGTGCTTCGTTCTTAAAAATTGGACATTGTGTGCACCAGTTTCAATTGGTGGGGAGAACAGAAGCCCCTTCCCAAAAATTTGGCATACTCGTCTTCTTCTTGAACGATCGACGGATACGTAAATAAAGTTTTCAATTGTGGATAACTTATGAAGATTGTTTTCAAATGGTGGGTAAAAAGGATTCCCCCCAAATCAACATAATCGATGCACTCAAAAGACAACAATAACTTCTCATTCATGAAAATCAAGTTAATAGATATTGATGAATACATTGAAAATAGAAAGGTACGCTGTCGAAGACGACCAATAATGTGCTGATAAAGAAGAAAAGTTTCAATTTTTTAAGGTTTCTTATAATTCAGTACAAAACTTCAAAACAATAGTTTGAATGATTATAAAAAGATCATGGTTACCTTAATGTACAAATCCTCATATCCACAATAATCATTGATTGTAAAAAATCACAAATGAGCGTCAATGATAAAAACAAGACAAGTCAGCATAATTCAATATCTTTTGTGTTCTAGAAATAAAAAAACTGATTTTATGAAGCGTTATTCAACATGAATTTCTATGGAAGGGCTAGCCAAGTTTCATGGAACATTGGAATTCAAAACACATGATGTTGAGAGAAACGTTTCGTGTTTTTTAAGTGGGCTTTAAAAATGATCGATCTAATGTTGTAAATGTTTGTGTAGAACCCAGTTTTGGAAGATTAGTTGGTTCACTCAGGTAGTGAAAAGATTTATCTTTGAATAACGTCGACATAACCCCTGCTTTGTTTCACGTAGCATGCAAAAGAAAATCTGGCATTGAAGAATTAATCATCTCATCATGCAACGAGTTTTCCTTGCTAATGGAATAACTCCAGAAAACTTGCCATGATAAATGCAAAGAAAATTGGATACATTCAACATGATAATGCTTCACAATTGGACACGTTTCTTGAGGAATGACTTCAATTTCTACTTTCACACCTCGTATCTCATGAGAGAAATAGTCTTATGGCTTTTGCAGAACCATTTGCACCCTTATGGAAAACAAGGTCGTCTTCATCACCATCATTCATTAATAAAAAGACAATGATATTCTGTATGGGATACCTTGCGTCCCAAGGGAAGTGAAAGTTGAAATTTTGGTTTGTCCATTTATCCTTGATAGATTTGTTTTTTAAATAAGAGGCAT
The DNA here is from genome assembly GCA_023375785.1 of Penium margaritaceum. Taxonomy (NCBI): domain Eukaryota; kingdom Viridiplantae; phylum Streptophyta; class Zygnematophyceae; order Desmidiales; family Peniaceae; genus Penium; species Penium margaritaceum. The sequence goes on from SZWC01000508.1 coordinate 138,450, forward strand.
GAGCATGAAATTCATTCTTCTTTTTTATTCCGTCATCTTAAGGCATGCTTCCTTCTTTCAAAGTTACAGATCTATTCCATACAACATTCTCAGTTCAATTTTACCATCCCCTTTGCATCATGAAAATACATTTTTTCCATATACATGAAGAATTGCTTGATGGCTGGAACATATCTCAATCAATGAAGGTTTTACCTTGAAAAAAAACTACCAGAATATGACACAAATATGGCATTTATATACCACCTTTTATGTTTTTAATCATGAAAAACCAACTCCTTTTCTCATAACCAATTAACCTTCTTTCCTTAACATAACATAATTATGGAATATAGTCACGATAATGGAACCCTCTTTTTTCCTCTAGATAATGTAAACGTTTTGTAAATGAACAGATTTTCTTACTTAAAAAAAATGATAAGATTATTCACATATGTCATTGTACAGTCATGCCTCTTGTATATAACTAAACGCATGGACAATACAAAAATCAATTCAAGTGGGAGGGGTTTTCTTTAAGGTTCTTCCTAAGAATGTACAGATTGGAAAGGAGAATAGAAAACAATGAAAGAAGAGACATCACATTTTGAATTTCCCACATTGTACCATACGTCATTGTTCTATGTGGAGCACCAAAATTGAAGTTAGGTCAACACGAGTGAAGACTTAAGAATGGGCAACCAAAGTTTTGACTCAGACAACTTCTTTATCATCTAACATGCACATACATTTCTTTGTGTTTCAATGATGCCTACGAAAAAACATAATTTGATTGTATTCTTCAAGCTTGATTGCATCCTTTAGATGTCCATAATGTTTTTTTCCTATTTTACCAACATAATTGAAGGATTGTAGCTTTCATATCCACGATTTGAGATATTGGCACCTTGTATGCTACATTCAAAGTAAACAAACAATAAAACACCATTTCCTTTATTCATTGGGCATCAAGCATGGGGAAGGGGTTCCTTGAGCAAGGTTACAAAATCAAAATTCTTGAAGCCCCGAAACATGGACCCCCTTTTCCAATGTGTAAGCGCATTCTTGCAATTCAATGTGTTATATGTGTTGCATGAAGAATATTGTTCAAGACAATATTGACATTTTTAATTTCCAAGCCCATTTCATACATCCAATTCTTGTTTGCATGCAAACCCCCTTCTTGCATATGGAAAGGGTTCAAAACCTACACTCCTTACCTTGACAATTCATTATCAGATATTGAATTCTTTTTAAGGCAGGTTCAAGGCAGCAATACTATCGAGGTAAGATGAGATCCTTTTCACCTTAATAATAAGCTTCAAAACCCCGCTAAAACTTCATGGAAATCCCATCCTCTCAAATTTTTGCAAACCCCTTGTAAGAGGGGTTCGTAACTTTTGAATGGAAAACATGATGTTAGCGCAAAAACACATCATGCATATAAGATTCACAATGTAATCATCTTAAAAAATTCCTTCATGAATTCTTGAATTTTCTCCTTCAATGTGTACTTCATCTATAACAACAGAGGAAATTCACATGCGTTAATGTATTCTCCAGTCGTAAATATGACATTTTTTGTTGGTACATATTGGATGTGGGCCTTAATCTACAATTTCACAAGAAATTGAAGTATAAAGATAGGTTTTCAATTAAAATGACGGTTGGAAAAGTACCTATCATGTCCAATTATCAAGCTTATATGATTGCACCTACAGATTTTGGGTGGTATACCCATACAATTTCAACTTTGGCATGACACATCTAGCATTGAGGAAGACGAATACATCATACCCAAGTCGTGTGTTTAAAGAAAAGTATGAGTTAAGAAGAACTTTTTTGAATGGCATTCCCATACAAAAACTAGAGTACTTATTGTGTTCAGGTGAAAAGAACCTTGCTACAAATCAACTACAACAAGTACACGTCCTCATGTCATACTTGTCTAAAATGAAATGATATTTTTACATCATAAGCATGTTTGGACTTGATGATGCCGCTTGGAGAAGGCAAATTCTACAATTTGTACGATGATGACATCACAAATCCCATATAAACTGTACATGATTTGAATGATGCAATCCAATATTGAACATGGAACACATAACACCTTTATTTTTTAGATAGGAACTGCATGCGTGAATGCCGATGCTATTTTTGCAAGTCCCAACACACCATGAGCAAACTTGTTACTCATGGATATCTTCCCAAAGTTCTTAATCAAGCGGGATGTAACGTGTCAAGTCTCCACCTCCTGCTCTAAAGTCCTGGTAAGAGTCTGTAAAATGGCATTCTGAAGCTGTGTCATGGGTTTACCCCCTACGTATGACTGAGGGGCAATTGTCATAAACATCCCAAAGGAGGGAGACACAAACATTTTAAGTCTTTGAAGGTCCATTTCCGTTTTTGGCCTTACACTTGGTTTTGGGACCCAAACCGGGGGGTTTTCCCTCAAACTTGTGCTTTCACACCAGATATTCTATCATTTTTACGCCAAGTTTTGCCACAAACAAACCTTAATTTATGTTTTTGACATTCAAGCACAAGATTCTTGCATGAAAGGCACGCTAGCGATTTTGCGCTAGATTTCTCTGGTCTCTTGTCCCTTGGCCCCACTCCCTCATCCTCGCTCGCACACTTGTGAGGAGGGCAAACGGGGGCAAGGGCACAAGGCCATGAGGCCTCATCCTCAAGGCCCTCATGACCCCTTAGCTGTCAATCGGGCTGTGGTCGCGATCGGCGACAGATGGCTGGGCGGCTGGTTGCCGGCCGGTCACTTAGCTCATCGTCCGTCGTCGATCATGCCGAAAGCAAGCGAGCTTGCGGTCAACAAAGTGCTGGCTGCCGACCAGCCCTTGTTGACGTGAGGGGTGGTGCGCAACCACCCCTTGATTTGACGAGGAGGGAGGGCCAAACCGGCCCTCATGCTACATTCGTCCCCACTTATTCTAAATCGTCCTGTTTCATGAAAAAGTAGGATTGTTAGTTAGTGAATCATCAACATTGTGAAAGGAAATAGATGGTTTCAATCATCAGACAAACATAAACACGTGCATGGCATTGGGACATAAGATGCAACTTGTTGGTTTGCACGGCTAGCAACCTCCCCCCTTTAGGTTACCTCGTGATAACCATGTTGGGAGTCCCCAACTTCCTATGGTTGCAATCGTAGAATACTACACCACAGGAATAATGTTCACCTTTTTCGCATTTTGGTGGTGCCCCTTGACACGCAACATTTTGTCCAAGCTCCTAACTCACTCCAATACTCGTCAGCCACCCTTGTGGAGAATCAAAGTCCGGACTCTTAAGACTTAGGTTCAGTTCCTGACCCTATGAACGAGGTACTCCCCAACAACCCGGGACCAAGAGTACGACCTTTGTTGTGGAGTAGACGAAGTACCTCATATTGGCTATTGGCAATGGTGGCTGAATGGCTCCCTTTGCCATACATGGAGCCAATAGGTTCACATGAAACACGTCATGTGTCTTCATACCTGGCATAAGCAGCAATTGGTATGCCATTGGCCTAATGCGTGCAACGATGAAGTGATCGGTACTTGTAAATCAAAACTTTGTATTCAAGGGTACACACAGAGTGTCACGTTGAAGGTACTAAACCTTCATGACCCATTTCACGTGCCTTTATGTAACCCCTAGCTCCATGAAAACAAGGCTCTAATGTGCTTTGAATAAAAGCGTTTGTTCTTCTAAAAATGACAACGTTGCTTTACATTGATTCTGAATATGGAATTTTCGCTCACCCGCCTCAAAGTCCATGATTTCTTATCTACGATGTAGGTTAAAAGATATATTCAACAAGGTTGTCTATACTTCTTGGCTAAACTATAGAAAGTGGAGGACGACGTGAAGGAAGACATGCCAGAAGAGATCAAATCTCTCTTAGCAGAGTTTTGTTATGTATTCTAAGACCCACTGACTGGACTTTCACAAGAAAGACACATGGGCCACGGAATTCCACTACAACCGAAGGCAATTCCTTTGTTCAGACCCACGTATTGCCTTAGTCCCACACAAAGGCTATAGGTGAAACGCCAAATCAAAGAGTACCTTGCAAAAGGATGGATCAAGCGAAGTGGCTTGCCGTACGGTGTGCCGATCCTTTTTGTCAACAAGTAGGATAGTGGTTTATGCATGTGTGTGGATTACCGAGCGTTGAACAAGCTGATGGTGAAAAATTGATTCTCCTTACCGCGGATTGAGGACCTTTTGACCAAATCCTATGGGCAAAATTATTCTTGTCTCTGGATTTGTCTCAAGGTACCATCAAATCTCCATCATAGAGGATGATGTACCGAGAACCCCGTTTCAAATACACATAGGACATAATCACTTTTAAATGTTATGCCTTGGGCTTACAAATGACCTAGCAACCTTCCAAGAAGAAATGAATCGAACAGTCACCAAGCAATTCACTCAGTTTGTCTTGGTTTACCTGGATGAAATTTTTATTTTCTCCAAATCAATGGAAGAGTACATAGAACATCTACGCAAATTCCCCGCAATCCTTTAGGAATAAAAGATCTATGCAAAAGTGAGCAAGTGCAAGTTTGCACAAGATGAGCTCAAATTCCTTGGACATCGATTGCAAGGATGACATCCGTGTTGACCCACGAAAGGTCCAAGCTATTGTTCACTCGCCACGCCCGGAAAATGTTGGGTAGATTTGGTCTTTTGTTGTCCTTGAAAACTACTTAGGACGATTTTTGCAAGGTTATTTGGCCCTGGTAGCATCGCTGACTAGTTTCATGTGAAAAGACATGCACTATGAATGGAGATTTGATTATTAGAACGCTTTTCTCGAAGTCAAGGAGCTTCTTTCCACACCGTCTGTCCTAGCTCTTTCAGATCCATCACAACTATGAGAGGTTGATGTGATGCATTGGTAGTAGGCCTCTGAGCCGTCCTCATGTAAAACGTTCACCCGGTTGCGCATGAGAGCTAGAAGCTCATCCCCACACTAATGCGGTATACTGCAGGAGATGAAGAGCTCCATGCGGTAGTACATGCTTTCAACGTGTGGCGTTGCTACCTCAAGGGTATTGAAGGGGGTTGGACGGTCGTGAACAAACATAACCTTTTGGGGTTTTTTGAAATACAACCAAACATGTGAAGACAATAGATGCGTTGGAGTGAATACTTGAGCAGATTATCATTCACAAGGGAATATAGGCTAGGATGCATCAATGTGGCCAATCCACTAAGCCGACATCTTGTGGAAGGTAAAGTAGCCACCGAGGTCGATGGGTGTTTCATGGCCATTGCAACAGCAATAGTACAAACACCAAATCCCCCTGCACCTCTTTGGCAACCACCGTAAGAGATTATCCATTACAACGGTTTTGTAAAGAGGATCAGGATGGGATGATATGTGGTTCCTTGGTTTAAAGAATCTCAAAATCTGGACAAGTACAAATTGGTGAAGGCCACAATTATCTTCTAACATAGAGAACAAGTTGTTGTGCCAAACTCATGAGCACCAGCTTGGTGTCCTTTGAACTGCATAGTCATGTTGCCGCCACTCTTCTCAGTGATCAGGCATAACAATGATAATCTAAGTTTTTCATAAACAGAGAATGTAAAAGGCGGACGCTGCAGCTCCCATGATTCACCTACTCATCTCCACATCTTGTGGGAACATGTGAATTATGGCTCGCACCTTCCACTCCTTAAATTACATTAAGGCAAAACTGTCGAGTGAAGGTACCGCAAACGTGATTCAACTCATTGCTTTAAGGACATTTGCTTCAATCACACTATTTCACAATCTTGCATAATAGTCAGTTTCACCACCACTATGTAGGTTTGGTCATGCATCGTGTCCGGTGATGAAAGATTTAGAGGGTAATGTCGTTTAGAAAGTGCACGATGGTGTTTAATGAGATGGGAGAAAACAATTTAGAAATTTGAAATCATCAAAAACTCAAAGTATTTAACATCCGTATCCAAAAACATGAACCCACACTAGTGACCTCGTTTTACCCCTGAGTGGTCCCCACTAACATCGATTAGGGGTAGGGAAAACCCGCCCCATGGCCTTGTCCATTATCTCGGCTGGGCCCACTGTCATGACTGTAACCTTGTCCATAGCCCTGGCCGTGGCCTCTTGCTACACCCTCTCCACGATTTGTTGTTGCTGTGGCTAACACCGTGGCCTCTTTTCCACCACTAGGAGCCTCAGGGAACTAAGCCCTGAAGTGTCCGGGCTGCATGTGTTTTTGTTATAGTTCCTCGCAAAATGCTGTGTTAAAATGCTCGCACGCAACCTTCACCTTGTCATTGTTGTGGCATCGCTTATGGATGGGGGGATTGTTCCCACGAGTCTTCATGGCTAAGGGGTTTGCGGGTTGCTTGCCCTTCACACCGTCCCGCTCCATGGCAATCCCTCCAGTCCTTGTAGCATCCATGCATGCATTGTGGCTTTTTTGTGCGCAAACATTTGGCTATGCATCCAAGTAGTGATTTTGGTTTGTTGAATACACTTTTCTCATGTTGTCTCACAAGACCCTGAAGCTTGTCCAAGGTTGGCACTCTGCGACCGAGGTGACCTTATCTTTTAGCCTCTCGTTGGTAAGACCATCGTGTAAGTACTCCAGTACCAAGCACTGTGGGTACTTGAAGGTCCAAGTAGCGTTTCTCTCGCTGAAGCTTTCGGCTTCCTCCACGAGCGTGGTAAACTCGCTTAAGTTGTCCTTAAGTGAGGTACTCAGGTGCTTAATGAACTTGATCTTGTGGAATATGAGCTATGCCTCCTCATGTTGGCTACACTTCTTGCACATGATTAAGTAGAAGGCTGCCCATGGCATGGGTTGCCACTAAAGGTGAGGCCTTTGTGCACACCACTCCTTGACCACCTACTTGAAGAGCTTGTCTTCATGTAGCGTTTTGGCAAGGTCACCCTCATGAATGAATGGAGCCATGTGGACATGTATAATATGCACCATGCAGTTCATCCCACTGGTCACCTTCACGCCCTTGTGGAAGATATCTACACTATTGTGGAAGGATGTGTTCATGACCGGCCTCAGGGTTGTCAAGGGAGGCAAGTCATAGCTATCAGTGGTAGTGGTATCTGCAGCTGAGGCGCGCTACGCTTGCTGCTATATCTGCACTTGAGTAACGCTTTACAACAAAGTGTCAAGGCTGATGCATCGGTGGCTTGCCTCATTGGAGGCTAGACATTGCACCTGGCTATCACGGTCGAGGTTCGTGATGCTCTGCCCAATGTAGGCCAATAGGTTGGCAAAGACAAACTTGAGCATTGACGTTGACACGGTATAAACAATAGCCTCTAGAGCCTTTTGTTGTTCGTGCACCTTTACCCATTATAGGAGGGTACGGTTCACGTACACGCCTCTAAGGAGTCCCACCTTTTCCAGGAGGCTATCGTGACCGATGACGCTCAAGTGGGTGCTGCTCTGCTCCATTGTAACCACATCGTAGGAAGGGGGATCCGCCCACTGTCGATGGTGATATTGAGCCGACCGGCCGGTAGCAAACTCCACAAGCCTACGGCGGTTTTTGCGAATTACCTTTGACTGACGTCGTCTGGCGCATTCTTGTAGGAACATTCCACCTGGCTACCTTTGGCGCCTTTTATGCTCTCAAGAGCCTTGCTGATATTAGAAGGATCGGGCAATGTGGCGAGCGCCTTACCCTTCGTAAGCAATTGACTCGATTTTGTCACACGACAATGGCAATGATCGCAACCCTCATCACCTTTTCCATCGTCGACATTGTGTTCTTTGTCAGGGTCCATGCCCAGGTGGTTTTTCTTGAACGTGTAGTCTGTCGCCTAAGGGTCGTCCACGTGCACGTTGACATGCTCAGGTGGTCCTCCTTGAGCACTTTTCCATCATAGGCATGCTTCTTGGTGTCCTCGAGGTTGGCGCCGGTTGCCTTCGGCGATACGACTGCCTTTGGTTGCCAAACCAAAAGCGTGTCTCACTAGTCTTAAGAAGACTAGTCTTCTTAAGCTGTGAGTCACGGGAATTGGAAGCTACTAGAATCTACAAAAACAGAAAACTAGAATACAAGGGAATGACAAACAAAATGTGAGTGTCACTCACAAAAGAGAATGGAGTTTTAGCGAGTCCTCGCAACTCCTTTACTCCCTATCCTAACTTGTTGTATTCCCCTTGTCTTCTTGTCTTCCTTGGCCTCCTCTTGATTCTTCTTTGCGCATCTCATGCCCCTTGGCGGCTTTTTCCTTGAGCAAGCAACGTTGGCAAAGCCGCCAAAAATCTTCAAGTTGTTTTCCTTCCTCTTTTTAGGGTGCTCTGGGGACGTGAGGGCTGTTCGCTTTCAGAAAAAATGCTATCCCAATTTGGGGACGAAGGAGGGGGGAAGGGAACCTTGAAATGGAGACAAATTGGTGGTTTCTAAAGCTGTGCACACCCCACCTCATCCAAGAAAAATCCACCCGGCTCACTGGAGTAAAGGAGAAGGTCAAAGGAGATGGGATGATAAAGAATAGCTCTTTAAGATCTTTCTAATGCACTTTTCAGTGCTTAGAATGAATAAGAATGGACGTTGTAGTCCGTTGTGATGTTTTTGTTGTTGCTTGCACAAGTGGAAGATGTTTCATGTACAATGAAACCTCCGTTTTTGTCAAAAACGTCGAGTTTCTAGCTCTTACTATGAAGTCGTTGTCAGCGTTTGTAGAATGGGAAAATCAGTCCGCGTCAGGGTTACACCCCCTTTGTTGGACAAAGGGGAAAACGTCATCAATGACCCAGAGTAGGTAGACTCAAATACTTCGAGTCTCGGTTTACCCATTTCCGTTCTTAACCTTACCCCTGGTTTTGGGACTTGAACCGGGGTCTTTTACCTCAACTTTGTGCTTTCACACGAGATATTCTGTTTCAATTATGTAAAATAATGTTGCAAACGGACTTTGACTTATGTTTTTTGTGTTGTAGTGCAAAATCATTGCGTTAAAGGCATGCTAGCAAATTTGTTCCAACCTTCTCTTTTCTTTCGTCCCTTGTCCCCCTCCCTTGTCCTCGCTTGCTCAGTGGCTAGTGGCTGCGCAGTCACTTGGCTGGCCATCCAGCAGGCCGGAAGCAAGTTAGCCGGTAGCCTGCGAAGTGCTGGCCGCAGGCTAGCCCTTGCTAATGTGGGGGGTGGTGCACAACCACCCCTCACTTCAACGAGGAGGGAGGGCCAAACCAACCCTCGTGCTACACGGCATATGCCACGTCCAATACTCGAGATGCAAGTATGCTTGTTTAATAGTGCACGTTGTGGGAGCAACTTATGAATATGTGCCAAAAGGAAAATTTGAGTTTTACACTCAATCATCAAGAATAACATCATAATGTAAGTTGTGCTTGAATTTCAAGTGCACAATCAAGTTTGTAATGGAGTTTACCTTGCATAACTCTAATGTGATTTTGATTTTGCACCTAAATGGGTTTTGTTCCTTATGTTTGCATCGCGGATTCTTGTGTACAATCTCTTAATGTAAATCAAATGGCCCATTGAAAGGTTTTTTCTTTGGTCAACATCATGCAATTCACTTCTCCTCATTAACAAGAAATTGTATCATGAAGTGATTTTCTTCAATCATTTCATGAGCACCAACTCATGAAAAATTCATCTTAGTCCATATCTTAAGAGGTGGCTAAGGGGTCACATCTTGTGTGCACTTGGAGACTTTATGTAATCTTTCAAAAGGACATGAATCAAGTTTGAAATTTTTTACACACATTTCGAATGTAAAACTCTATCCTTTCTTGCATCTTCCCCTTCCCAGGTTTTTTATAAAAAACTCTCCAACATACCGCCATTTTTAAATGTTCGTCACAAAATATTTCAAACACATCTTTTCTCTGACCCAATGTTTTAATGTGAGAGAAGATTTCTATAATTTCCCTTACTCATTCTCACATTTTGACTACTTAATCATATTGTTAAGGGAACTAATTCAAGACCTTTGGTCAAAAGTATGGGAAATCCTTACTTTCTTCTCATGTTGTGGTTGTCAATTTGACAAAGAGAAATGTACAATTTGTGCTAGATAGTTTTCCTCCCTTGGCCTCATTTCTACATTTAACTTTGGACGTGATGTGTAGTGTTTGAAACCTAGGTGTTGGTAGTGGGATATACCATGGAGGAATCCCATAACCCCTCCTCGGCAAAGCTTCCACTCTCCTCTAATCCTCCACAGTTAATCTACATCTATTGCTAATTTTGATCTATAGTCAATGTCAAATACAAAGGTTAGTCCCATACCTTAGTCATCTCATGCCTTGTACTCGTAAAAATTTGTTGCTTCTGAGCTCATCATATATTCTTTATGGAATTTTTCTTTTATGAAAATGTAGTTTTCATATGGATTGTTCAAATGGATCATGAGACCTGATGTATAAAATAAGACCCATGTATATCTATCGATCGATGATTTATGAAAAACAACTAAATGGAGGCAGAGCACGGGAAGTAAGGGGATTCAACAATGCAAAGGGTGATAGGGAAGAAAAGACCTGATGACTATGAAGTAACAAGAGGCACAATTCGCAAAGCAATTGTCAACAATCCTCTTGTATACACTTTAATAAGTGTAGGTAACAACAAGAAAAGCACCACTTAAAAGCTTGTTTCTTGTCACCATTTCTCAAAGTTTCATAGTTATAGATTAGGTGTCCATGTACATCACTTTTCATGTGTCTTAAACCATAGATTCTTTCTTATCTTCTTGTATCACAACGTGGTGTGGATTTTATTTGGAAAACATGTGTTAATGTGCATGGTTATGTGATTGGTATGCGCTTTCTTGTAAGAAATGTTGAAATGCAACGATGTGTTCTTCCAAAACGTTGGATGTGCACAGATGTATCTTAAAATGTAAAAACATTTTTGTACCATTCTTATCACTTCGAAGGAATGATAAGGCGTCATAGTAATCTTTGATACCGATTTTCCAATGGATCATTCAAGAGTATTGCAATATGGTGGACTCGCCTAAAATGAGTTTACATCCAATAGGAAGATGATTTTCTTGGCTAAGGTTTTGAAATAACTCATCTATCAACCACGAGAACAACATTGGGACCTTTGTTTTATTGTTGAAAAGTCATGATGGAAGAGGTTGTGTGACTTTTGTTAATCTATCCTTGTAATGAAAGTACCTAATCAAGGAGATGGATGAAATTCTTGACCTTAGAATAACATAGATGGCAGTATGAGAGCGGGATCACAAAACTAATCATTCTAACCATCACAGTGTATTCATCTAGATTTATAAGCCTATTGATTGATGAAATTTTGATGAAAGATATTGACATGAAGACCATGAGACTTAGAAGAACAATAGATTCAACACATCACATCCATGGGAAAGGCACTGTTACATGAAAATGGTACTTGTAGAGTTTTGAGCCAATGTTCAAATCAAGTTTAATACCATGTTGAGAAGTATTTCTGGCATGATAACGAATGGGAGCAAAAGTTTCAAATCAAAATCCAACACCATAACATGTGAAACTACTAACAACACCAGTCGGAGTAGTTGCAACCAAAAGAGAAAACAACTACAAGATTAACAAATTAAGCTCATATCATTAAGGAATAGAAAATATTTTGAACATGATTGTTCATCCTTACAATGAGTTGAATGAAAAACACATCAAGAGGCCCAAAGGGATTGAATTAGCGCTAGTTTGGTGAATTGGAACATATCACTTCTTTTTACAATAAACATTTTAGTGTCACAATGGAAGTTGTTTCCCCTCCACGCTATTATCCTCACAAGCTCAACAAGTGCTTCTCCCTTTTCTACTAAATTGAAACATGGAGCACCAACAAGTAGAGGTTTTTAACAAATAAGGTGTCGAATTTGCCAATATCTCAATCATTTCAAATAATATTTTGAAGAATCAACAAGCCAAGATACCGCCCACCTAAACATCTATTCATATGAACTGAACCTGAACATGAACCACTACTAAATGATACTACAAATTTGGGAAAGATAGGATATATGATGGCTCACATGGCATTAGGATACCCATAAAGAACTCTTTTGATGGAGACGAATGGATAAAAATATTGTAGGGTAATTAACATGATAGTAAAATGAATTATATAAGTTGTCTAACTGAAGCATTTAACTATCTCCCAAGATACATCTAAGAACAATATTGAAATAGAATATGTATCATCATGAAAACGCTTGTATTATGCTTCATTGAAAATGCATGGTTTTTGGATTTTGAGTATAAGCTTGGATTCCACATTGAATACCATGCATGTGACTTGTAACAAAATCTGATACATTCATTTAAAGTCATTTAGAATACCAAAACGTGTAGGACTTGGTGATGAAAGGATATTTCATTCATCAAAATTTATACATTCTAATTCTCAATATCATTTGAAAGTCAAATTGTAGCCAAATTTGCAAATGAAGTGATAAATCCATCACCATGGTATGGTGTTACCTTCTTGGTCATGCCGACTTTGGAACCGTGTTTGCCCGATTAAAAGTGGCTGTTATGGAATCATTTTCACACAATATCATTGATCAAGCATCATCTTTTGCAAGCACTCTGACAGGCCTCTAGTATGAAGAACCATTCATAATCATTGGAAATTCTTCTTAAAAAAAGCCCTTCTGTGGCTCCTACATTTAAGATGCCTCAATATAACAGAAGCAATTTTTTCAAGTGCTCGTACAAGGCATCATGGATCATGTATGGGTTTATCTTATTTGGCACAACTTATAGGCTGAAGACGACATCTTTGCTAAGTCAAGAGAGCTGAGAATAATACACGCAAGTTAAAAACAAATAGTACAATCTATCAGTGGTGGAGAATTCATGAAAAAGGTCCTAATCCCTTCTTATGTCAACCACACCATCAATTATCAACAATCATTCCCACATAGTAAAGAAATTAGGCAAGCATAATACACAACCATAACTCTGTTAGAAAAGTCACAAATTATGCTATATGAAGTTGGCATACCCAATTTTCGAAGGGCATAAGTAGGCAACACACCTAGTGATCTGATCAAGTGCATTTTTTCAAAATGAAATACAAATCTAAGCACCATCTATCAGGCATATTATGAGCATTAGCGTGATAGTGAACATCTTATGCCTTTTCACAACACAACTTATAAATGGTTTGTTTGACATACAAGGGAGAAGCGTAGTTTAGCATTAAGAAAATCATCTTCATGGGCTTTGATGGTGAAGCATATCATGCATGGGATCTATTCCCCTACACAGTCGTCTACACCCAAACTTAAATGTCTGTTGTGACCTTATGTGACAATGTAGTTTCTTAAGCCCCACATTAATTCCCAATACAAGAAACCATCTTTACCACCAGAAAAATATGTTGATGATAGATCTCATGATTAGGTCATGGTCATTCCACATCTCTCTACTACTAAAGATCAAGAAGATTGCGAGGATCCACCACCAACACACCCACCATCACCATATTCTTCTAAAAAATTAAATGAGAAAGATCTCAAGGAGTGGGATCCAACTAATATGTAACAATGCTCATCTTTTGATTCATAGCATAAGGCCATGGCCGCCATCTTAAATCCTTGAAGCTTTTGTATCTTAAGTTAAAATTCATGGACAGAATGTTCTCCAGATTTAGTTCTACACCTTATGTGATTACATGCTCTTTATATCCTTTACCGGCTACTCCTTCACCCACTATCCTTTCTTATGTATCTTTGGCCTTGTTTTGCTCTTGAATTTGATCTAGTCTGATACAAAGACACTATGTGGATACTAAAACTTTATTCCTTACATGTTGCAAGCATCATTGAGTTTCCGCAAGTGCAAGGGAAAAAGAATGGTGTCCACGTGTTTCCCTTTAACTGGATGCTTTATAATTTATTTGATGGCCATGGTGCATACTCACATGTAGACATCACGACTTCAATCCTTCGACTGTCTCCAAGTGTCACAATAAAAAAATTAATATCCATTCACCCTCATTACATTTTACTCACTCATCTCTTTAATGATGGCTCTGGCTACTCATGAGCAATATCTCCTTTAGGAAAAAATGGAAGTCAATTAAGCATTTGTGAATGTGAATCTACAAGATAAAGTTTACATGACCTAACATAAGGGTTTCATGTAAGTGGAAGAAAAAGTGATGACAAGTGATTGAATCCCTCCAAATCGTGAAAGAGGTGCCTTAATAGTCAAAGAAGTTAATCCATGGTTTTTAATCAAATGAAGGCGTAAAGGTCTCAATTTTAAGCATTTTTTTACACAAAAAGTGGCCAATCTAAAGCATTTTTTGGTGTTAATCTGTATGTGCACAACCTTATTGTTTTTTGTCTCGCCAGGCAAACCATTGACCTGTCCTTGAAGGGACCGCTCACCACCTTCGATATGAGTGAGAAGGGGCTTCTTTCGTTCTTCTTTGGTGCGTAGATCTTGGATAGCAATACCCCACTGAGGTATCTGTCTCTCTCTCTCTCTCTCTCTCTATCTCTATCTCTCTTTGTGTGTGTGTGTGTGTGTGTGTGTGTGTGATTGTGTATGTGTGTATTTGTGTGTGTGTGTGTGTGTGTGTATGTGTGTGTGTGTGTGTTTGTGTGACTACCTTTACATTTGCATGGAAATAGATTAAACTATGCCGAGCGCATTACACTAGAATCTTGTTTCCTATTGTCAAAGAATTAACTAAGCCTCAATGCATATATAGATCAACTAACAAATTCCAACTATGCAAAGCATTACCATATCCTGGTTATCTTGCTTATGTACACAAGTTTAGGAACATGACTAAGCATCTCTTATGTCAATTTCTTGGCATGCCAAGGTTCTAAATATCATAACAAGGATCATTTGGTAGATGTAAAACTCAACATGTAATACTTAAGCTAAATCTTCAGCTACAAAAGTCAGGTATAACCTGTAAAGTAGTATCTGGATCACCTTATTCTTTGACAATGACACCACAAGATGAAAGAGCATAAGCAATTCAACCTTTGGGTACATATTCATCTTAGTTTGAAAACATGCATGTTAGAAATAAAAGAAGAAACAAGTGGTTGCATTGGCATCTACAAAAGTACAAAATCTAGTAAATGGTAAGGCCTTATGGCTTCACATGTTTCTTAAAGAGCTTTGATTTAATCTTTTGGAGCCTACCACATCACAGAATAACAAAAAAGACATCAGTTCTCATAATGAAGATCGTATGATTCACAAGAGGACCAAACAGGTCAAGCGCTAGTATCTTTACGTTTGAGACAACGTGGGTGAGGGGGAAGTGTAGTTGGAGTACATCTGTATGAAGCAACTGTCTGATATGCTTTTCAAATAATTATAGAACTGCCAACATGAGATGATTTGTGATGGCCATGGTTAGTGTAATGACTTATCAAGTTTCGCCTGGTGAATCTATGATTAAAGGGTATGAGACAAGTGAATTTAATGTAACAAGGTGCTTAATCAGAGGGCTACATGCATCTTCTTTACTCATCATTGACCAGGTTAGGGGTAGAACAATTCAATGGAATAAGAACAGTGGGAGACATGAGTAGTTTTTACATGCCCTCATGCAAGGATTGGATCGTAGGCAATGACTCAGGGCCACAAAGATTTCAAAATACAGAATGGTTTACATTTTTGGAGGTTATTGACTAGTTTGTAAAATTATCTATGTTTGTTCTTCTCTTGATGTTTCTTTGGGTTTTTCAGAGCATGTTAGGGGAATGGTGGAAATGGGGACAAAGGAAGCATGCTAAAATAAGGCATATTGCAAAGGGCTAAGGGAGAGGCTCCACTCTCCCCCTAATCATGCGCAACCTATCTACATCTACACCAATTTCTTATGTATTATTGGGTTTTGAGAGAGATTGTATTCCCATGCATGGTACGTGTTTGCAGTCGTTAACTTCTGAGAAAATGTATGTTTTGTGAGGAATTACATGAGTTTGTGAAGAGATAAGAAAAAATGAGCCGAGACGGGTATGTGTTGAAGTTGTGTGTTAACAAATCAATTTCGGGCCAAAATACACCAAAAGCTAGAAAAAATAGCATAAAGTTTTATCCTTTGATCTTTTATCAAACCACATCTGTTACTGATGACCCGTAGATATTTGTATATCAATTACGATTGTTGTGTTCACTTTAAACCTAAAGTAATGATTAAGGGCATTGATCATGAAAGAGCTCTTCGCATGTCAATACTATCTTAGAAAAAATAATATGTTTTATTCAATCAAAGATTCTTATTTTTTATCTCAAATTGCAGTGTCTCGTGTATCTGGTTTTGTGATCATGTGTTGATCGACATTGTTATGCAATTGACATGCGGTGTAATCCGAGGGCATTGAGACATCCGATGATCTGTAATTTAACTCCAAATCCCCTCATTCCTGGAGGACTCCATACTGGAGGAAACGTCTCATATTTCTTGAATCACGTCGAAAGTGCAGACATGAAGTATTTGGGTGGATGAATAATCAACGCAAAAACTGTAGCTGGGGTTGAAACGATTGGGAAATCGGGACGGAGTTCTCGATATTGTTGGAAAGAGGGCGTTCGTACTCATGCTAGCTGAATCTAGGTGCTATCCGTGGATTTACCGAACCTCCGGCGATCTCTGTGGAATAACGGCGAGACCACGGCAGGCGCGACTCTCATCGGGCCAGCGCCCGAGGAGGACGTCATTGCAGCCGCGGTGTATGGGCCAGCGCTCGTCAGCTCAGGGGACCTTGTGACTTCTCATCTTGCTTTCCGGTGTGCACACGTTGCCAGCACTCAGACCCGTACCCTTCTGGAGACTCCCAGTCGCCAACGCCTGACATGGCAGCTGTGGCAGAAGCGCCGGCTGCGGCAGCACCGGCCGCCCCGCCAGCATCAGCACCAGCTGGAGTCGATGGCACCCAACGCGTGACCATCTGCGTGGGCGACCTGCACGGGCAGTACGAGCGCGCTGTGAGGCTGTGGGCCAACCTGGAGCGCGCGGTGGGCACGCCGGCGTTCCTGCGCGCCACCGTGATCTTCCTGGGCGACTTCAACGACCGAGGCCCGCGCACCAAGGACCTGCTGGACTGGCTCATCTCGCTCAAGGAGCGGTACCCTGAGCAGAAGCANGTGTTCCTGTGTGGCAACCACGACTTGTCGTTTGCTGCGTTCACGGGGTGCCTGCCCAACGTGCCCGAGGGCTTCGACTGGCAAGAGACGTGGAAGCCGCTTGCGTCGGAGGAGGAGCGCGAGGGGTGGTACAAGGGACCCGGCTACGAAACCATGCACGTGCAGGTGGGTGGAGGAGGAGGAGGAGGAGGAGGTGGCGGAGGAGGAGGAAGAGGAGAAGGAAGAAGGGTGAGGGTAAAGGCAAGAGGAAGTGAGGGGGAGAAGCAGGAGGATGCGTACGGGAGAGGGGAATCCGGCAGCCAAAGCCGGCTGAATTGTTGTGAAGCGGAATTCACAGATCTTGAAGAGGACGTGACCGTTGTAAAACAAACCGTTTTAAAACAAACCGTTGGAAACAAACCGTTCTAAAACAAACCGTGCTAGAACAAGCCGTTGGCAAACAAACCGTCTTCGGGCGTCAGAATCTGTGTCTCTTGGCGCTCAGCAGATCCTTTCAGAGGAAAAGGAAGACTTGAGGCTAGAGCACGGATCCGATGCGACCCACTTTCGTCCTTGGATCTTCTCCAGTGTCCTTGCGTCGGGGACCGTGGCCAAGGCCTCCTGTTACGGTGGCGAACCAGCTCATCGGCCAGAGACTCTTCGAACAGGGGTCTGAAGCCAGCTGGCCTCGGATCTCTCAGTCTGCACAGCGCACCATTGCGGGGTAAATGTCCACTGCTGGGTGCTGGCCTGGTTCCGAGCAGGGGAGGCATCGGCAGCGAACCGAGCGACAGGTGTGCAACGCGGCGTGGTTGGCAGGCTGCGTGCATTGATGTACACTGGCAGCAAGATGAAGAGATGTCTCAGTGTGAGAGTGTGAGAGAGAGAGGCAAGTCTGCGAGGAGCAACTTCTGTCCAAAGGGGTGGACTGAAGTGAACACGGCGAGTGACACTCCTGGTGGGTTGGGTGCGGCTTTGGTGCAGGGGCGACGGTGGGGGGGCGTGATAAAGCAGAAGATCAGCACGAAGGGTCACCCGTACGACGTGTCCACGTTCGACTCTGGCGCCACCTTCCGCTCGTACGGCGTGCCGTTTGCCGACCGCGAAGGTGAGTGCGCGCTCTCGTGTGCGTGCGCGGTTGCTGGGTGCTGGTGCGGACGTGTGTGCAGCTGTGTGTTTGCGTGTGCGTGTGTGTCTTTGCGCGTGGGCGTGCTCGTGAGTTTAAGTATGTGCGTGTGCCTGCGCGTGCTTGTGTGTGTGTGCGCGCGCGCGCGTGTGTGTTTGTGTGTGTGTGTGTGTGTGTGTGTGTGTGTGCGTG
>SZWC01000508.1:242700-255646 GCA_023375785.1 Penium margaritaceum
CAGTGGACGTTCTGTCCACTGCTACAACTGTGGAGGCGCTCACCGCTACACAGAGTGTGAGCAGCCACTTGACTGGACTCGGATCATGCGCGGCCTCCAGGCGGCGCACGCACAGCGGACTTCCTCGAGCGACACACAGACTGGACATGCCGCGACCACGAGTGCTCCAAACGCACCCGCTTCATCAGGTGGCAGCAGTGAGGTGGACCCTCGGGATCGCACGATCGCAGAGCTTCGTCAGCTGCTGGCGCTTCGTACTCAGGGAGGTGCAAGAGTGTTGTCACAGCCGAGTGGTCCCAACACAACTTGTCTTACTACGTCTGTTGCTCGTGATGATGCTTGTGGTGGGGCTATGGTGGCTTGCGATGAGGATGGACCTAACAGTATCGACTGGCTTGCCGAGTCACAGATCCGTGTTTTCCATCGTTGTTCCGAGTCCTCTGCTCAGTGTCCAGTAGAGGCAGAGTGTTCTGTGGCACGTTGCTCAGTGTCCACGACTGGTCATGAGCCGAATGGCACTCTGGGGCCACTCATCACATGACCTGTCGTCGTAGTGACTTCGTTGTGCTGGGTCCCGTTGCGTCTGTTCGGTCTGTTCGCACAGTGTCTGGTCAGTCATTGCCTGCACAGGGAGTTGGGGTTGTGCGGTTCGATGGTCCGTCTGGCCCCTTGTACATTTCTGATGTGCTCTTTGTCCCTCCTCTTGAGCTCAGCCTGCTCTCTGTTCGTGCATGCACCAGGATGGGCCTCACTGTTGAGCACTCTGCTGACTCTGCCACAGTGACTGCTCTTGACACACGTCACGTTGTGCTTCGTGCCTCTGTTGTTGATGACTTGTATTGTGTGTCTCATTGCACTCCCTCTGCTTCTCCTTCCCCTCCCCTTTTTGCGCGAGTGTTTGTCACTAGTGTTCTCTCCCCGGAACACCAACGCTTGTTACACCGTCGCCTCTGCCATGTGAGCTCGGACACTGTGTCCAAGCTCATTCGTACTCAGCCAGCCCTCGGTCTTGACGCAGCTTCTTTTGAGAAGCCTCCCAAGACCGACTGTCTTTTTTGCGCCCAGGGTAAGATGCATCGCTACTCTTACCCTGACTCCTCCTCCCGGGCACTGCGCCCACTTGAGTTGGTTCACTTGGACCTTCTCGGCCCTCTTCCAATCGAGTCCCTCTCTGATCGGGGTCGATACGTTCTCACCCTGACTGATGACTTCATGCGGATGCGGTGGGTCTATAGCCTGCGCCACAAGAGTGATGCCGCATTGGCAGTCCACCTATAGCTTGTGATGGGTGAGTGTCAGTCTTGTCACACTCTGCACATATTCCGTTCAGATCGTGGTGGGGAGTTCTTGGACGAGATGGATGCCTACTTTGCCGAGCACGGTATCTTTCACCAGCTCTCCGCCCCTGCTACACCACAGCAGAACGGTGTGTCTGAGCATTGGAACCGCACAATGGAGGATGCGGTTTGCGCTATGCGGTCCGAGTGCGGTCTACCGGAGTCCTTTGTCTTTGAGGTCTTCTCCTACATGACGTGGGTCTGGAACCGCTTGCCGCATGGTCCGCTTCCAGACCATGTCACGCCGTATGAGCTGTGGTTCGGCCATCGCGCTGATCTCCGTCTCGCTCGCGTTTGGAGGTCTCTCGCTTGTGTCTGATACACCGAGGACCAGCAGGGTTCTAAGGTCTCACCTCGGGGACGCATGTGTCCCTTCCTCGCCATCTCCCCCCGGTCGAAGGCCTGGCGGTTTTGGGACCCTACTCGCCATGGCATTGTCGAGTCTCAAGATGCTCTCTTCTTTGAGACTCTCACCTACCGCGACTTGTCCAGCATTCTGTCGCTGGCCGCCGACCACGTTCCTACCTGTCTGGCTTCCCGGCGGATGGGGGAGACTAGTCCTACGAATGGGTCCGGCCGGGCTTCCTCACGTGCTGACCGGTCTCCGGCTGCTAACGATCCGGCCATCGTGGCTGTGAGTCCAGTCGCCTCATCCGTACCGTCCGACACACCCGATCATGTGCCACTTCCTTGTTCCACACCGGATCCCGTGCGGGCTCCAGTTCCCTCTGACACACCTGATCCCGTACAAGCGTTAGTTCCCTCTGGCACACCTGACCCTGTGTCGGTGTCTGACCCTTCTGGCACACCCGATCCCGTTCTGGTGCCAGTGCCGGTCTCCTCTGGTACACCTGACCCCTTACCAGTGTCAGTCCCCTCCGTCACACCCACTCCCGTGCATCCATCCATGCCTCCTACGACTCTGGCACAGCAGCCTTCCCCGCAGCCTAAGGCCAGCGCTGCGTCGAGGTACTCCCACGAGCCTGGCGGTCGCCTGCAACCATTGTCCTCTAGAGCTCAGCGGACTGCTGACCCTGTTCCCAGACGACCGACTCGTAGGGTTCAGAGTGGCGAGCCCGGCACGAAGGCCCTTTGCCTGAGTGTCCACGCAGACTATATCGAGATTCACCCAGCATATCACGTCGGCCACAAGTTGGTCTCTCGAGATTTCTTGGTCACTTGCGACTCCGCAGCCAACCTTGTCACGGTCAGACCGAGTCCGGAGGCGTGTGTCTTAGCCACCCGGAGCGCTCCCTTGACGATGCCTGATCCAGGCACGTTGAAGGAGGCACTCTCAGCTCACGATGCAGACCTGTAGCGTGCTGCTTGTGAGGATTAGCTGAGAGCCATCTGTGAGCACGGTGTCTATGAGCTTGTCGACCTTCTGCCTGGGCGGAGGGCTGTACAGGCCAAGTGGGTCTTTCGCAAGAAGGTGAAACCTGATGGCACACTGGATCACTACAAGGCTTGCTTGACGGCCAAGGGGTTCTCGTAGGTTGAGGGAGTGGATTTCACTAACACCTTTGCACCGGTTGGCCGCATGACCACGGCTCGCGCTCTGTTCGGGGTTGTTGCTCACCACGACTGGGAGCTGTACAAGATGGACGTGAACAACACGTTCCTCTACGGCTCGCACTCTGTTCGGGGTTGTTGCTCACCACGACTGGGAGCTGCACCAGATGGACATGAACAACACGTTCCTCCATGACCATGAGATCTACATGGTCCAGCCACCTGGGTTCGAGGTCGGTGACAAGGTCTGGCGCTTGCGCAAGGCCTTGTACGGCTTGAAACAGTCACCCAGGTGCTGGAACTTGGAGATCACTGGTACACTAACAGGTGCCAGTTACGTAAAGAGTGACGCTGACCCGTCCCTCTTTCTCAGACAGAAAACTGACAGCTTCACTACCATCCTGGTCTACGTGGACGACCTCCTGATTGCGTCTCATTCTATGGAGGCCGTGAAGGAGGCCAAGGCAGTTCTCCAGGCTGCCTACAGGATGAAGGACCTTGGTCCTACAGTTGTGTTCCTTGGGATGGAGATCGTGCGTGATCGCCAGAGACGTACACTCTTGTTACACCAGACACGTTACGCCCATGTTGTGGGGGAGCGGTTTGCTGACCTCTTGGATGCAGTTCCTACAGCCTCCACCCCCATCACACCTGACGGGTAGGATGCTCTGAAGGTGGATGATCCCACAGACCTGGGGTAGACAGTGGACGTGACCCTGTACTTACGCCTGATTGGCTCCTTGATGTACTTGGCCACTACCACACGACCCAACATTACCTTTGCCGTCAACCTCCTTGCACAGTTTTCACAGTGTCCTCGGATGAGAGCCCTTCATGCTGCTGTACGAGTGGTGCGGTATGTGGTGTCCACACCGTACCTCGGACTCTACTTTCGACGACAGTGTTTGGTAGTGGTCGACGGCTACACAAACAGCGACTGGGCGTGGAGTCCTGATGGGCGCAGCCGGACAGGCTACGTATTCTTGCTTGGTGGCAAAGGTGTGACGTGGCGCAGTGGCAAGCAGGGTTTTATCGCACGTAGCTCATCAGAGGCTAATATGTTGCTCTGGAGGCTGGGGTTGCTGAGGCGGTGTGGCTGCAGTGTCTGTTTCGTGAGTTGCATCAGTCTATGCCTTGCATTGTTCTGCGCTGTGACAACTAGAGTGCTCTTGCCATCACAGAAAACTCTAGTGTGTTTCATGCACGCACGAAGCACATTGTTGTTGAGCATCACTTTGTGCATGATCTTGTGGAGTGACAGGTGATCTCTGTCATCTGGGTCGGCACGGACATGCAACGGGCTGACTTTTGGACCAAGGCGCTTGCGCGTGGAAAGTTCATGGTGGCCATTCGTTCTGTCGGGCTACGCCCCTTGCCTGAGAGTGGCTGAGAGTGGAGTGTGTGAGCATGGACTGTTGTACACCTAGTTGTGCACATGTGTCAGTTTTGCACGCGTATGGACATGTGTACCATCGGGTCATGGGGGAGTGTTGTGATGTGAGCTGTTTCCATTTGTTTGTATAGCTTACTGTGACCACTCGGCCGTGTCCATGCTCGTGCAGATCCCTGATGCGGACCCAGCTGGCGCCGGAGCACTGGTGGTTGGTGGATTCATCCCCCGGCAGCCACCAGGCAGCTGTCATGACGTCCCGGGTGCTTGCTGGGGTACTCTGCAGTTTTTCTGCAAACGCTAGAGTTTTCTCGGTGGACATGCTCTTGAGGCCGATTTGCATGTTTTGCATTGTCCTTCCACAGATTGATGCCGGACTTGTGCGTGTGACCAGTTGTAGCGTCCGTCTCAAGATTTTGCATGTCTAGGTTCAGACGGCGCAGCACTCTGACATGTGTGCGCAGAGTTACGGCCAAAACAGTGGTTTTGGGCCGGTTTTAGGACAGCTCTTGGACCGCCGCGTGCGACATCCGCTGTGTGCCGCAGCAGGTATTCATGCCATGGACCTGTCATTTGTTATCTCTCTCTGCAAATGCTTATGAAGCATTTAGACACTTTGCCTTGTGTCCCCTAGCCAAACCCTTGGCGTTACGTGCACAACTTGTGACTATCGTCACCATCTGATTAGGCACTGACGCCTGGTCAACGAGAGTGTGGCTAGGAAGCTTCTATGCATCTTCTTAGGCATAAGTTCCTGCCGCGGCGCACGGCGGGTGTCGCACGCAGGAGTGCAAGATCTGTCCTAAAGCCGGCCCAAAACCACTATTTTGGTCGTAACTCTGCGCAGACATGTCAGAACGCTATGCCGTCTAAACCTAGATGTGCATGATCACAAGCCGGACGCTACGACAGGTCAAATGCATGCATCCAGCATCAAACGGTGGACACACAATGCAAAAACGTGCATATTGGGCCCACGGCCAGTCCGGCAATAAACTCCTGTGTGATGCAGAAAAAGTACAGGAGGTCTCAGGTAGCATTCAGAGCTCTACAACGGTCGTCGGTCAGCTCCAAGCTGGTAGTCCGCCACCAGATGACGCACCGGTACCACCAGGGTCCGCATCAGGGATGTGCACGAGTATGGACACGGCCGAGTGGTCACAGTAAACTGTACAGGTCGACAAGAACGTCACAAATCACAACACTCCCACATGACACGATGGTACTCATGTCCATACACGTGCAGCACTGAGACAAGTACAACAACAAGTGCAACGACAGATGTGACAGAGACACAGACACACCCCACACTCAACCACTCTCAGGTAAGGGGCGAAGCTGAACAAAACGAATAGCCACCAGGAACTTTCCGCGTGCTTGTGCCTTCGTCAAGAAGTCAGCACGCTGCATGTCAGTGCCAACCCACATGGCGGAGATCACGTGTCGCTCCACCAGATGACGCACAAAGTGATGCTCAACCGCAATGTGCTTTGTGTGAGCATGAAAGACACCAAAGTTCTCTGCTATGGCAAGTGAACTCTGGTTGTCACAACGAAGCACAATGGCAGGTACTGACTGACCCAGCTCAAGGAAGAGGCGTTGCAGCCATACTGCCTCAGCAGCCCCTGCACCCAAAGCAACATACTCTGCCTCCGATGAGCTACGTGCAATGCAGCCTTGCTTCCCGCTGTGCCAGGACACAGCGATACCACTGATCAAGAACACGTAACCGGTGTGATTGCGTCCATATAGGCTCCAGGCCCAGTCGTTGTCAGTGTAGCCGTCAATGACCACCGGATACTACTGGCGAAAGCAAAGTCTGAGGTATGGTGTGGAGACCACGTACCGCACCACTCGCACAGCCGCATGAAGGGCTCTAGCACGTGGAGCCTACAAAAACTGGGCATGGAGGTTGACGGCAAAGGCGATGTCAGGACGCGTGGTAGTGGCCAGGTGCATAAGAGATCTGATGAGACGGAAGTACAAGGTCACATCCACTATATCCCCTAGCTGTGTGGGATCATCTACCTTCAGGGCATTTGCCCTTCAGGCGTAAGAGGTGTAGAAGCCGTGGACACTAAGCCAAGGAGGTGGCTAAAGTGCTCCCCCACAGCACGTGCATATCAGGTCTGATGTAGCATTAGCGTCTGACGTCTGCGATCTCGCACGATCTCCATGCCAAAAAACACCGTTGTAGGACCAAGGTCCTTCATCCTGTAGGCAATCTCGAGGATAGCCTTGGCCTCCTTCACGGCCTCCAGTGAAGGAGACGCGATCAGAAGGTTGTCCACATAGACTAGGATGGTGGTGAACCACTTAGGCGTCCGTCGGATGAAGAGAGAGGGATCTCCCTCGCTCTATACATATCCCGCACGAGTCAGAGTGCCAATGATCTCTTGGTTCTAACACAGAGGAGACTACTTGAGGCTGTACAAGGACTTGCACAAGTGCCAGACCTTGTCACCGTCCTTAAAGCCAGCTGGTTGAGCCACATAAATCTCCTCATCCAGAGAGCCATGGAGGAACACATTATTTACATCCATCTGGTGTTGTTCCCAATCATGCTGAGCCACTACACGGAACAGAACTTGAGCTGAAGTCATGCGACCGACAGGGGCAAAGGTGCCAGTGTAATCGATGCCCTCAATCTAAGAGTACCCCTTGACGACCAAGAGAGCCTTATGGCGTTCCAGTGAGCCATCCGGCTTCACTTTCTTGCAAAAGACCCACTTTACCTGAATAGCCTTCCTCCTAGTTGGAAGGTCAACTAGCTCAGAAACTCCGTGCTCTCGGATGGCGCAAAGCTCATCCTCGCAGGTAGCACGCCAAGCGTCAGCTCCCTGTGATGAGAGAGCTTCCCTCAGTGTGCCCGGGTCAGGCGCCATAGAGGGAGAGCTCTGTGTGGCAAGAGTACACGCCTCAGTGCTAGGTCTGATGACAAGAAGAACAGCTGCTGCATCACAAGCAATATGAAACTCGTGAGTGACAAGATCGTGCCCTACGGGGCACGCTGGATGTACCTCTTTGTGCTCGGTGTTGACACTCAGGCCTTGGCGCTTTGTGCCGGGATCACCACTCGCGATGGTGCGAGTGGAGCGCCTGGGTGTGGGACCTGACACCCGTTGAGCTCCGCAGTCCAATAGACGAAGACGACCGCCAGGCTCACGCGAGAAACCTGGGCTCAAGGTGCGTACCTCAGGCTCAGGGACAGGCACAACCAGAGCTGGTGAAGACTGAGGCAAAGGAGCTGGTGATGTCGTGCGAGGAGGTGCATGTGTAGGAGACACGGGACTGGGTGTGACAGTAGGAGCAGGTGAGGCAGGACCACGCACAAAGGCAGGAGTACCGGCGGACTCAAGTACGGTCACAGGAGTAAGCACACGTACAGGATCATGGGTACTTGTGGGGTGTGAGTGAACAGGGGTAGAAGCTGTTGGAGCTGTAGAGGTCTCTGGGCTGACAGCGATGATCATTGGGTCATCAAGAGCCGGAGCCCACAAAGTGGAGGGAGCTCAAACGGACACATCAGCATGGCGAGAGGTGCTCGCAGGCGTAGACTCCCCCATCCGTTGAGAAATCTCACACATAGGAACATGCATGATGGACAGCGCCGTGATCGATGTCAGATCACGGTAGGTGAAGGACTCAAAGAAGAGCGTGTCATGTGACTCACTAATGCAACGACGAGCATGATCCTAAAAGCGCCACGCCTTCGACCGCAGGGAGACGCCTACGAAGGCACACAAGCGATCCCGCGGTGAGACCTTGGACCCCTGCTAGTCCTTGTTGTACCACACAAAAGCCAAGGATCCCCAGACGTGAGCGAGGCGTAGGTTAGCACAGTGGCCGAACCAGAGCTCATACGGTGTGACGTGGTCCGGAAGGGGACCGTGCGGAAGGCGGTTCGAGACCCAAGTCATGTAGGCAAATCCTTCAAAAGCGAAGGACTCCAGGAGACTGCACTCAAACCGCATAGCGCAAACCGCATCCTCCATGGTATGGTTCTAGTGCTCAGAAATACCGTTCTACCGAGGAGTAGCAGGAGCGGAGACCTGATGAAAAATCCCGTGCTCGGCGAAGAAGCTGTCCATCTCGCCAAGAAACTCACTGCCGCAATCCGAATGAAAGGTATGTAGCGTGTGGCGAGACTGACACTCAGCTATCACTAGCCAGAGGCGAACCGAGAGAGCGGCGTGACCCTTCTGGCACAGGCTGTAGACCCACCGCATCCAAGTGAAGTCATCAGTCGGGGTCAGGACGTATCGACCCCGATCAGACAGAGGCTCGACAAGAAGATGACGAAGAAGGTCCAAATGGACTATCTCAAGAGGGCAAAGTGCACGAGAAGGAGAATCAGGATAGGAGCAACGATGCATCTTACCCTAAGCATTGAAGAGATAGTCGGTCTTGGGTGGCTTCTTGAAAGACGCCTCGTCAAGACCAAGGGCGGGTTGTGTCCGAATGAGCTTTGATAAAGTGTCGAAGTCTACATGACACAGACGGCGATGAAGCAATCGTTGTTGCTCAGGAGACAGAACGCCAGTGACAAAAACACGAGTTGAAGGAGAGGGGGAGCAAGGAGCAGAAGTCTGAGAGACACGATACAGGTCATCCACAACAGAGGCACGAAGAACAATGCTACAAGTGTCAATAGCTGTCACAGTCGCGGAGTCTGTAGTGTGCTCCACAGAGAGTCCCATCAGTCTGCAAGCACGTAAAGAAAGCAAACTGAGCTCAAATTCAGGCACAAACAGCACCTCGGAAAGATACAGGGTGCCAGACAGACCATCAAAACACACGACCCCAACACCCTCGACTGGCAAGGACTGACCAGAGCCTGTGCAAACGGGACAAACAGACGCAACAAGACCGAGAGCAACGAAGTCACTACGATGACAGGTCATGTGATGAGGGGTACCGGAATGGATGAACCAAGTACCACCGGAATCACGACTAGAGGATATCACTGTGTAATAGGCAATGGAACACTCGGCCTCAAATAGACGCTGGGCAGGAGGTGGGGAGGAACAACGAAGGGCACAAAGGTGAGAATCATGAATCCAATCAGTACAATCAGGCCCATCGTCATCACATGCCGAGTGTGCCCCCCACACGAGTCATCTCGAGCCACAAGCATAGACAAAGAGAGAATCTGTGAATCATCCGCCTGTGACAACACACTCACACCTCCATGAAAGCGAAGCGCTAGAAGGTATCGGAGCTCGGCGATGGTTCAGTCACGTGGATCCAGGTCATCACTGCTCGCCGGTGGTGAAGCGGAAACTGCTGCGGTCGTGGTCGCCGTACGCCGCAAGGATGTGCTGCTTGACGTAGACCGTAGTGCGTGTGCAGCCTAAGGCCAGTGAGTAATCCACGCCCAGTCGAGCGGCTGCTCGCACTTGGTGTAGCGATGAGCACCTCCATAGTTGTAGCAGTGAACAGAGCGTCCACTGCAACTACCCGATGACGGTTGCTCCTGTGACTACTACTGGCCCAAGCCCTGCCTTCGTCACCCCTTCTTCTCCTGTACTACTGCCGCGACACCCTGTGTCGGAATCGGTGTAATCGGGATAGAAAGGGAAGAGGAGGACGTGGCAGAGGATGGAGAAGGAGAATGTAGGAGGGGTGTCGATGGTGATACGACGACTGCTGCAAAAAGGGGAGTCTCCTGATGAGCCACAGCTGCCTCACGGGCGGAAGACACCTGGAGGAAGAGCTGGTGCTTCCAGAGAAGAAGCTTTAGTGAGGCCAAAAAATGCTTTAACGCGGCGTCGCTGGACATCGTGAAGATGTCTGTGTGCTCAAGACAAAATCCGAGCATGATCATGCTGAGCGCTCACAGCTGTGTACCTCCTGAAGTCCCAAGGCACGTGTAGATGCGCATGGCGCATCGCCAGTAGTCAACTACAAGCTCCGCAGGCCCCTGAAAAAGGGACTGAAAGGCACGAATGTCAGCGGTGCGAGTGGCATGTGTCTATGCAGCAAGCACGGATAATGCCAAGTCCCAGCCCTCACGTGGATCAATGCCAGTGCCTGTGCCGACCTCGGCAAGGAACGAGCAAAAGTCAACGACGGTCTCACGCGGCATGGCGTAAAGAAGTCTGCGCATCACCCTAGCCGCTGTCAGCACCTTTGCTTGGTCCGTAGTCTGATACGGACTACGGTAGTAGGGCCACACTCCCTCTGAAGTGGCCCAAACCTGGAAAAGGATCTCCTTGTAGTCAAAACCGTCCTCGTTGACATACCGTGGGGGCGGTGTCTCGAAGTCCTTGGGTTGCCGCTCCGTAGGGAGAGAAACCACAGGCTGAGAAGGACGAGGGATGGGGAAGACTCCAGGAAGAGGGAAGTTGCTGGGGTGGAGGTCAGGGGACGATCGAATCTCTGGAAAACGAGATGTGTGTGGGGGTCGAGAGCTCGTCTGGAATTGGCGAAGATGCTCCTGAAGCACACGAATCTCACGCTCAGGGGAGTCGCCCTCCATGCCTGGCATATCTAGATCCTCATCCCAAGGATCAAGAGGTGGCGGGTCGCACCGAGCTCCTCTCTCTGGTGCTGGAGCTGACTACTGTGCAGAGGGTGCAACACCCGTAGCTCCCTCAGAGGTCTGCCGTGGGGCCGTGGAAAAACCCCAAAGAAGCTCAATGAGTGTACGGATGGTGTCAGTCTGCTCCCGTTGTAGGCAACACATCTCGTCCTGCTGGCTCTGCATGTCCTCAATAGCCTGCGAGCGTGGGCTCATGACCCCTGAGGAGGAAGAAGAGGGATCTAGTATCCTCTTTCCCTTGTCAGTGGACGGAGCCATGTCACCGCTCATTATGGGCTGAGATCTCAACTTGGTCGGATTGTAGAAATAATAGTGTTTCTCAAGGAGTTAAATCACTGGCAACATTCAACTTACCAACCAAAAGTTTGACTAAGTAAAAATGTTGTTGTCAGCACGTGGTTGCTGATGTCAGCATGACCTGATGACGTCAGCAAGAAAAATATTGACATCATCTCCCCTCCTTTCCTCCCCTTTTTGTGTGTCTACCTTCGTGGTTGCTGTGCGAGCAGGCGGCTGCTCTACAGTAGCCGCGCGGAGGCTGCACAGAAGCTGCACACTAGTTTCACTCAGCTGCTGCTGCTACTGCCTCGTCACTGACAACAGCAACTACACGGCTGCATGCGCAACTGTGGTAGCAGCAGCGTACTATTGCTATAGTTGCTGCACGCTACAGCTGCTGCGCGCTGCTGCCGCAGTGCACTGCTACTACATTGCTGCTGCGCTATTGCTCTGTTGCACTATTGCTGCTACTGCTCAATGCTACTATTGCTGCACGCTGCTCCTACCCACCGTTGCTACCGCCACCGCCGTGCATTACTGCTGCGCACTGCTCCCACTGCGCACTGATGCTGCTACGCGCTACTGCTGCTCCTGCCTGCCGCCGCGTGCTACGACAGCGGCCTGCTACTATTGCTGCTAATGCCAATGTCGGCAGCTACTGGTGGTTGCAGCCTGCTGCAGATGTTGCCTATTGTTGCTACCGCTGATGCACTCTCACATGATGATGGTGGGTGACATCGACAGTAGTTGGCTGTCGTCGACAGGTCCTTGTGAATCTGCTACAGCGGTGAATCTCATTGTTGCACCTCTGCTATGTCTCTGCTACGTAGCTCAGCAGGAATTGTCTCACTGCTCTAATACCATTAGAGGATGCGTGGAAGCCTCCTAGCGACACAGCCGCCGACTAGGCGTCAGTGCCTGGTCAAACGGTGATGACAGTCACAAGTCGTGCACACAACGGCAATGGTCTGGCTAGGAGACACAAGGCAAAGTGTCATAATGCTTCAATAGTATTTGTAAAGAGGAATGACAAATGACAGGTCCATGACATAAGTACCTGCCGCGGCTCACGGCAGGTGTCGCATGCGGCAGTGCAAGATCTGTCCTAAAACCGGCCCAAAACCACTATTTTGACCGAACCTCTGCGCACACATGTCAGAACGCTACGCCCTCTAAACCTAGACATGCAGGATCACAAGCCAGACGCTACAACTGGTCACATGCATGCATCCGGCATCAAATGGTGGACACACAATGCAAAAACATGCAAATCGAGCCCACAGCCAGTCCACCAAGAAACTCCCGTGTGCTGTAGAAAAGCTGCAGGAGGTCCTGGGTAGTGTCCAGAGCTCAGGAACGGTCTTCGGTCAGCTCCAAGCTGGTAGTCTGCCACCAGATGACACACCGGTACCACCAGGGTCCACATCAGGGATCTGCACGAGTATGGATACGGCCGAGTGGTCACAGTAAACTGTACAGATCGACAAGAACGTAACAAATCACAACACCCACGTTGGTGGTATGGGGTAAAGCAGAGCGTGACGACACGACGGGCCTCCGGAGTGTCCCGAGACTTCTCTAGCACCTACGACAATGTCGGCGAGGTGTGGTCGATGCGTTCCGATAGCCCTGTTGGCTTGTCGAGAGCTTGGAGAGTTTTCTCGATGACCAACGCACCCGGTGGTATGTACCAGTGCAACGAGGAGACCTGGTTGCTATAGTAGTGCTTCCGATGTTTGGAAAGTCATGCGTGATGTCTGCACGCTGATTCCTTGATTTTCTAGCACTGCTCGTATTTTCTCGGTGGTCGAGACCCGTGCACTCAGAGAGCTGTTTCCGTGCCTTGAGGAGACCACGGTTGATTGTTATTTTGGTGTAGGTAGT
>SZWC01000508.1:297401-318172 GCA_023375785.1 Penium margaritaceum
GTTAGCTAGATGAAAAGAAGTGACAGATATAACATGGCGAAGGAGTGATAGCTTTTGATTATGAGTGCAACACTAGTGTCTTAACTCTACACACACACACACACACACACACACACACGTGTTGTGATTTGTGACGTTTCTGTCGACGTGTACAGTATACTGTGACCACTCGGCCGTGTCCATGCTCGTACACATCCCTGATGCGGACCCATGTGGCACCGAGGCGTCGTCTGGTGGTGGACTATGTTGGTTTTTGCGCATCTCTCATTGTGCTCTGTTGTGTCCTCCTGGCTTGTGTACATCGGCGTGCAGATGACTGACGGCGAGACTCGACGCTGATGGTGTGTCGTCCCGTCCAGCCGACGCACGCTGAGGTCTTCTCGCACTTCGCTGGAGCCTCCTCTCTCCGGCGACGTGCTCAGCTCCATCGACAGGCCTCCTCGGCGGTCGTGCTGCCGGCGGTCACTGTCACCGCAGTTGCTGTCTGCATGCGCCCACCGCGTCCCATTGCGTCTACATCGTCATGCTCTGCCTAGGGTCCTTGTTGCATGTTGCATCGCCCTGTTCAGCATCATGGACCATCGTAGGCACTGCCTGGGTTCGGGTAGCCATAACTCCTTGCTACTATTTTCCTAGCTGATTCTGACCGCACGACTGCGTTCGCATTGTTGGTATTATGGTAAGGTCCAATTTTCAGGCAAAACGGACGACGCCCGGGTTTTGGGCTGTCGGGCGTCTGGCAGGGCTCTCGGAGAAAACCCTGCCTGCCAGAAAATAGGTGTAGCACTGTTTTCTGATTGGCTGGTTAGCTGAGTAACAACTTTTACACTAGTGGGGGGGGGGCCTAGAACTTGGAGGGGTCTCCCATTGTTGCTCATTCTTCATTCCTAACTAGTTACTTTCAGTTTTCAGCTACTTTTGTGGCGCTAACTCTGGCGCGCGCGTTTCTGAGTATCAAACCCAGAGCTTCTAGACTTAGACTCTAGAGCAGCAGACTGAGGGGGCAGCTGACTTAAGCAACGAGCGTGGAAGCCCGCACGCTACATCAACATTTTCTAGCTTGGTATTAGAGCCAGAGCGTAGCAGTAGCAGCAGAAGACTGGCGAACAGGTGCCAGACAACGCCGGCGGACCCCCATACGCGCCAGTGCAGGGGAAATGCTACGGATTTTTTCCGGCAGCATTGACCCGCCTGGTGGCGGCGACAGATTTTTTCCCACGGCCACTGGGCCAGGGGAAATGCTGCCGACATTTTTTCGGCAGCACTGACCCCCACTCGTGACGCGAGGAGGTGAGCGGCAGGCGGCGTCTGACATCTGCGGGCGATGACACAAGCTGCAACGTCACCCAGGTGCAGTGACTGGCACCAGCGGCAGCCGCAGGCAACAGCAACGAGCAGCCGCAACAGCAGCCAACAGCAGCTGCGTGCAGCAACAGTAGCAAGTAGAAGCAGTTGCTCGCAGTAGCCCGCAGCAGCAGCAGCTCGCAGCAGCAGTAGTAGCAGCGCGCAGCAGCAGCTCGCAACAGCGACCCGCAGCGGCAGCAAGTAGCAATCGTAGCTCGAAGCAGCTGCATTAGCGAGCAACAGCAGCAGCGAGCTGCAGCAGCTGCTACAGCGAGCTGCAACAGCAGCCAGCTGTAGCAGCAACTGCAGCGAGCAGCGGCTGGCAGCTGCCAGCCACGTCTGCTACTGCTCGCTGCTCGCAACAAGCAAGTTGCGAGCAGCAGCCCGCTGCTGCCAGCGAGTAGCAGCTCGCTGCTGCCAAGCGAGCAGCAGCCCGCTGCTCGCAGCAGACAGCGGGCTGCTGCCCGCTGTAACAGAAGAAAAAAGAACGAAAAAAGCCCCCCACTTGCTGTAGCAAGTGGGGAGCTTTTTGAAACAAAAAAAGTCCCCCAACCCCGCAGCTTGCTGCAGCAGCCCGTAGCAGCAGCGAGTAGTTGCTGTAGTGTTCAGCAGTTGTAGCAGCGCGCAGCAGCAGCAGCGAGGTGTAGTAGCCACAGCAGCTATAGTAGCTCGCAGCAATAACAGCTGCAGCTGCAACTGCAGCAGCAGTAGCAATAGCAGCAGCAGCAATAGTAGCAGCAAACAGTAGCAGTAGCGGCACCAATAGCAGTAACAGCAGCAGCAGTTGCAGCGACGGCCTCAACAACCGCCGTTGTAGACGTCAGCTCCCCTCTGCTGACATCATTACAACGCTACTGTAGACTTCATCAATGAAAAAGGGGGAGGAGAAAGGAAAGGGGGAAGACCAATGGGGTGGGCAGAATCCCCACCGCCCCAAGCCACTGCTGATATCAGCAACACAAAGAAAAAAAAAAGAAACACAAGGGACATCAAGCCATGGCCGGTAGCCCAGGCGAGGAGGGGTCCTCCTCTGTTGGGGGGACCCCTACCCCCCCTTTTCTGCAACGGCTACAGCAGCAGCAGCAGCAGTAGCAGTAGCTACCGCCGCCGTCGCCGCCATCGCAGCAGCAACACCAGCAGCAACAGCAGCAGCAGCAACAACAGCAGCAGCCACCGCCGCCGCCGTCGCACTAGCAGCAGCAGTAGCAATAGCAGCAGCAGCAGTAGTAGCACCAGCAGAAGCTGCTACAGCAGCAACAACAACAGCTACAGCAACAACAGCAACATCAGTAGCAGAAGGAGCAGTAGCAGCACTAGTAGCAGTAGCAGCACCAGCACACTAGTGTCGTTGGCGGCAACCCTGATCCCCTTATCGCCCTTCAGCAACAACTCGCCGCCTTGACACAGCAGCTGGCAGCACTGCAGCTAGTAGCCTCCCAGACTGCCACCAGTGCGCCACCGCCAATCGTCCCTCCGGGGCACGCCAGCCCAGCTGTGTCTGCTGCCACATACTACCTGGCATAGCAGCAGACTCAGCGCCAGCGACAGACAGTGTCATTCGTCCTTGGCCCCACTCTGGGCGCCGGCCTTAGGCAGAAGGACTTTGAGACACTGCTGCGGCCGCTTCAGGCCGGCGAGCAGTTCCGGAGCTGGGAGCTCTGCTTCCGGATCTGGGCGCAAGGTGAGGGCCTGTGGGCATAGTACACCCTCCCTTACGACTCCACCCAGGCCGACCAGCTGTATGACGCTAGTCGCGCTGTCCGTGCCCTCGTCCTAGTCGCCCCTCCAGCTTCCCGCTTGGCCCTAGAGCCTTTCCTCGGCGACTTCACCTCCGGCGACATCCCAGGCCCTGCATCCGCATGGCACGTCTTCACTAGGCCCCATGGCCTGTCGAGCAACGCTGAGATCAGCCGTTTACTCCAAGAGTTTAACTCCCTGCACATGGGGGAGACCGAGACAGTTGCTGTCTACTGGCAGCGGGCGGAGGACATCCTTTGTCGTCTCTGCAGATCAGCTCCACCTCCTCTGTCCGCGCTCCCCACCATCAAGCGCGGCACCACCAGCGCGTACGCAGACGTCTTCGTACACTACCCCCAGGACGTCCTCTCCACCATGGCAGTCCTGGGCACCCTTATGCTCTAGGCATACGAGCTCTTCCTACGCATTGAGGAAGCTCGCCAGGAGTCCGAGCTCCATCGCACGGAGGCTCTTGCATCACCAGCCGTTGCCTACCCTGCCGTTGCCTCCGTGGCCGTCGCCTCCCCCACCGCAGCTACCTCATCGCCTTTGGGGAAGAAGAAGTAAAGCCGGAACAAGAAAGGCAAGGGTCCACCACAACAGCAGCGGCAGCAGTCGGCGACCGGGTCTAGCAGTGGTGGCTCGGTCTGCCACAACTGTGGCCGGCCCGGGCACGGGTGGTACACGTGCACTCTCCCTACGGATGAGGCGTGCGTCATCGCCACCATGCATCGCCAGCGGGAGCGCCGTCTCGCCTCTGCCGCTGTCGTTGTTGCTGGCCCTGACACGCCTACATTGTCCAGTAGCTCTACCACTCCGATAGCTCCGCCTGTCCCGCCGACACCGGCGCCGCAGCCGTACTACCCGCAGTAATACTTCCCACAGCCGTCGGCGCCTCTGCTTCCTTCACCGGCTCAGTCCTCCTACTACCCGGGCTCTGGCACTGTCACTCCCCACTCCGTCTACACTCTTGGGCCGACCTCCCGTGAGTGCCAGCTGGAGCAGTTCATCGCGCTCCAGCTTGGCCTGCCTCGTCCTCCTCCCAAGGGAAGTGCGAGTTGCGTGACCTCCTGCCCTCCTTCCCAGCCCTGCATGACTGAGACTGAGCTGCGGTCGTGTCCCATTTCTTCGTCTGTCTCGTCGTCTCCTGTGGTCTCTTCCACCCCCTCCTCGACGACATTGCATGGCTTGACGATTGGCAGTCTCATTTTGGGCCTCCTTCCACCGCGTCCGCGTCCCTCGCTTGCTGCCATGTGACCGTTAGCAATATTGCGACCCCTGTCTAGGACCCTGCTGACACCTGGATCATCGACTCTGGGGCCACGCATCACATGACGGCCTCTCGTGAGGCCTTCAGTATGCTCAGTCGTGTAGGCTATGTCTCTGGTGTCCGCACGGGTTCCAGACATGTGTTGCCTGCTCGTGGTGTTGGCGTCGTTCGTTTTCGTGGTCCTGCCGGTGACGTCTTTCTGACCGATGTACTCTTCGTCCCTGGTCTCGAGCTCAGCCTCTTGTCCGTGACTGCCCTTGATCGCATGAGCATGGACGTTGCACACTCGCGTGGTGTCGGCACTGTGTCGTTGCGTCGGTCTGGTCTTGTCGTACTGCACGCCACCGCCCGTGGCTACGTGTGGCATGCTCCTCGTCTCTCTTCTCATCCCGTCTCCTCCCCGTCGGCCGCCACAGGCCATGTGTTCGTCACCAATACGCTTTCTCCTCAGCACACCCGCCTCCTGCACCGCTGCCTTTGCCACGTCCACTCTGCCGTCGTAGAGAGCATGCTCAGCACCCAGCCGGCCAATAGTCTTGACCTGGAGACTTTCCCTCTCCCGTGCCCCACTGACTGCATTGACTGCGCTTAGGGGAAGATGCACCGGTCCACATACCCCTTGTCTTCCTCCCGTGCGTCCGCCCCTCTCGACCTTGTCCACTCGGACGTCATGGGCCCTCTCCCCACCGAGTCCGTCAATGAGCATGGCCGCTATGTCCTCACCCTTACGGACGACTACTCTCGCTATCGCTGGGTCTTCTGCCTCCGGCAGAAAAGCGATGTCGCCCGAATCATTCAGGACTTGCTTGTCCTCGCGGAGCGAGAGTGTGGCCGATCTCTTTGCCG
The DNA here is from genome assembly GCA_023375785.1 of Penium margaritaceum. Classification (NCBI taxonomy): domain Eukaryota; kingdom Viridiplantae; phylum Streptophyta; class Zygnematophyceae; order Desmidiales; family Peniaceae; genus Penium; species Penium margaritaceum. The sequence goes on from SZWC01000508.1 coordinate 302,599, forward strand.
CTTTTGCTATGATTGCGGTGGAGAGTACATGGATGAGGCCACGACCTTTCTCGCCTCCCGCGGGATCCACCATGAGACGTCAGCACCCTACACACCCGGCGAGAACGGCGTCTCCGAACGGTGGAACCGTACCATGGCCGACGTCGTCCGCACCATGCGGGTCGAATCCGGTCTCTCCGATGGCTTCTATTTTGAAGCCATGGCCTACATGGCCTGAGTCTGGAAACGGATTCCCCACGGTCCCCTTCCCCGCCAGTCCACGCCATACCAGCACTGGTGCGCTCGGCGCGCTGACCTCTGCCCGGCTCGTGTCTGGGGCTGCGTGGCCGTTGTGTGGCTGCCTGCCTCACAGCATGGCGGCAAGCTCGCCCTACGCGGACGCCCCTGCACCTTCCTCGGTGTGTCTCGTCAGTCCAAAGCCTGGCGCTTCTGGGACCCATCCCGACACTGCATCGTCAAGTGCCGCGATGCCCTCTTCTTCGAGGACCTGTTTCCTAGTGACCTAATTTGCTCCGGCTTGTTCGTGTCCCTCCCGTCGCGTGGGGGAGTGGTGAGTCCGTCCTCCGTCCTGTCGCTTCCGGCTGACACATCACTTTGTCCCTCTAAGCCGACAGCCCCTGTCGTGTCCTCTGCCCCCCCCGGGCCAACAGTCCCAGTCGCGTCCGCTCGTCCCTCCGGGCCGGCAGCCCTTGTCGCTTCCGATGGCCCCTCCGGGCCGACAACCCCAGTCGCGTCCACCGGCCCCTCTAGGCCTGCAACTCCTGTCGCGTCGGGTGGCCCCTCCGTACCAGCTGCCCCAGTCGCGTCCGCTGGCCCCTCCGAGCTAGCTGCCCCCGTCGTGTCCGTTGGCCCCTCCGAACCAGCTGCCCCAGTCGCGTCCGCTGGCCCCACCGGGCCGGTAGCCCCAGTCGCTTCCGATGGCTCCTCCGAGCTGACAACCCCAGTCACGTCCAACGGCCCCTTTGGGCCTGCAGCTCCTGTCGCGTTCGCTGGCCCCTCCGGACCAGCTGCCCTAGTCGCGTCCGCTGGCCCCTCCGAGCCGACAGCCCCAGTCGCGTCCACTGGCCCCTCTGGGCCTGCAGCTCGTGTCGCATCCGCTAGCCCCTCTGGACCAGCTGCCCCAGTCGCGTCTGTTGGCACCCTGGGGCCAGTAGCCCCGTCCGCTTCCGTTGGCCTGTCGGACTCAGTGTCGTCTCCTGCCCGACCGTACTACCCACGTGGCCCAGGCGGCAGCCTCCGACCTCGGCCGACAGTGAGCACGCAGACCGTCGCACCGCATCCCCTGGCGCCTGGACCACCTGTGGCTCCACGTGCCTCCTCCACTCCCACGGTCGTGAGTGGGGACCTTGGCACAAAGGCTCTCGGCCTGACCACTTCGGTGATCATCGCACACCTTCACTCGGGCTCTGCATTGGGCTACGCCATGTTTCATCACGAGCATCGGCATGCTGTTGTGGCTGCACTCGCCCGCATCCCACCTGGAGCTCGTGATGCACACTCCCTGTTAGTCTGGTCCACAGCATGCCCTGAGGACCCAGCCACCCTACGTGAGGCTCGAGCCTCTCCTGAGGCCACACATTGGGATGCTGCCTCCGCCGAGGAGCTCGTTGCTATCCGGCAGCACCACGTGTATGACCTCGTTGACCTCCCTCCAGGTCGGAAGTCCATTGGTGCCAAGTGGGTCTTTCGGCGCAAGTGGATGCCTGACGGGTCCTTGGACAAGTACAAGGCCCGCCTCACAGCAAAGGGGTTTGCTCAGGTCCATGGGATGGATTACGACCAGATCTTTGCCCCAGTCGGTCGGTTCTCCACTAGCCGCGCGCTCTTCAGCCCGGTTGCCCAGCATGGGTGCGAGCTGCATCATATGGACGTGAGCAACGCATTCCTCCATGGCTCACTGGAGGGTGAGGAGCTCTACATGGTGCAACCCCCAGGCTTCGATGATGGCATGAGGAGAGTTTGGCGGCTGCGGAAGGCCCTCTATAGCCCGAAGCAGTCGCCTCGGTGCTGGAACCGGGAGATCAGCAGCACGCTTCTCCGTGGCGGCCTCCAGCACAGCACCGTTGACCCCGCACTATTCCTCAGCCCGCGAGGTCAGACCTTCACCGTAGTTCTGGACTACGTCAACGATCTCCTCATTGCGTCGCCAGACACGGCCACCATCCTGGGTGTCAAGGACCTGCTGCACGCCGCCTACCAGATGAAGGATCTCGAGTCTGCCCAAGTCTTCCTGGGCATGGAGCTCGAGCATAATCGCTCCCAGGGCATCTTGCACGTCCACCAGGCTGCCTATGTGCAGACCCTGTCCACTCGCTTCACCGAGGACCTGCCCCTCGTACCTAGTGCATCTTCACCCATGTCACCCGATGGCCAGGTGAAGCTGAAGAGTCCTGACCTAGCTGTTGTGGGGGAGCCAGTTGATGTGACCACGTATCTGCGGGTCATCGGGTCACTGATGTTCCTGGCAATGGCCACGCGTCCAGACATTGCGTTCGCCGTCAACCTCCTAGCCCAGTTCTCTCAGGAGCCGGGTCACCTCCACTTCAAGGCCGCGATCCGAGTGTTGCGTTATGTCGTCTCGACCCCTCGGCAAGGTCTCATGTTCCGCCGCCAGCCGTCCGTCGTCGCAGTGGGCTACACCGACAGTGATTGGGCCGGCAGTCCAGACGGTAAGAGTCGCACCGGCTCGATCTTTCTGATCGGCGGTACAGTTGTGTCCTTGTGCAGTGGCAAGCAGGGGTGCATTGCACGTAGTAATGCTAAGGCTGAGAACGTGGCCCTTGGCTCAGGCACGTGTGAGAGTGTGTGGTTGTGTCGTCTGTTGTCCGAGTTGCGTCAGTCTGTCGCATCCATCACCTTGCATTGTGACAATGAGAGTGCCATGGCCATCGCCGACAATGACAGTGTGAATCTCACACACACAAAGCACATCAATGTTGAGTATCACTATGTGCATTTGTTGTTGCATGACGGCAGCATAAGCATTGTATGGGTTGAGATAGCACGACAGCTGACTGACTTCCTGACCAAGGCACTGAAGCGGGATTCGTTCAAGAAGGCTGTGAGTTCAGTCGGCTTGCGTCCGTGAGTTGCCCTCTTTGTCTCTGCATGCGTCTCTGTGTGCCCTGGGGGAGTCTAGATGTTGACCGTGTCCCTGCCCGCCCATGTGCACTACGCCTATGAGTCATGGGGGAGTGTTGGTTTTTGCGCATCTCTCATTGTGCTCTATTGCGTCCTCCCGGCTTGTGTACATCTGTGTGCAGATGATTGACGGCGAGACTTGATGTTGATGGAGTGTCGTCCGGTTGAGCCAACGCACGCTGAGGTCTTCTCGCACTTCGCTGGAGCCTCCTCTCTCCGGCGACGTGCTCAACTCCATCGGCAGGCCTCCTCGGCGGTCGTGCTGCCGGTAGTCACTGTTATCGCAGTTGCTGTCTGCATGCGCCCAGTGCGTCCCATCGCGTCTGCATTGTCATGCTCTGCCTAGGGTCCTTGTTGCATGTTGCATGGCCCTGTTTGGCATCATGGACCATCGTAGGCACTGCCTGGGTTCAGGCAGCCATAACTCCTTGCTACTATTTTTCTAGCTGTTTCTGACCGTACGACTGGTTCGCAGCGTTGGCATTATGGTAAGGTCCAGTTTTCAGGCAAAACGGAAGGCGCCCGGGTCTTGGGCTGTCAGGCGTCTGGCAGGGCTCACTGAGAAAACCCTGCCTGCCAGAAAAGAGGTGTAGCACTGTTTTCTGATTGGCTGGTTAGCTGAGTAACAAGTTCTACAGTAGTGGGGGGGAGCTAGAACTTTGGAGGGGTCTCCCATTGTTGCTCATTCTTCATTCCTAACCAGTTACTTTCAGTTTTGAGCTGCTTTCTGGCGCTAACTCTGGCGCGCGCGTTTCTGAGTAACAAACCCAGAGCTTCCAGACTTAGACTCTAGAACAACAGACTGAGGGGGCAGCTGACTTAAGCAACAAGCGTGGAGGCTCGCACGCTGCATCAACAACGCTGCTGCCCCAACCTGCTGCCTAGGTTTTCCAGCTTGGTATGAGAGCCAGAGCGTAGTCGTAGCAGGAGAAGACTGGCAAATAGGTGCCAGACAACGCCGACGGACCCCCATACGCGCCAGTGCAGGGGAAATGCTGTTGGATTTTTTCCGACAATATTGACCCGCATGGTGGCGGTGTCAGATTTTTTCCCACGGCCACTGGGCCAGGGGAAATGCTGCTGAAAATTTTTGGCAGCATTGACCCCCACACGTGACGCGAGGAGGTGAGCGGCAGGGGGCGTCCGACACCCGCGGGCGACGACGCACGCTGCAACGTCACCCAGGTGCAGTGACCGGCACGCAACAGCAACAACCTGCAGCAGCGGCAGCCGTAGGCAATGACTGCGAGCAGTGGCAACAGCAGCCAGCAGCACCTACTTGCAGTAGCAGCAGTAGCAGGCAGAAGCAGCAGCTCGCAGCAGCCCGCAGTAGCAGCAGCCCACAACAGCAGCTCGCAACAGTAGCAGCAGCCCGCAGCAGCAGCCCGCAGCGGCAAAAAGCAGCAGCCGCAGCACGCAGCAGCTACAACAGTGTGTAGCAGCAGCAGCGAGCTACAACAATAGCCAGTTGCAATAGCAGCATCAACAGCGAGCAGTTGCTGGCAGCAGCCAGCCGTTGCTGTTGTTGCTCGCAGCTCACAACAAGCAAGCAGCAAGCAACAACCCACTGCTGCCAGCGAGGAACAGCTCGCTACTGCCAGCAAGCAGCAGCTCGCTGCTCGCAGCAGATAGTGTGCTGCCCACTATGACAGGAAAAATGAAAAAAAGAAAACGACAAGAAATTGAAATAAAAAAATCCCCCACCCCCGCAGCTCGCAACAGCAGCCCGCAGCCGCAGCGAGCAGCAGCTGCAGCATGTAGCAGCTGCAGCAACGTGCAAGCAGCACCAGCGAGCTGCAGCAGCTACAGTAGTTGCAACAGCTTACACCAATAGCAGTTGCAGCTGCAACTACAGCAGCAGCAGCAGCAGCCGCAACTGCAGCAGCAGCAGCAGCAACAATAGTAGTAGTAGCAACACTAGCAGCAGCAACAGTAGCAGCAATAGCAGCAGCAGCAGCAGTAGTAGCAGCGGCGGCCCCAACAACCGCCGCTGCTGATGTTAGCACCCCTATGCAGACATCACTGTTGACATCACTGCTGCCATCATCAACAAAAAAAAGGAAAAGGGAGGTGGAGAAAGGGAAGGGGGAAGACCAAAGGGGTGGGTAGAACCCCCACCGCCCCAAGCCACTACTGATATCAGCAACACAAAGACAGAAAGAAAAAAACACAAAACACAAGGGACACCAAACCATGGCTGGTAGCCCAGGTGAGGAGGGGTCCTCCTCTGTTGGGGGGACCCCTACCCACCCTTTTCTGTAGCGACTGCAGTAACAACAGCATCAGCAGCAGCCGCCGCCGACGCTACAGCAACAGTAGTAGTTGCAGCAACTGCAACAGCAGCAGCAGCCATAGCAGCAGCAACAGCAGCTACTATAGCAGCAGCAACAGCTACAGCAGCAGCAGCAGCGGCTGCAGCACCAGCAACAATAGCAGCAACAAAAGCAATAGCAGCAGTAGTAGCAGCAGTAGCAGCAGCAGCAGCACCAGCCCACTGGTGTCGTTGGTAGCAACCGAGATCCCCTCGTCGCTCTTCAGCAACAGCTTGCCGCCTTGACGCAGCAGCTTGCAACGCTACAGCCAGTAGCTTCCTAGACTGCCACCAGTGCACCGCCGCCATTTGTCCCTCCAGGGCACGCCAGCCCAGCTGTGTCTACAGCCACATACTACCTGGCACAGTTGCAAACTCAGCGTCAGCGGCAGAGAGTGACCTCCGTCCTTGGCCCCACTCTGGGCGCCGGCCGCAGGCAGAAGGACTTTGAGACGCCGTCGCTGCCGCTTCAGGCTAGCAAACATTTCCGGAGCTGGGAACTCAGCTTCTGAATCTGGGCGCAAGGTGAGGGCCTGTGGGCATACTACACCCTCCCTTACGACTCCACCCAGGCTGACCAGTTGTATGACGCTAGTCGCGTCATCCGTGCCCTCGTCCCAGTCGCCCCTCCAGCTTCCCGCCTGGCCCTAGAGCCTTTCCTCGGCGACTTCACCTCTGGTGACATCCCAGACCCTGCAGCCGCATGGCACGTCCTCACCTGGTGCCATCGCCTGTCCAGCGATGCTGAGATCAGCCGTCTGCTCTGGGAGTTCAACTCCCTGCACATGGGGGAGACTGAGACAGTCACTGCCTATCGGCAGCGAGCAGAGGACATCCTTCGTCCTCTCGGTAAATCTGCTCCACCTCCTCTGTCCACGCTCCTTACCATCAAGCGCGGCGCCACCAGCGCGTACGCGGACATCTTCGTGCACTACCCCCAGGACGTCCTCTCCACCATGGCGGCCCAGGGCATCCTTATGCCCTGGGCATACGAGCTCTTCCTCCGCATTGAGGAAGCTCGCCAGGAGTCTGAGCTCCATCGTACGAAGGCTCTTACATCACCTGCCATCGCCTCCCTGGCCATCGCCTCCCCCGCCGCCGCTACCTCATCGTCTTCAGGGAAGAAGAAGAAGAGCCGTAATAAGAAAGGCAAGGGTCCGCGGGAACAATAGCAGCAGCAGCCGTCGACCGGGTCCAGTGGCGGTGGCTCGGTCTGCCACAACTGTGGCCAGCCCGGGGACGGGTGGTACATGTGCCCTCTCCCGACGGACGAGGCACCCGTCATTGCCACCGTGCGTCGTCAGCGTGAGCGCCGTCTTGCCTCTGCCGTCGTCGCTACTGCTGGCCGTGACACTTCAACCTCGCCCAGCAGCTTCGCCCCTCCGACAGCTCCGCTGGTCGAGCAGACACCCGCGCCGTAGCAGTACTACCCACAGCCGTCGGTGCCTCCGTTCCCGTCGTCAACACTGTCCCTCCCTTACCCAGGCTCCGATGCCGTCACTCTGTACTCGGTCTACACTCTTGGACCGTCCTCCCATGAGGGTCAGCTGGAGCAGTTTATCGCGCTCGAGCTCGGCCTGAGGCGCCCTCCTCCCCAGGGAAGTGCAAGTTACATCACCTCTTGGTCTCGTGCCACGCCTTGCATGACTTAGACTGATTTGCGGTCGTGTCCCGTTTCCTCGTCTGTCGCATCGTCTCCCGTGATCTCCTCTACCACGTCCTGTGACGACGATGCTTGGCTTGACGATTGGCAGTCTTGGTTCGTGCCTCCGTCTACCACGTCCGCGTCCCTTGGCTGCTGCCATGTGACCGTTAGCGATATGGCGACCCCGGTCCAGGACCCCGCTAGGACCTGGATCATTGACTCTGGGGCCACGCATCACATGACGGCCTCTCGTGAGGCCTTCAGTATGCTCGGTCCTGTAGGCGATGTCTCCGGCATCCGGATGGGCTCCGGACAGGTGCTGTGTGGACCTGGTTGGCTTCATTGACTATCGTAGGCACTACCCGTGTTCGGGCAGCCATAACTCTTTGCTGCTATTTTTCTAGCTGATTTTGACCGCACGACTGCGTTTGTAGCGTTGGTATTTTGGTATGGTCCAGTTTTCAGGCAAATGGGACGACGCCCGGGTCTTGGGCTGTCGGACGTCTGGCAGGGCTCACCGAGAAAACCCTGCCTGCTAGAAAATAGGTCTAGCACTGTTTTCTGATTGGCTGGTTAGCTGAGTAACAAGTTCTACAATGGTGGGGGGGAGCTAGAACTTGGAGGGGTCTCCCATTGTTGCTCATTCTTCATTCCTAACTAGTTACTTTCAGTTTTCAGCTGCTTTCTGGCGCTAACTCTGGCGCGCACGTTTCTGAGTAACAAACCCAAAGCTTCCAGACTTAGACTCTAGAGCAGCAGACTGAGGGGGCAGCTGACTTAAGCAACGAGCGTGGAAGCCCGCACACTGCATCAACAACACTGCTGCTCCAACCTGCTGCCTAGGTTTTCCAGCTTGTAGGATTTCATCAGTGGACTGGCCGTGGGCCCGATTTGCATGTGTTTGTATTGTGTGTCCACCGTTTGTTGCCGGATGCATGCATGTGACAAGTCGTAGCGTCCGGCTTGAGATTCCGCACGTGTAGGTTCAGACGGCGTAGCGTTCTGACTTGTCTACGCTAAGTTACGGCGAAAACAATGGTTTTGGGCCGGTTTTAGGACAGACCTTGCACTGCCGCCTGCGACACCCACTGCGCGCCGCAGCAGGTACTTATGCCATGGACCTGTCATTTTTCATTTCTCTCTGCAAATGCTATTGAAGCATTGTGACACTTTGCCTTGTGTCCCCTAGCTAGACCCTTGCCGTTATGTGCACGACTTGTGACTGTCGTCACTATCTGACCAGGCACTGACGTCTAGTCAGCGACAATATGGCTAGGAAGCTTCCACATTTTCTCATGGTATCAGAGCAGCAAGACTCCTCTTGCTGAGCTACGCCGCAGGGATGCAACACCGACAGCAGCAGTGAGAGTCACCGCCGCCGTCGTATCCTGGGACTTGTTGCAGCCGTTTTTTTTCAACAACGACATCATCACTTTGTCCCTGCCACTACATCGGGTGAGCTGCGGCATGTACTAGCTCCTGTAGCAGCAGTAGCAGCAGCACCACCACCGGGTGGCAGCGGCGGCCGTGTCTGGCTGCCAGCCGGTACACAAAAAAAAAGAGGGAAGAGTAGCAGCTTGCAGCGGCAACTTGCGGCTGCGGCTGCGAGCACTGACAGTAGGCAGTGGCGGCAGCAACTCGTAGCAGCGGCGGCATCAGCAACCGCGAGCAGCAACAGCAGCGTAGCAGAAGCAGCAGAAGCAGCAGCTACGCAGCAGCAGCATTGCAGCTACTGTAGCGACTACAGCGCAGCAGTAGTGGAAGCAGCAGCTGCGCAGCAGCAGCATTGCAGCTGCTGCGCAGTTTCTGCTGCGTAAAAACTGCGGAGCACTACGCAGGCCTGCGTGGCACTACGCTGGTCTGCGCAGCCCCTGCGGAGCTAAGAGCAGGGGGTGACGAGGTCACCCCCACCGGTCAGTTCGCGTGACCCTTAATGTTTTTTTCCGCTGGTGTAAAAAACGCTAACGTAAGAAATGTCGATGTCATCAACGGTTGTGCTGATGTCAACAATTTTCGGGTAAAAAAGTCAATGTTTTTGAACATTTCAACTCCCCGAGAAACGCTGTCAGTTTCTCGTTCGGAGCGTTTTTGATGTTTGGCCCCATACTAAGCGTTGACATGGCTCTGACCGGGTGACAAAAACAAAGGACCGCCAGATCCTTCTTCATCCTCCTTCGGGGTCATGAGCCCACGCTCGCAGGCCATTACGGACTTGCGGGGTCAGCAGGATGAGATACGTCGCCTACAGTAGGAGCAGACCGACGCCATCCGCACGCTCATTGATCTTCTTCAGAGTCAGTCCACAGCCCCATAGCACACCTCCGGGGGAGTCGGCGGTATCACACCTTCTGCACAGCAGTCAGCATCTACACCAAGGAGAGCGGCAGGACAGGACCCGCCACTTCTTGATCCTTTGGAGGAGGACCCTGATATGCCAGGCATAGACGATGACACTCCCGAGAGGGAGATCCGCGTACTTCAGGATCGTCTTTGCAAGTTGCAAACGCGTTCCGGTTCCCCGTTCCCGGCGATCCGACCTTCGCCTGAGACCTACCTCGGCAACTTTCCTCGTCCCGATGTCTTCCCCATCCATCGTCTTTCCCATCCTATGGTTTCTCTCCCTATGGAGCGGCAACCCAAGGACTTCGAGACACCCCCTTCCACGATATGTCAGCGAGGATGGCTTTGACTGCTGGGAGATCCTGTTCCAGGTCTGAGCCACTTCCGAGGGAGTTTGGCCCTACTAGCACAGTCAGTACCAGGTTACGGAACGTGCTCAGGTGCTGACGGCGGCTCGGGCAATGTGCGGACTTCTTCACGCCATGCCTCGCAAGACTGTCGTGGACTTTTGCCCCTTCATTGGAGAGGCCGGCACAGGCGCCGGTGCTAACCCACATCGGGGCTGGGTGCTGGCATTGTCACTACTTGCTGTAGAGACACACGCCACCCACGCGGCTCACATCCGCGCCTTCCACTCCCTTTGCCAGGGACTTGCTGAGCCTGCAACCGCTTATTGGCGGCGTGGCATGCGCATCTACACGCGCCCTGGGATCGTAGGAGGGACACAACTGTGGGCGCTTCGCACGCTCATGATTGGACTCCGTCTTGAGCATGCCGACATCTTCACAAGGTACAGCAATGCCGAGCTCAAGCCTTTCTCCACCTCCCTTCACCTTTTTCCTTCGGGGCATCAGCTTTTCCTCCAGGTGACATCCACTCGTGAGGTAGCCGTCGCCCATCAGGAGAGTTCACTTGCTGCATAAGTCATCGCATCACCACCGACGCCTGTCTCGTTGTTCACTTCTCCATCTTCTGGCATGCCCTCCTCTTCCCCTTCCAACCCAGCTACCTTGACTCAGACGCAGGGTGTGGCAGCAGCAGCACAGGGGAAGAAGAGCAGAAAGAAGCGTGGCCCGGGCCAGCAGCAGTCACCGCAACAGCAGTCACCGTAGCAACAATCAACTGGCGGTAGCAGTGGACACACTGTTCACTACTATAACTGTGGAGGCGCTCACCGCTATACCGAGTGCCAGCAGCCACTCGACTGGGCGCGGATCACTCGCGGTCTTTTGCACACGCACAGCGGTCTAAGTCAAGCAACACAGCCTCTCGTCGCGCGACGACCATGACAGCAGCTGTTCCCCCTTTCCCACCGGCGAGCAGCGGAGACCCGGACCCCCGTGACCGTACCATCGCCAAGCTCCGTCAGCTTCTGGCGGTGCGCTCTTAGGGAGGTGCGAGTGTGTCGTCACAGTCGGGTGGTTCAGAGACTGTCTGGTCGTCTGTTCTCGTCTCTCGTGATGACTTGTGTGGGGGATCACAGGTGGCATGTGATGATGATGGGCCTGACAGTACAGATTGGATTTCCGAGTCACCTGTACGCCCTTCGTCGTTTTCCCTCCTCTCTTGTCGAGCGCCCGTTTGAAGCCGAGTGTTCCATTGCCCGTTGCACCGTGACGTCCTCCTGTCGTGATTTGGGTGGCACTTGGATCATCGATTCCGGTGCCACTCACCACATGACATGTCGTCGTAGTGACTTCATTGTCCTCGGTCCTGTGGCGTCTGTTCGCTCCGTTTGCACAGGCTCTGGTCAGTCCTTGCCAGTCCAGGGTGTTGGGGTTGTGTGCTTTGATGGGCCGTCTGGCCTCTTGTATCTCTCCAACGTGCTTTTTGTGCCTGACCTTAAGCTCAGCTTGCTCTCTGTGCGTGCCTGCACTTTGATGGGACACTGCCGACTCCACGACAATGACTGCTCTTGATACTCACACTATTGTTCTTCGTGCCTCTGTTGTGGATGATCTGTATCGTGTTCCTTGGATCTTTTCTTCTCCTTGCTCCCCTTCCCCTCCTGCTCGTGTGTTTGTTATAGGTGTCTTATCTGCTGAGCATCAGCGCTTGCTGCATCGACGTCTGTGTCATGTGGGTTCCGACACTGTGTCGAAGCTCATTAGGACACAACCTGCCCTCGGTCTTGAGGCAGCCTCTTTCGAGAAGCCGCCCAAGACCGATTGTGTATTTTTTGCTCAGGGTAAGATGCATCACTGCACTTACCCTGACTCCCGTTCACCCCCATGGGCTGGTCCATTCGGACCTTCTCGGTCCTCTCCCTATCGAGTCCTTATCCGATCTGGGCCGATATGTCCTGACCCTGACCGATGACTTCACCCGGATGCGGTGGGTCTATAGCCTGCGCCAGAAGAGTGATACCGCTCTCGCGGTTTGTCTCTGGTTAGTGATGGCTGAGCGTCAGTCTCGTCACTCGCTGCATACCTTCCGCTTGGATCGCAGCGGCGAGTTTCTTGGCGACATGGACAGTTTCTTTGCCGAGCGCAAGATTTTTCACCAGGTCTCTGCTCTTGCCACTCCTCAGAAGAACGGTGTCTCTGGGCGTTGGAACCGCACCATGGAGGATGCGATTCGTGTTATGCGGGCTGAGTGCGGTCTCCCGGAATCCTTCGCCTTCAAAGGATTCGCCTACATGACGTAGGTCTGGAACCGCCTCCTACACAGTCGTCTTCCGGACCACGTTACACCGTATGAGCTCTGGTTTGGCCACCCCGCCAATCTGCGTCTTGCTTGTGTCTTGGGCGCAGTGGCTTCTGTGTGGTACACGGAGGATCAGCAGGGGTCCAAGGTCTCTCCGCGGGGTTGCTTGTTTGCCTTTGTTGGTATCTCCTCGCGGTCAAAGGCATGGCGATTTTGGGACCCCACCCGTCGTCGCATTGTTGAGTCCCACGACGCTCTTTTCTTTGAGTTTCTCACCTATCGCGATCTGACGTCGATTATTTCGATGTCTATCACACACGTTCCTACGTGTTTGACAGACATCAACACATGGAGGAGTCTAAGCCTACGAGCAACTCTCGTCCAGCTGATGTGTCTGTTCGAGCCCCCTCCACTTCTCGGTCTCCCGCTCTTGATGATCGGCGATCATCGTTGTCGGCCCAGAGACCTCTCCCGTCCAGCCTGTCTCCTCTCCTACACCCTTGCGCCCCACAGACACTCATGATGCTGTCCCTCTGTCCACCGGTACTCCCGTCTCTGCGGGCGGTCCTGTTACCACTCCCAGCCCTGCGTCTACCATCTGTTCACCAGCCTCTCTTCCCACTGCATCACCTGCCCCTGTGCCTCAGTCCTCACCGGATGTGGTCGTGCCTGTCTCTGAGCCTGCGGTCAGCCCTTCGAGCCCAGGCGACTCGCGTGAGCCTGGTGGTCGTCTTCGACCGTTGGGCTCCAGAGCCCCGCGAGTGTCACGTCCCGCACCCAGGCGCTCCATTCGCAGCGTTGCGAGTGGCGATCCCAGCACAAAGGCCCTCGGCCTGAGTGTCCGTATAGATCACACAGAGGTACATCCAACTTGTCCTGTAGCGCACGATCTTGCCACTTGCGATTTTCCTACCGCTTGTGATGCAACAACTGACCTTGTGGTTGTCAGGCCCAGTTCTGAGGCGTATGCACTTGTCACTCAGAGCTCTCCCTCGTTGGCACCTGATGCCGACGCCTGGCGTGCCGCATGCGAGGAATTGCTTTGTGCCATCGGAGAGCATGGAGATTACGAGCTAGTCGACCTTCCACTTGGGAGGAAGGTGATTCAGGTCAAGTGGGTCTTTCGCAAGAAGGTGAAGCCAGATGGCTCACTGGAACGCCACAAGTCTTGCTTGGTCTTCAAGGGGTACTCTCAGATCGAGGGCGTTGACTATACTGAAACCTTAGCCCCTGTTAGCTGCATGACCTCAGCTTGTGCTCTATTTTGTGTGGTGGCTCAACATGACTGGGAACTGTACCAGATGGATGTGAACAATGCGTTCCTCCATGGCTCTCTAGATAAGGAGATTTACGTGGCCCAACCACCAGGCTTTGAGGATGGTGACAAGGTCTAATGCTTGCGCAAGTCCTTGTACAGACTCAAACAGTCTCCTTGGTGCTTGAATCGGGAGATTGCAGGCACTCTGACTCGTGCATGATATGTTCAGAGCGAGGCAGATCCCTCTCTTTTAATCCGACAGGCACCTGAGCAGTTCACTGCCATCCTGGTCTATGTGGATGACCTCTTGATTGCATCTCCCTCCATGGAGGCCGTGAAGGAGGCCAAGGCGGTCCTTCAGACTGCCTATAGGATGAAGGACCTTCGTCCTACAGTGGTGTTTCTTCGCATGGAGATTGTACGGGACCACAGACGCCGGACGCTTCTGTTGCATCAGGCCCGATATGCACGCGTTGTGGGGGAGCGCTTTAGTGACCTCCTCGGTGCAGTGCCATTGGCCTCCACACCTCTCACACCTGACGAACAGAACACCCTGAAGGTGGACGATCCCACACAGCTGGGGGAGATAGCGGATGTGACCTTGTACCTCTGCCTCATCGGATCTCTGATGTACCTTGCCACTACCACACGCCCCAACATCGCCTTTGACGTCAACCTCTTTGCACAGTTTTTGCAGGCTCCACATGCTAGAGCCCTCCACGCGGCTGTGCGAGTGGTGCGCTATGTGGTTTTCACGCTGTACCTTGAACTCTGCTTTTGCCGGCAGTGTTCGCTGGTTCTTGACGGCTACACTGACAGCGACTAGGCCTAGAGTCTAGATGGACGCAGTCGCACAGGTTACATGTTCCTGCTCGGTGGCACCACTGTGTCCTGGCGTATTGGGAAGCAGAGCTCCATCGCACGTAGCTCATCAGAGGCAGAGTATGTTGCTCTAGGTGCAGGGGCTGCTAAGGCACTGTGGCTACAGCGCCTGTTCCTTGAGCTGGGTGAGTCGGTACCCACCATTGTGCATCGTTGTGACAACCGGAGTCCTCTTGGCATTGCGGAGAACTCTGGTGTCTTTCATGCTCGCATGAAGCACATTGCGATTGAGCATCATTTCTTGCGTGATCTGGTGGAGCGACACCTGATCTCCGTCATATGGGTCGGCACTGACATGCAGCGTGCTGATTTCTTGACAAAGGCACTGGCGCACGGGAAGTTTCTAGTGGCCATTCGTTCCGTTGTGCTTCGCCCCTTGCCTGAGAGTGGTTGAGTACGGGGTCTGTCTACGTCTGTGTCATGATTGTTTTTGCACTTGTTGTTTCACTTGTTTTTGTGCTACACGTGTATGGTCATGCGTACCATCGGGTCATGGGGGAGTGTTGAGATTTGTGACGTTTCTGTCAACCTGTACATTTTATTGTGACCACTCGGCCGTGTCCATGCTCGTGCAGATCCCTGATGCGGGCCCAGCTGGCACCAAGACGTTGTCTGGTGGTGGAATACCTGCTCGGAGCTGATTGACGATCGCCCTAGAGTCCTGGATGATGTCTGGGACCTTTTGCAGTTTTTCTGCAGCTTGTAGGATTTTATCGGTGGAGTGGTCGTGGGCCTGATTCGCATGTCTTTGTATTGTGTGTCCACCGTTTGTTGCCAGATGCATGCATGTGACAAGTTGTAGCGTCCGGCTTGAGATTCGTCATGTGTAGGTTCAGACAGCGTAGCGTCCTGACTTGTCTACGCTGAGTTACGGCCAGAACAATGGTTTTGGGCTGGTTTTAGGACAGTCCTTGCACTGTCGCGTGTGACACCCGCCGCGCACCGCGGCAGGTACTAATGCCATGGATCTGTCACTTTCGTTTCTCTCTGCAAATGCTATTGAAGAATTCTTACAATTTTCCTTGTGTCCCCTAGCTAGACCCTTGCCGCTGTGTGCATGACTTGTGACTGTCGTCACCGACTGACCAGGCACTGACGCCAAGTGAGCGGCAACATCGCTAGGAAGCTTCCACGCATTTTCTCAGCAGGCATGCACGCACGCACGCACGCATGCACACACACACGCATGCATGCACCCACGCACGCACGCACGCATGCACGCACACACGCACGCACGCACGCAGGCACGCACGCACGTACGCACGCACGCAGGCAGGCACGCACGCACACACACACACACACACACACACACACACATACACACACACACACACACACACACACACACGCA
>SZWC01000509.1:0-11950 GCA_023375785.1 Penium margaritaceum
CATATACATATACATATACATATACATATACATATACATATACATATACATATACATATACATATACATATACATATACATATACATATACATATACATATACATGAATGACCTCGATGCTTGAATAGAGAAATGCATGTACTGTGCTCTACACTGACACTCATTAAAACCACAACGACGTGGTTGGTCCTTCAAAGGGGTCCCTTCCGGAACTGCGGGGTGGCTGTGGCCAGTCAGGATTCCAAATGTACCCCTACACCACATGCTAGGGACAGTATACAGGTCACTAGAACATTTCGCCATCCATTGTTATGGATTTCAACGACGAAGCTGGTTCACAGATGGGATGCAGGTGTGCATGGAACGAGGTGTTAATGGTATATTGGATCTTCAAATCTGTAAATTGGGTCATGTCAAAACTTGTTG
Organism: Penium margaritaceum; assembly: GCA_023375785.1. NCBI lineage: Eukaryota > Viridiplantae > Streptophyta > Zygnematophyceae > Desmidiales > Peniaceae > Penium > Penium margaritaceum. The sequence continues at coordinate 427 of SZWC01000509.1, forward strand.
GTCATGTTGGAATTGTTAATGGATGAAATCGGATAGGTGTTGTATGAAATGATATGCAAGTGGGAGTGAATGGGAAGTGGATATCAGAAACTAGACTCACTTTACTCTACGTAGCTAGAAACCATAACACTCCAAACTGACCATGACGTATCCTGCATGCCTGGACGATGAAGAACGTCAACGGCCATTGGTGCTTGAATAATGCAATGCATCTTGTGTGAACTGCACCGAAACCCACTCCAACCATGAAGACGTGGTTGGTTCTTCAAAGGGGTCCCTTCTGGAACCGCGGAGTGGCTATGGTCAGTCAGGATTCCCAATGTACCACAACACCACATGCCAGGGACTCTATACCTGTCAACAAAACATGAAAACATCTATTTCTATGGATGATAACGACAAAAGTATTTCATAGATGGGATGCATGTGTGCATGGAACGAGTCGTCAATGATGTGTTGGGTCCTCAAATCTGTAAATTTGGGTCATGTGGAAAGTTGTTGGTCATGTGGGAGTTGTCAATAGTTGAAATCCGGCATGTGTGGAATGCAATGATGTGCAATTGGGAGTCAATAGGAAATGGCTATCACAAACTAGACTCACTTTACTCTACGTAGCTTGACACCACGACAGACCAAACTGACCATGACGTATCCTTCATGCCTTCATGACGAAAGACGTCAACGACCATGGGTGCTTGAACTATGCAATGCATGTAGTGTGAACTGCACCCAAACCCACTCAAACCACAATGGCGTGGTTGGTTCTTCAAAGGGGTCCCTTCTGGAACCACAGGGTGGCTATGGCCAGTCAGGATTCCCAATGTACCCCAACACAACATGCTAGAGACTCTATACATGTCTATACTTTATACAGGTCACTGGAACATGACGGCATCCGTTGCTATGGATGTCAACAACAAAAGTGGTTAGCAGATGGGATGCATGTGTAGATGGACCGAGTCGCCAAAGATGTGTTGGGTATTCAAATCTATAAATTGGATCATGTTGGAAGTAGTTGATCATGTTGGAATTGTCAATAGATGAAATCTGGCAGGTGTGGTATGCTATGATGTGCAAGTGGAAGTGAAAAGGAAATGGCTATCACAAACTAGACTCACTTTAATCTGCGTAGCTAGACACGAACACACACCAAAATGACCATGACGTATTTTGCATGCCTAGACGATGAAAGATGTCAACAGCCATCTGAGATTCAATAAAGCAATGCATCTAGTGTGGACTGCACTCACACCCACTGGAACCACGACGACGTGGTAGGTTCTTCAAGGGGATTTTTTCTGGGACCGCGGGGTGGTTGTGGCCAGTCAGGATTCCCTATGTACCCCAGGACCACATGCTAAAGACTCTATATAGGTCACCGGAACATGACGTCATCCATTGCTATGGATATCAACGAAAAAAGTGGTTCAAAGATGGGATGCATATGTGCATGGAACATGTCGCCTAAGATATCTTGGAGCTTCAAATCTGTAGATTGGGTCATGTTGAAAGTAGCGGGTCATGTTGGAATTGTGAATAGATGAAGTCCGGAAGGTATGGTATGCAATGATGTGCAAGTCGGAGTGAATAGGAAATTCCTAGCACTTTACTATATGTAGCTAGGCACCACCGTACACCAAACTGACCACGACCTATCCGGCATGCCTAGACAACGAAAGACGTCAACGGCCATTGGTGCTTGAAAATTGCAATACATCGAGTGCGGACTGCACTGACACCCACTCAAACCACGATGATGGGATTGCTTCTTCAAAGGAGTCCCTTTTAAAATTGCGGGGTGGCTATGGCCAGTCAGGATCCCCAATGTACCCCAACACCACATGCCGGGGACTGTATACATGTCACTGGAACATGACGCTATCCATTTCTATGGATTTCAACGACAAAAGTAATTCACAGATGGGATGCATATTTGCATGGAACGGGGCTCCAAAGATATCTTGGATCTTCAAATCTGTAAATTGGGTCATGTCGAAAGTAGTCAGTCATGTTGGAATTGTCAATAGATGAAATCCGACGGGTGTGGTATGCAATGATATGCACGTAGGAGTGAATGGGAAATGACTATCACAAACTAGACTCGGTTTACTCTATGTAGTTAGACACCACAACACACCAAACTGACCATGACGTATCCACAATGCCTAGATGACGAAAGATGTCAACGACCATCAGTGCTTGAACAATGCAATGCATCTAATGTGGACTGCAGAGACATCCACTCAAACCACGATGGTGTGGTTGGTCCTGCAAAGGGGTCCCTTCCGGAACCGCGTTGTGGTTATCGCCAGTCAGGATTCCCAATGTACCCCAACACTACATGCTAGAGACTGTATACAAGTCACTCGAACATGACGACATCCATTGCTATGGATGTCAAAGACAAAAGTGGTTCACAGATGGGATGCATGTGTGCATGGAATGTGTTGCCAAAGATATCTTAGATCTTAAAATGTGTACATTGGGTTATGTCAAAAGTAGTTGGTCATGTTGGAACTGTCAATAGATGAAATCCGACAGGTGTGGTATGTATTGATATGCAAGTGGGAGTGAATGGGAAATGGCTATCACAAAATTGACTCACTTTAATCTACGTAGCTAGAAACCACAACACACAAAACTGACCACGACAAACCCTGCATGCCTAGGCGACGAAAGACGTCAACGGCCATCGGTGCTTGAACAATGCAATGCATCTTGTGTGGACTGCAGCGACACCCACTCGAACCACGACGAAGTGGTTGGTTCTTCAAAGGGGTCCCTTCCAAAACCACGGGGTGGCTATGGCCAGTCAATATTCACAATGTACTTCAACACCACATGCTAGGGATTTTATATAGGTCACTGGAACATGATGCCATCCATTGCTATGGATGTCAATGAAAAACGTGGTTCACAGATGGGATGCATATGTACATGGAACGAGTCACCAAAGATATCTCGGATCTTCAAATCTGTATGTTGAGTCATGTCGAAATTAGTGGGCCCTGTTGGAACTGTCAATAGATGAAATCCGGTAGGTGGTATGCAATGATGTGTAAGTGGGAGTGAAAAGGAAATGACTATCACAAACTAGACTCACTTTACGGTACATAGCTAGACACCACAACACACCAAACTGACCATGAGGTATCCTACATGCCTACACGACAAAAGACGTCAACAGCCATTGGTGCTTGAACAATGCAATGCCCTAGAGTGAACTGCACTCAAACCCACTCAAACCACGACGACGTGGTACGTTCTTCAAAGGGGTCCCTTCTACAACCGCGGGGTGGCTATGGCCAGTCAGGATTCCCAATGTACCCCAACACGACATGCTAGAGACTCTATACAGGTCACTGGAACATGACGGCATCCGTTGCTATGGATGTCAACAACAAAAGTGGTTCACAGATGGGATGCATATGTGCATGGAACGAGTTAACAAAGATATATTGGATCTTAAAATCTGTAAATTGGGCCATGTCAAAAGTAGTGGGTCATGTTGGAATTTTCAATAGATAAAATTTGGCAGGTAATGTACGCAATGATTTGCATGTGGTAGTGAATGGATTATGGCTATCACAAAGTAGAGTCACTTTAGTCTACGTAACTAGACATCAAGACACACTAAACTGACCATGACGTATCCTGCATGCCCAGATGAGGAAAGACGTCAACAACCATGGTTGCTTGATCAATGCAATACATCTCATGTGGACTGAACTGACACCCACTCAAACCACGACCCCGTGGTTGGTTCTTTAATGGGATGCCTTTTGGAACAGCGGGGTGGCTATGGCCAGTCGGGACTCCCAATGTACCTCAACACCACATGCTAGGGACTCTATACAGGTCCCTGGAACATAACGCCATCCATTGCTATGGATGTCAACGACAAAAGTGGTTTGCAGATGGGATGCATGTGTGCATGGAACGAGTCGCCACAGATATCTTGGATCTTCATCTGTGTATTGGGCCTTGTCGAAATTAGTTGGTCATGTTGGAATTGTCAATAGATGAAATCCGGTAGGTAGGGTATGTATTGATATGCAAGTGGGAGTGAATGGGAAATGGCTCTGACAAACTAGACTCACTTTACTCTACGTAGCTAGACACCATCGCACACCAAACCGACCATGACATATCCTGCATTTCTAGACAAGGGAAGACGTCAACGGCCATCTGTGCTTGAACAATTCAATGCATCTGGTTTTGACTGCATCGGCACCCACTCGAGCCACGACAACGTGGTTGGTTCTGCAAAGGGGTCCCTTTCGGAACCACGGGGTGGCTATGGCCAGTCAGGATTCCCAATGTACCCCAACACCAGGTCACTAGAATATGACGCCATCCATTGCTATGGATGTCAACGACGAAAGTGGTTCACAAATGGGATGCACATGTGCATGGAATGAGTCGCCAAAGATATCTTGGATCTTCAAATCTGTAAATTGGGTCATGTCGAAAGTAGTGGGTCATGTTGGAATTGTCAATAGATGAAATTCGGCACGTGTGATACGCAATGATATGCAAGTGGGAGTGAATGGGAAAAGGCTATCACAAACTAGACTCAACTTACTCTATGTAGCTAGACACCATGACACACCAAACTGAACACGACGTATCCTGCATGCCTAAGCGACAAAAGACGTCAACGTCCAACGGTGCTTGAAAAATGAAATTCATCTAGTCTGGAGTGCGCCGACATCAACTCGAAACACGAGACGTGGTTGGTTCTTCAAAGGGGTCCCTTCCGGAACCGCGGGGTGGCTATGGCCAGTCAAAATTCCCAATGTACCCAACACCACATGCTAGGGACTTTATGTAGGTCACTGGAACATGAGTCCATCCACTGCTATGGATTTCAACGACAAATGTGGTTCACAGATGGGATGCATGTGTGCATGGAACGAGTTGCCAAAGATATCTTGGATCTTAAAATATGTAATTTGGGTCATGTCGAAAGTTGTTGGTCATGTTGGAATTGTCAATGGATGAAATATGGCGGGTGTAGTATGCAATGATATGAATGCGGGAGTGAATAGGAAATGACTATCACAAACTAGAATCACATTACTCTATGTAGCTAGACACCACGACACACCAAACTGACCACGATGTATCATGCATGCCTAGATGACGAAAGACGTCAACGACCATCGGTGCTTGAACAAGGCAATGCATGTAGTGTGGACTGCACCGACAGCTACTCAAACCATGATGACATGGTTGGTTCTTCAAAGGGGTCCCTTCCGGAAACGCGGGGTGGTTATGGCCAGTCAGGATTTCCCATGTACCCTAACACCACATGCTAGGGACTCTGTACAGGTTACTGGAACATGACGCCATTCATTGCTATGGATGTCAACGACAAAAATGGTTGAGAGATGGGATGCATGTGTGCATGGAACGAGTTGCCAAAGATATTTTAGATCTTCAAATCTGTAAATTTGGTCATGTCGAAAGTAGTTGGTCATGTTGGAATTGGCATTAGATCAAATCCGGCAGGTGTAGTATGCAATGATATGTATGTGGGAGTGAAAGGGAAATGATTATCACGAACTAGACTCACTTTACTCTATATAGCTAGACACCTCGACACACCACATGGACCACGACGTATCTTGTTTTCCTAGACAACGAAAGACATCAACGGCCATCGGTGCTTGAACAATGCAATGCATCTAGTGTTGACTGCACCTACACCCACTCGAACCACGATGAGGTGGTTGGTTCTTCAAAGGGGCCCCTTTTGGAAGCGCGGGGTGGTTATGGCAAGTCAGGATTCATAATGTACCCAACACCACATGCTAGGGACTTTATACTGGTCACTGGAACATGACGTCATTTATTGCTATGGATTTCAACAACAAAAGTGGTTCATAGATGGGATGCATGTGTGCATGGAACGTGGTGTGAAAGATATCTTAGATCTTCAAATCTGTAAATTGGGTCATGTCAAAAGTATTTAGTCATGTTGGAATTTTCAATAGACAAAATTGTCAAGTGTGGTATGCAATGATGTGCAAGGTGGAGTGAATGGGAACTGGCTATCACAAACTAGAATCACTTTACTCTTTGTAGCTAGACACCATGACACACCAAACTGACCATGACATATCCTGCATGCCTAGACCTTGAAGGACGGAAATGGCCATCGGTGCTTGAACAATGCAATGCATGTAGTGTGGACTGCACCGAAACCCACTCAAACCAGGACGATGTGGTTGGTTCTTCAAAGGGGTCCCTTCTAGAACCACGGGGTGGCTATGGCCAGTCAGGATTCCCAATGTACCCCAACACCACATGTTAAGGACTCTGTACATGTCAGTGGAACATGAGGACGTCCTTTGCTATGGATGTCAACAACAAAAGTGGTTCACAGATGGGATGAATGTGTGCATGGATAACTTCTTAAAGATATCTCAGGTATTTTGATCTGAATATTAGATCACATTGAAAATGATCAAGCATGTTAGTATTGTCAATAGATGAACTCGAGTCACCTTGTACGTGTTGGCCTGGAAAACGTGGTGTGGCCATCGTATTCAATGGAATGTGTTGTACTTTAGTGGAATATCATATGGCGGTATTATATGGAAATGTGTTCGTATTGGTGAGACTTTCCTTCTGTGAGAGATTCGCAATGTTCAACGAATTGTAGATCCTCTATATCCATTGTGTGAATTCACATGTAGGTAAAATTTGTGAAGAGGATTTGAAGATGACTGAGTGTACTTGAGACCTGATGATTTCACTTGAAAGTAATCAGATGTACCGCACTGTCGGGCAAATTCGTTCAAATTTTAGTTCTCCTTTTTGTGCCATTCATATTCTCCCAAAATGTGGCATTTTTGAATTATTATTGGGGTCGTCCAACCACACTTTCTTGGAATAGCCGAGTTATCATTTTCGCCCATCGATCGAGGTCTGGTGAAAAAAAATAGGAGGCCTCGGTAAGTCATACTTTGGATTGCCAAACTTCAAACATTGGAGGCGACAAGCACGGTCAACCATCAGATCGTGACAGCGCCTTGCGAGCCTGATGTGTACGTGACACATCTGTCTTGCCACTCCGCACTACCGCAGAATGCCAAGCCGTCGAGGAGGTACAAGTGATGACGCCCCTCCGCTGACCCAACCAGCCAACCGGTCCCAACCAGCCACGATGAAGTCGCTACTCGACTTCAACTTGAAGCCCCTCAACTGTGAGGAGGCTGCTGCCCAGCGCGACCGCCATTTCAACCTGCACAAGGTCCTCCATCCGAAGCCCTGAAAGATTCCGAAGAAGCGGCCAGTCGGCCGCCCGCCCAAGAATCCTGATAGGCTTCTGCTCGCACCTGTGGACTCCCCCGCAGCCCCGACAACTGTTGCGGGTACCGTGAAAACCCAGCTTCCAATGGCACCAACACAAGCTCCTGCAGCAGACGCACCCACGGAGAACGAGAACCCCCAAAAACCAGACGCACCCGCTTTGAATGAGCGTGGCGCGTACGTGAATTGGTTGGGAGATGGTCATCACCCACGGATTCACAACGCCATGCTTGCTGTGGGAATGCCTACCAAGCCTCAAAGCTTCTGCACAAGATGTACCGTGAACCTAGTGACCGTTGCGTGTATGACCAGATTGCACCTTCAACTATCTGTGGGTGGTACAAGAAGAATTCCACCAAAGTCGACGCCAAGTTCACCAAGTTCTTGACACACAGAGAAGAGATCAAGGTTCGAGGACCAATGAATCATCGGACACATGGAGACATGGGACACCGAGCTTCCTCGACCGCCATCCGGGCTTTGCGGACATCATCATCTCTACTGTGTCTGAAATGCGGGCTGCAGGCACAGTCATCAACTCCTCCAATCTTCGCAGTGTGCTGCATGCCCCCACGAAAGAGCACCACCCTGAGGAGCTTCCTTCCAATGGCAGTGCAATGACCCTCTCTCGTTCGTGGACTCGTGATGTTGTCCACACCCGCGTCAAATGGTCCTACCGATGTGGGACTATGGTAGCGCAAAAGCTGCCATCAAACTGGGAAAATCTCATGCTCACCATGCACAAGCGCATTGCAGCGCTTATGGAGATGAAAAAGGTGGAGCCCGAGTGCATGGTCAATGGCTACCACACTGGAAATTCACTTGTACCAATGGGTAAGTCCATGTGTTTTAGCACTCCCCTTCTTGTCTTTTAGCATGTCCATACAACTGCTAACCATCCATTTCTTCAACGTGCAGGTGACCACACCTACGCTCCGACCGGCTCCAAGGAGGTGTCCATTCAAGCGCTTGACGACAAGTGCCAAATAACAGCCCTAGAGGCATCAACAATGGCGGGTGAGCTCCTCCCACTACAGATCATCTACGCCGGCAAGATGGTGCGCTGTCATCCCGACAATGCGGACTCCCAAATCACAACTGAAGACTTGGACTTCTACATCACACACACGGACAACCATTGGGCAAACACCCAGACTACTCGCGAGTGGATCACTCATGTCATCAACCCCTGGTACAAGAAGCAGTGTGCTGCAAGGAAAAAGGAGGTTGGGAAGCGTCAACCTCCTTAGCGTCATTCTGCTCATGGACGCGTGGTGGCCCCACACGTCTCCCCAAATTTGTGACTTCATCAAGACACACTACCACTACATTCGCCTTCTTTTCATCCCGGCTGGTTGTACCTCCAAGGCACAGCCAGCCAATGTCGGTTTACAGCGCCCACTCAAGGCTGCAATTCAGGCACAGTACACCGAATGGCATTCCAATGAAGTGCGCATCAGCCTTGAGGCTGGGCGCCATGGCAAGGTGGAATTGGGCATGCCACGCATGCGAAACTTAGGGCTTTCATTGGTCTTGTCTTTTTGGCACCGACTGCAATGCAACAACAAGATTGATAAGCATGCATGGATGGCAAGTGACTTTGGGCGCTGTCTGGATGCTACCTTCCGCAAAGCTGCAACCAAAGAGGCAGTCACGAAGAACATCACCCTGCTTGTCAGTCAAGTGGATTCCGAGCCCGAGGACAAAACCTCTCCTGCTGCTGCTTAGATCGCTATTGTGACTGCTGTTTGGAGTTGTACCGTATCTGTACTCATTTTTTTTTTTTTTTACTTTTACATTGACTCATATGGACCTAGTCGAGACTGAGTTTACGTGAAAACCCGGGTGAAAGTGAATTTTTTTTGCAAACATCTTTGAATGAAAATTAACATAGAATGGCACAATTTTGAGAGGAATTCTCCCAAACCACGCATAATGCTTTTAGGTACACATGGGAAAACTTAAAAAATTAATTTGAACTTTTACCGCCTGACAGTACGGTAGTTGAAATTGATTGATTGTACTTGAAATCAGTCTTTTGTATAGAAATGTCACTGTTTCCATCTGTAGGTCAAGCTTTGTCTTTCTCGGAAGGAGAAAAGATATTGTGCATCACCTGTGAGGAAAATGGCTCATAGTTGATAAATGCTGGACTGTAAATTGTTGCAGAATCAAGTGAAGCTCTTGAAAAATCCATAAAACTTTGAAATGGCCTGAAAAGTCTTGAATTGTAACTTTAAAATAGCCAGAAAGCTTGAATAATAGATTTGAAATAGCCTGACAAGGCTTGAATTGTTGTGCATGTTGTTGACAGAATGAAACTGAACAGAACATCAATGAATGAAAATGAAAAGATAACAAATGAAAACAATACGACACGAAATTGATTGGAACAGAATGCTACAGAATAACATCTACATCAACACTTGCACCCACACCAACACAAACATTGACCCAACACCAACACAACAATGAGGCAGAAATCAACATTGACTTTCACATGAACATGACCATCAACCTTGACATCAACATTGACATCAATGTCAACCTTGACACTTACACCTCCACAATCTTCACACACCCGCCTCTACGACCTTCCACCTCCACTTTCACCTTTACCATCCTAGATCTCCACCCCCACCTCCACCTCCACCTCCAGGTCTACCTCCACCTCCGCCTCCACCATCCTCCACCTCCACCACGCTTACCTCCACCACCCTCCACATCCAACACCATCCATCTCCAGCACAACCTCCACCTTCACCTCCACATTCACCTCCACCTCCACATTCACCTCCACATTCACCTCCACCACCCTCCACCTCCACTTGTCATGTGCCATGACGTCATTCACATCATAGCACACATCATCATATCAAATCACACATTTATGTCTATGTGTCAATGTAAAATTCTACGTCCACCACCCTCCACCTCCACCTCCACCTCCACCCTCACCTCCACCTTCTCCTCCACCTCTACCACGCTCCAGCTCCCTCCATCTCCACCTCCACCACCCTCCACCCTCCACCTCGAATTCCCATGTACCATACCGTCCTTTACATCACAGCACAAACATCACATTGTCTCTGATATCTATGCCTATGTCTACATCTGTCTCCACCACCCTCCACCTCCAACACCTTCTACCTCCACCATCCTTCACTTACACCACCCTACACCTCCACCTCCACCTCCACCTCCACCTCAATCTTCACCTGCACCTCCACCCCCACCTCCACCACCCTCCACCTCCACTTCAAATGTGCCATGATGTTGCACACATCACAGCACACAGCATTTCTTCGCATCACATTACGTCTATGTATATGTATACCTCCTCTATCCTCCACCTCCAACACTCTCCACCTACTCGACCCTCCACCTTCACCATCCTCCACCTCCACCTCCACTTCCACCTTCGCCGTCCTCCACCTCCACTTGCCATGTGCCATGATCAAACACATCACAACACACATAATCATATCACATCACATATCTATGCCTACATCTGCCTCATCATCTTCCACCTCCAACACCCTCCACCTCCACCACCCTCCACCTTCACCACCCTCAACCTCCATCTCCACCTCCACTTCCACCTCCATCTCCCTCCACCTCCACTTGTCATGTGCCAAAAGGTCATTCACATCGTAGCACACATCACTATATCGAATCAGCAATCTATGTCTACGTCTTCCTCATCACCTTCCACCTCGAACACCCTCCATCCCCACCACCCTCCACCTTCACCAATCTCCACCTCCACTTGTCATATGCCATGATGTCTTTTACATCACAGACACATTATCACAATACATCACTTACCTATAACTATGTCTTGTCTATGTCTACATCTGCTTCCACACACTGGCATTCCATCACGTAACATGTCACAGATGAGAGAGAGGGAGAGAGACAGAGAGAGTGATAGAGAGAGAGAGAGAGAGAGAGAGAGAGAGAGGGATAACTTACCTTCAAGCTTGACTTGTAACTTGACTGGAAAGTTGACTTGATACATGCCTTCAAACTTTTACAAAGCGGCCTTCAATAGTCTTCCGTAAAAAATCTTCAATAGTCAAATCAAAGTTCTTCAATAAAGCGGCCTTCAATAGTCTTCAATAGTCTTCGGTCAATGGTCTTCAGTCAATAATCTTCGATAATGAACACATGCAAAACATTCACACACACATGCAAAACAGTC
>SZWC01000509.1:12346-42599 GCA_023375785.1 Penium margaritaceum
ACACACACACACACACACATACACACACACACACACACACACACACACACACACATACACACACACACACACACACACACACACATGAAAAACACTCATACACACATAAAAAACAGTCACACACAGATGCAAAACAATCACACACATGCAAAACAGTCACACACACGTAAAGCAATCACACACATGTAAAACATTCACACACACATACAAAATAGTCACAAACACATAAGGAACGGTCATACAAATGCAAAACAAGTCACACACATGCAAAACAGTCGAGTTATGGTGAATCATCTCCTTTTAATACACTATGCTACATGTGCATATTAAATCCTGTTTAAGAATACTTCCCAGAAGCTTGCATCGAGATGTTTTAACACTATGTCCCTTTTTAACACTATGTCTTTAGTAGAAGTCACCTGAAAATTTTCAACATAAAAATGTTCTGTCCATGTTTCTGAATTGGAATCTTGTAGTTAAAAACGAATGCTCATGCATTGTGACGTTTCTTAAGAAGCCTAAATATGTCCTTTCATTTATGCATCAGTTGTTTTACTTTTTGTATTCCTCTCACATAACCCGCATGGTCCTAAACCCGTCGTTTCCTTCGATATATGTGCATATGACAAATTACGATGATATCCTCATAGGAGTATGGTCACCATTTGCTCGACGACGCCCCCCTCCCCCCCCCTCCTGAAAAAACCTCTAGTGTATTGGGGAAGTGTATTGGGGATTGTAATGGAGGAACAAGGTTTTTTTTTTACCTTGTGTAACGGCAGGTCTGCACCTCCCTCCAAATACACTAGTTTAGAAAAGAAGGCTCCCCCTGCTACACTCTCCAGTACACCACTCCAATACACTTTCAACTGCTGGGGGGGGGGGGGATCAAGATACAAGGACCCCCCTCCCCCCCTCCCTCCTCCGAAGTAGACGAGCATATTGCGTTACTGTAGCTAGGAGGAAATCTGGTAGGTAGAATAAGAGTAGACTTGTGTACATATACATTAAGTACTTGTAAGCCGTCGATTGCAAGCATCCGATGTCTCTCGCTTCATCTACATAACCAGCTCCAAGATTGTACACAAACAGTTAAGTGTACTTTGACCCCACCACAACAGGATCCCAAGTGGATCCCCCTCTCTCCCCCCTCCCCTCCCCCTTCCCCCCCCTCCCCCCGCAAAACCCTCTAGTGTATTGCGGAAGTGTACTGGGGAGTGTATTAGAGATCCAAAGTTTTTTCAGACTTTTGTAACGGCCAGGTCCGCACCTCCCTCTGAATAAACTAGTTTATAAAAGAAGGCTCCCCCAGCTACACTCTCCAATACACCACCCCAATACACTTTCACCTGGAGAGGGGTCCGGATAGAAGGACCCCCCCCCCCCCCCCCCCCCCCCCCCCGAAGTGGACGAGTGTATTGCGGGAGTGTAGCTGGGAGTGTATCTGGGAAAAAGGAAAAAAACAGAGTTGTGTACATCTATATTAAGTACTTGTAAGCCATCGATTTTAAGCATCCAATGTCTCTTGCTTCGTTTACATAACCAGGTACAAAACTGTGCACAAAAATTTCAGTGTACTTCGACCCCTCCACAACGGGACCCCAAGTGGATCCCCCACGGCCCCCCGCAAAACCCTCTAGTGTATTGGGGAAGTGTGTTGGGGAGTGTATTGGGAGAACGAAGTTTTTTGGACCTGTATAATGACAGGTCCGCACCTCCCTCCAAATACACTAGTTTGAAAGAGAAGGCCCCCCCACCTACACTCTCCAATACACCACCCCAATACACTTTCAACTGCTGGGGGGGGGGGGGGTCCAAATAGAAGGACCCCCCCCCCCTCCTCCAAAGTGGACGAGTGTATTACATGAGTGTAGTAGGGAGTGTATCTGGTAGAAAGGAAAAGAACAGACCTGTGTACATCTACACTATATACTTTTAAGCCATTGATTTCAAGCAGATGATGTCTCTCACTCCGTCTACATAACCAGCTACAAGACTAACCACAAACAGTTCAATGTACTTTGACCTCATCACAACTGGACCCCAAGTGAATCCCTTCTCCTCAAAAAAACCTCTAGTGTATTGGGGAAGTGTATTGGGGAGTGCATTGGGAGAATGGAGATTTTTTGGGCTTGTGTAACAATAGTTCCGCACCTCCCTTTGAATACATTAGTTTCAAAAAGAAGGCTCCCCCAGATACACTGTCCAATACACCATCCCAATACACTTTCAACTTCTGGAGGAGGGGGATCCGGATACAAGGAACCCCCCCTCCCCCTCCCAAAGTGGACGAGTGTGTTGTAAGAGTGTAGCTGGGAGTGTATCTGGTAGAAAGAAAGAAAAAATAGACTTGTGTACATCTACAATAAGTACTTGTAAACCATCGATTTCAAGCATCCGACATCTCTCGCTTTGTCTACATAACCAGCTATAAGGCTGTACATTAACAGTTTAGTGTACTTCAGCCCCACCACAACGGAATCCGAACTGCCCTCCCCCCCCCCCCCCCCCCCCCCATCCCCCACAAAACCCTCGATTATATCGGCAAATTGTATCGAAGAGTGTATCAAGGAAACAAATTATGTTTGGACTTTTGTATCAGCATATCCACACTTCCCTCCAAATACACTAATTTAAAACAGAAGGCTTCTCCAGATACACTCTCCAATACACCACCCCAATAAACTTTTGAGTGGGAGAAGGGGGGAAGAGCAGACTCGAGTAGTACCATGTAGATCACACGATCGACAGTCAGCGGAAGGAATATTGAGCTTTGACCAGTCCATCGAGTGTTGGACTATATCCCACAGACACGGTAATCTTCCACGTTACACCTGTGCAGAATTAAGTACAATTTAGATAAGGATTGAATATTACAAAAATTGCAAAAAATGTAGAATGTGCACTTTGTATACATAATTTGAAGCAAAGTTATGATTGAAGACATTGTATACATTAAACTAATTTTTTGTGATATTTTTAATGAACCCTGTTGTGAAGAAAGGTCATGGAAATTCAGGTGTTGATGTACACATGGTATGAACTTGAGTCTAAGGAGAGACTTTCTAGAAACATTGTCCATTTTCTAGGTTTCTTTCATGGAAGGATCCTCACCATATGTTTTTCTCTCATACACACATTAGAATGTGTATTGATTTGGGATGATTGGGCATAAATGAAACAGTCACACACATGTAAAGGATACCCACATATGAAAAACAGTCACACACATGCAAACAGTCACCCACACATGTAAAACAGTCACACACACATGTCAAAGTCACAAAAACATGCAAAACAGTCACACATATGCAACACAGACACAAAAACATGAAAAGCAGTCACACGTATGGACAACAGTCATACACACATGAAAAACAGTCTAATACACATGCAAAACAATTGCACACACATACAAAACAGTCACAGACATGCAAAACAGATACACACACATCCAAAACAGTCACACATATAAAAATCAGTCACACACATGCAAAGCAATGCAAACATTGACACACATGCAGCACAATCACACATGCAAAACAGTCACATGCCTATGTAAAACAGTCACACACATGCAAATTAGACATACACGTATGCGAACACACACACACACACTCACACACACACACACGCACACACACACACACACACACACGCATATACACATATAAAAAACAGATACTCACACATACACACATACAAAATAGACACACACACACACACACACACATCCACACATACAAGCAAAACAGTCAAACACACATGCAAAAAAGCCACAAACACATGAACAACAGTCACACACACGCAAATGAGTCACACACATGCAAAACAGTCACACAATCATGCAGAACAATCACACACACACACACACACACACGCATATACACATATAAAAAACAGATACTCACACATACACACATACAAAATAGACACACACACACACACACACACATCCACACATACAAGCAAAACAGTCAAACACACATGCAAAAAAGCCACAAACACATGAACAACAGTCACACACACGCAAATGAGTCACACACATGCAAAACAGTCACACAATCATGCAGAACAATCACACACACACACACACACACACGCATATACACATATAAAAAACAGATACTCACACATACACACATACAAAATAGACACACACACACACACACACACATGTAAAACAGTCACACACATATGAAAAACAGTCCCATATATGAAAAACAGTCACACATATGCAAAACTGCCACACACATGAAATAGAGTCACACATATACCGTACTTCCAACATATATTTGCATATGAATTAATGAAACAAAACATTTAATCCCGGGGAGAAATTACTCCTGTTTGGTTTGGTAACAGACTGAAATTCACCTAGACTTTAGTTCAGTTTTTTGCGGACAAGATGAACTCCGGCTGTTGGATTGTCTGATCCAGCATCACATCCAATGTTTGAGAATTCCAGTGAGAGATGAGAGATGAAAGATGAGAGATGAGAGATGAGAGATGAGAGGTGAGAGATGAGATATGAGAGGTGAGAGATGATAGATGAGAGATGAGATATGAGAGATGAGAGATGGCAGGTATGAGATGAGAGATGAGACATGAAAGATGAGACATGAGACATGAGACATGAGAGATGAGATGTGAGACATGAGATTTGAGAGATGAGAGATGAGAGATGAGAGATGAGAGATGAGAGATGACAGGAAGGAGATAAGAGATCATACATGAGAGATGAGAGATGAGACATGAGAAATGAGAGATGAGAAATGAGAGACGAGAGATAGATGATGAGAGGTGGCAGATAGAAGATGAGAGGTGAGAGATGAGAGATGAGAGATAAGATATGAGAGATGAGATATGAGAGGTGCAAGTGGGAGCGATGATCTCACCATCTCTCATATACAATCTGTTATCTCTTGTACCTCTCATCTCTCATCTCTCATCTCTCATCTCTCATCTTTCATCTCTCATCTCTCATCTCTCATCTCTCATCTCTAATCCTTCATCTCTCTCCTCTCATCTCTCATCTCTCATCTCTCATCTCTCATCTTTCATCTCTCATCTCTCATCTCTCATCTCTCATCTCTAATCCTTCATCTCTCTCCTCTCATCTCTCATCTCTCATCTCTCATCTCTCATGTCGTAACTCTCATCTCTCATCTCTCATCTCTCACCTCCCACCTCTCACCTCTCATTTCTCATCTCTCACCTCTCACCTCTCATTTCTCATCTCTCATCACTCATCTCTCATGTCGTAACTCTCATCTCTCATCTCTCATCTCTCACCTCCCACCTCTCACCTCTCATTTCTCATCTCTCACCTCTCACCTCTCATTTCTCATCTCTCATCAGTCGTCTGCTGTCAATCGTCTGTCGTCTGTCTTCTTTCGTCAGTCGTATGTCATCTGTTGTCTTTCATCGGTCATCAGTCGTCTGTCTTCAGTCATCATTCATCTGTCGTCTGTCGTCTGTTGTCTGTCATCTGTCGTCCGTTGTCTGTAGTCTGTCGTTTGTCATCTGTCGTCTGTCGTCCATTGTCTGTCGTCTGTCATCTGTCATTTTTCATCAGGCATCTGTCGTCTGTTGTATTTTATCAGTCATCTTTCTTCAGTCTTCTGTCTTCAGTTGTCTGTCTTCTGTCGTCTGTCGTCTGTCACCTGTCATCTTTTGTCCGTCGTCTGTCGTCTGTCGTCTGTCTTCTGTCATCTGTCATCTGTCGTCTTTCGTCAGTCGTCAGTCATCTGTCGTCTGTCGTCAGTCATCTGTCGTCTGTCTTCAGTCGTCAGTCATGTGTCGTCTGTCGTCCGTCGTCAGTCATCTGTCGTCTTTCGTCCATTTCCTGCCATCTGTCGTCTGTCGTTAACTGGCAGCGCAAGTAGCAGCAAGCAGCGGCACAAGAAGCAACAAGAAGCAACGTAAGCAGCGGCACAAACAATGGTGCAAGTAGCGGCATCGGCATGAATAGGGGGGTGAGCAATGGTCTTGATTACTCACAGAGGCTACAGAGGGAGTGTGAGGAACGTTGATGCACCAACGGCCACGAAGGAAGGTAGAACGGGAGAGGACCGGAGCACTCGTAACCGCCAGCTTTTGTCCTTCACGTCGCCCCAAACATTGTTTTTGTTTCACCTGCGTAACTGTTTTCTGTCGCGTCCTTATCTTTGTCGAATGCAGTTCTGCTTTTGTTGCCTTTGTCTTTTCTCACTGAACACGCTTTTTGCATCCATTTTCATGGCCTAATTTTCTATTTTGTTTATAACAATTTTTTGTTTTCTCACCCCTGTACCTCAACAACTCCTTTGCAGATAAGGCGACCACCCCACATCGACTCCGCAGACGGCCAGAAGGTCTTGAACAGTTTTTGGGTTACGAAATATCCCTATTGTTTTCTGTTCGACATCCACTTTTAAAAAGACTCTCTCCCCTATTTTCCGTACCACCTTGTCCACCTCTGGGAGCTCGACCAAAATGCGAGACTCACCCCTTCAGTGGACAAGGTGCCAGAAGATGTACACACATCCAAAGCAAGTATACAATATAGATCCTAACATGCAAGGGCAAATCCCACTTGGCGGATGTGCGAGGAGCAAGAATTGATGGCACTCCATTTGTAGTTCCTTTCAAAACCCATGAGACCCATGCTGATGGCCCCGGCAGGGGCAGAAAGCAAGCAACGTGGAGGGTCCTCCTCGATCCACCTTGATGTGGATCGAGCATGACCGCCGATCGAGAGTGAGGTCAATCTCGACCTTTCGCTCTATCCAACGCGACGATGGACTCTTCAAGAACGAAGTAAAAAAGGCTCTCGAAGACAAAATCAAAACAGACTAGAGTCACTTCTACAAGAACCATTTTCACCCCGAGGACTGGATTCAAGCAATACATTGTTACATACGTAATTACACATAAATTGTGATTAGGCTATGTCTAAAATATATTTTGAATCAATATCTTCTGTTGGAAAAAGGTTATAACCTTATTTATCTTCCTTTTTTATAACAAAGTACAACCAAGACCGTTATCATTTCTTCTTCCATCTACCTTAATAGAGAATGAGATTGAAAAAAAATAGTTTCATTTACAAAGAAAATCTTTATTCCTTATTCTCAAATTCTTTTTATTTATCTTTATCATCTATACTTGTCGTACTTCGTAACCCATGCACGCCATGTGTGCAGCTTTGCACCCTTGTTTCTTCAATGTTTTTACCAGGGAGAGGAAGGGGGAGGATTAGAAGGCTAACTGTGCACCAAAAAAACATACGAGTGGAATCTCGAGGGAATTCACATTGGTAAGGGAAAAACAAAGAAGTTATAAATAAGAAACAAATGACATAGACATAGACATATATATATATCTATTTATCTATATATCTATTTATACACTTATAGAAATACGTACACATATTAATACGTTTATATACGTGTAGATAATGAAATACACTATCTTTCCTCTTTATTCTCAAATATGCACCATCAATGTCTTCATACATCACATCCAACCAACAAACTACACAAGTAATCTTCATTCATGTTTCACAATAGATGAATGAATAATAACCCATTCAAAACCTTCACAGATATCATCACAAAAATAACATTCCACGCGTATTCTCTCATAATATATCCAAATTCATTCTTTTTCTATTGTTGTTTTTATGTTACCGTCAGTTTCATTTATATGTGTATATGGTTCATGAATACTATGTAACCCGTTGCACAAGTATTGTGCAACATTTCCCACTTGTTTTTATTCTGATATATTATCATCTTGTTCGGGGAATTGACCCTGTCCACAGATTTCTTGATACAATTGAGATATCCAGGTGTCACAGAATATTGACACCATATGCAGTTTTGGATATTTTTTGCACTACGTTAATGCAATGTCTGGCGGGCATGCAAAAAACACGCTATATAAAACAAAGGCATTTGGACGCCACATGGCATCCAGCGTCAACATGTTGACATCGTCAGACTTCAAAGGTTTGCGAGCGGTTTGAACATGGGGTCCAAAGCACCCCATGCTTTGAAAGGGAATCTTGGGCCCTGCGGTAGTGGGGCCTAGCAGGAAGCCATACAAAAATAAGACCCTAAAATGCGACGTATAATTTGGGATAGGGTTCAAAACGTTTTTCATGTGAAGAGGCATGTTTGCATGTAGTTTGAAAAAATCCAAAGAATTTGTGTCTGATAGGTAAAAAACATAAGAATAAAAAAGAAACAATCGCTTGATCAATTGGTTGGCTGTGTTTACTACGCTCGACCGATCCAGCAATCGGTGAGGGTCGCATGATCCTCCTTGCTTCACTCGATCGGTGATTCATGTCGCTGATCGGAAATGACCATGGCGTTGACATAGCATTTATTTTCTTTAGCATTTTATATAAATTTGATTTAATATTTAACTCGTAGATATCCTGGCTTTATGTTGATGCTTGCATAGACATGTCAGCTTATATGCCACAACATCCTTTTTAAAAATCTCCAAGGGAGGCTCGTTTTGAACACAAAACCAAGTTAAAACTATTGAGTTACCGTACTAATACATGAAAGGTGGTATACATTCTCTTTGAGCATAACCACCCTTCTACCCATTTCGTGAGGGGGCCAGTGACGGCCTACCCGGCGCTTGAAAAATAGGACCCCCACCCAACGGCCTAAAAAAGTAGACTCCCCACTTGCTTCACCATGCTGGACTAGCAGCATGCGCCGCTGATCGAGCAAAGCGAGGAGGGGCATGTCAACCCCCTTCGTGAAACTCGCTCCCACGTGAGAATCGCAAGGGAGTGAGTATTTTTTTTTCTACATGCAAATGCTAGGGTTTTCTATGTTTTGCACAGATGGAGCCTGCTCCAAACATAACACCTTGCATTATACTAGGATTTGCATGTAAAAAAGGGGGGTTATTGCTCCCTGGTGATCGAGCAAAAACTTCCTTCTTTCTTACCTTTCTACAGACAAACCCCCGAGTTAACTTTGCAAACCCTATTCAAAACCGGCACCAAATCACATTTGGGGTTTTAGGATTTTGGTCTTGCATGCACTCCTACTCGGCCCCGCGATAGCGAGGCCCAACATATTCCTTTTCAACGCATGGGAATTCTGAGACTCCCCCATGCAAATCACATGCAACCCCAACCCCCCCCCTCCCCCCGAAGAATCACAACCCCTTTGAAAGAGGGATTTGTGGATGTTGAAAAATTTGTCAATATCAGCNATCGAGCAAAAACTTCCTTCTTTCTTACCTTTCTACAGACAAACCCCCGAGTTAACTTTGCAAACCCTATTCAAAACCGGCACCAAATCACATTTGGGGTTTTAGGATTTTGGTCTTGCATGCACTCCTACTCGGCCCCGCGATAGCGAGGCCCAACATATTCCTTTTCAACGCATGGGAATTCTGAGACTCCCCCATGCAAATCACATGCAACCCCAACCCCCCCCCCTCCCCCCGAAGAATCACAACCCCTTTGAAAGAGGGATTTGTGGATGTTGAAAAATTTGTCAATATCAGCATGATGACGGTATGTTGCATGCAGCGTCGGCATGCTACATTTTCTCCCTATTCATGGATAAAATGTCACTATTCTCAAAACAACAGGTAGGGGAGTCTTAAAATCCTTGGTACTTGGGGAAGTGTTACGTTTTTTTGCATTATTGCCGGGTAGGGCATGCACGCATTCAAATTTTGCGTGTAAACCCACAAAATGTTATGGGTAAACCCTACACTTATCGATGATTTGTTTACGGTTTTTGGATTTTTCCCTAACTAGACTCGTGGTATTTTTGTTTGATTTTCCTTTGCTTCAAATTGGTGTGTTTGAAACTCCCTTGTTCTGTCATGTATCCACAAAACTGTTGCACCTCTGTCCATGCTCTGTGAACAAACTGTCAATGCACCGGATAGCAACTATCTAGAAAACGGATCCCGACATGGGAGGCCGCCAACCGCTCTTGGTATTGCAACCAAGATAACATATCACCCTCGAACGAGGGATCCACACTTTAGGTTCGTTTGGTTTGCAACCTCACGAAGTCCACATGTTGGTCTTCCTTTGGCGTGTCTACCTTTGGTTGGACACTCTGTGAGGAGTCTCAAAGGCAAGAACTGTAAATGGATGCATGCAAGGTACATGCTTTTATACTTGCAGAGCTTTGTTAAAGCTTCTGCTTGTAGTGGCTCCACTAGAGCCAACCTCAACCTACAGTCCTCATTGGCGCATCCTTAGACCGCCAAGTGTCATCCTCAAGCCAGGCTCTAGTAAGCTTCCTAGAAGCTTCCTGTCCCAGTTTTGGCCACAAAGAAAATCATGGCCGTCACAGGGTTTGAAACCGCGACCTCTCGTTTGAGATTCCGGTGCCTATTCAACCATGCCAAAAAGGTATGGTTCCTATGATGAGCCACTGGGCACATACCCATTATGGGCAGTGCATTCCTGGCCCATCTCAGAATAGACCAAGGGGACGTACTCCACAGAGCAGTGCATGCCTTGTCTTTATGTGTAGCTAGCCAGCTAGGCAGTGGACAAGGTGCATACTATTTCAACAAATCTCTCCCTTGCACCTCTGTCCATCTGGCGCTTACTGGACTCCATCAATGCCTTGGGGCTCACCCTTCCTCTGCCGCACTCTTCATGCCGAATCCACGAATGCCTGCAAAGTGCAAGTCGCTCTCGAGCGGCTTGGTCATGGAGTCAGCAAGCATGCTCTTTGTTCCGTAGTACTACAAGTCCACCACGTTCTTTATGACCAGGTCACGTGAATAGTGGTAATGTATGTCGATGTGCTTCGTTCGTCGGAAGATGATCTCGTCTTCAGCCATTGAGATGGCACTCATGTTGTCTACGTGTACGACCGTGGTGTCCTTCTGTGGTACTGTCATTTCATCAACCAGGTTGCATAGCCATTGAGTTTCCTTGCACTCCTCAGACAAAGCAATACACTATGCCTCAGCCGTGGACACAGAAACACAATCCTACTTCCTGCTGGCCCATGAGATGGCAGCGCCATTCAAGATGTACACGTATCCAGAGGTGGATTTCCTGTCGTCGAGATTTCCTCCCTAGTCAGCGTCGGTGTAGCACTTCAAGCGAAGGGGGTCCATTCCTTCTTGGCCTCCAAGGACGAGGCCCATGTGACGTGTCTTTTGCGGGTAGCGCAAGATGCGCTTGACTGCCTGCCAATGTTGTGGCTCAGGGTTGGCCACGAATCTTCTCACTTGTCCCACAGCAAAGTAGATTTCCGGACGAGTCCCTGCCATGGCATACATGATGCTACCCACGGCGGAATGGTAGGGGATGTCTTGCATCTCCCTTTGTTTTGCTTCGTTGCTTGGTGACATGGATGCCTTCACCTTTGTGTCGGTCGTCATTGGGGTGCTGACAGGTGTGCAGTCTTCCATGTGGTAGCGCTTCAGTACCTCACTGATGTATTTGGTTTGGTTGAGTTCATTGGTGCCTGCTACTCGGTTGCGGTGGATGGCAATCCCAAGGCAGTACTCGAGAGGACCCATGTCCTTCATCTTGAACCTTTTGCTGAGGTCAGACTTTAGCTCATCCAGCAGCTTGACCGAAGACGCAGATGATCAGATCATCCACGTACAATGCAACCAACATGAGCCCTCTCCCATCATCGTGCACGTACATGCTTGGGTCATTCTGGCAATGCGCGAAGGAGAGGCCGGTCATGAAACCGTCCATCTCTTTGTACCACATCCTTGGGGCATGTTTCAGCCCGTAGAGCGCTTTCACCAACTTGCACACCTTGCCCTTGGCAGCTTCGACCCCTTCGGGCACCTCCACCAGCACTTCCTTGTCAAGCTTCCCATAAAAGAAAGCTGTCCTCATGTCCATCTGGTGTATCTCCAGGTTCTTTGCGACTGCAATACCGAGGAGAGAGCAGATAGAGGCAAAGGTCACGACGGGCGCAAACGTCTCATCGTACTCAGAGCTCGGGCGTTGAGAGAACCCCTTAGCCACTACCCTTGCCTTGAACTTGTCGATGCTGCCGTCTTGCTTCTTCTTCACTTGGAGGACCCACTTGGATCCCACCACGTGGGCCTTGTCGGGTCTATCCACCAGCACCCACGTGCCATTCTCGGCAATGGATGCGAGCTCGCTGTCGACTGCCTCCTTCCACTTGACCGCATCTGGGCCATTCATCGCCTCCACCACTATGGATGGCTCTCCCTGAGCCAGCTAAGGCCAGTCCAATCGTCCTCATATCGCAAAGGTGCTCTCTTTGGTCGCAAACTGCGCCGGGGTAGTGGTGCGGCTTCTTGCTTTGGTGCTGGTGCTTCCACAAGTGGTGGTTTGTCGTCGTCGTCGTCAGAAGAGTCGTCAGACTCCAAGTCAGACTCGGAAGCCCCGGACGCCTCAGTATCCGCGTCCATGTCAGATGCTGCATCATCCTCCACAGTTGCTCTCCCATTCCCACCACCTGCTGGCAAAGCGAGCCAGTTGTCGGGTGCTTGTTCTCCGGACTCAAGCAACACTATCCACAC
The DNA here is from genome assembly GCA_023375785.1 of Penium margaritaceum. Lineage (NCBI taxonomy): Eukaryota > Viridiplantae > Streptophyta > Zygnematophyceae > Desmidiales > Peniaceae > Penium > Penium margaritaceum. The sequence goes on from SZWC01000509.1 coordinate 24,860, forward strand.
TCCCGCTTTGGGAGCGAGGATCGGGTCCAGTAGCTCTCCCTTTCCAAGGGTGCGTTCGTCAAATACGACATTGCGGCTCCTCACAAGCTTGCCTGTTGCCTGGTCCCAAAGCCGATAGGCTTTGTGTGATGTGTCATACCCAACCATGACGCACTTCCTGGAACGTGCATCCAGCTTGCCTCCACCTTCTCCCGACTGGATCTTAACCCATGCAGTTAACCCAAACACCTTCAGATGAGATGCGTTAGGTTTCTTTCCCGACCATGCTTCCTATGGGGTCTTCAGCTGCTTTTCCTGCTCCTCTCCACGCTTCTGCAAGGCGGTCGCTGGTGTGAGGTTCAAGAGGTAGCAAGCCGTTGTTGCTGCTTCAGCCCAAAAACGAGGTGGGAGCTTGGCGTCAAAGAGCATGCTTCGCAACATGCCGAGCCGGTTTTGATTCGTCCTCTCGGCAACGCCGTTGCTTTGGGGGTTGTATGGGGTGTTTTGCTCGTGGCAGATGCCATGATGCTTGAGCCAAGGCTCGCATGCCTCGTACTCACCCTTGTTGTTGCTTCAGAGCGTCTTCACCTTCTTGGATGTTTGCCGCTCCACCATGGCGACGAACTCGAGGAGCTTCTCCTTGACCTCTCCCTTTGTTTTGAGGAAGTAGATCCACAACTTGCGGCTGTGGTCGTCAATGAAGGTCAGGAAGTACTTGCTTCCTCTGTTCGACAGTGTGCGGAAGGGTCCACACACGTCACTGTGTATCAGTTCCAAGACGTGCTCCGCTCGTTGACCTCCTCTCCCAAACGGCTTCTTCTTTGCCTTCACTTGGAGGCATGGTTCACACAGTGCACACCCTCCGCCATGGTTCATGGTGCACCCTTCCATTCCGCGGACTACCTCTTGCTCCTGCATCTTCTGCAGCATGCTGTTGGCCACGTGGCCAAATTGCCGGTTCCACAGCTCCACGTCAGTGTTCTTGGTTGATGTGGTGGCCGCAGCGGTCGCCAACGGTGCATCCTTGGGCTCCGGTGCCACTGTCTTGGTGGCACATGCGAGTCCCTCATCCGACGCCTTGGTGACTTTGGTTTGAAGCATGTAGAGGCCGTCGACTCTTGGAACTTGAAGTATGAGGTCGTCTTTGGTGTACAAAATCTGGATGTCCTCATTTTTTAGGGCCACCGCTTCCTTGTTGGTGAACACCACTGTCATGTTGTTGTCGGTGATTTGTGACACGGACAGCAAGTTGGTTGCGAAGGAGGGCATGTACACCACCTCTTGAAGGTTGACCGCCTTCTCCGCACCATTCACATTGAACGTGATCACCTTGTCTCCTTCGTCCATTGCTTGGACGACGCCGCCATTTGCACACTTGATGTGCATGACAGATTCGGCCATGGAGACAAATCCACCCTTCTCTTTTCATGAGTGGTGGTTGGTGCCCGAGTGAAGGGGAAATTCCCCGGGCCTAAGGATCGCTGTGCCCTTCATGGGCAGCCCCCTAGCCATCATATTGGTGAGCTCCTTCTTCTCCTTTCCACCTTTGTTTCCGCCTTCTTTTTTGGGACTACGGCAGTCCCTAGCCCAGTGCCCAGCCTTGCCTTAGTTGTGACAGTTGATGGGCTTCTTGGAACTCTTCGCGCCACCATTGCCTTTCCCTCCACTGCCACCGCTTCCGCTGTTGCCTTGACTGGAGCGAGAGCTTGCACCATGTCCACCGAAGCAAGAGGCATAGGCTGAGATGTTTGCCTCACTGCCACTGCGTCACATGGACTCGTTGCGGACGTGTTTGGCGACAGCCTCGTACGTCAGATCCGCCTCCTTCCAACTGCCAAATACGATGATCAAGGACCCCCAACTTTCCGGCAGCGCCATTAGAAGGATCATGACACGCATGTTGGAGTCGAGCTTCCATTCCATTTGCTGGCCCTCTTGCAGCACGTTGTCGAACGATTGCAAAAATGCGGGTATCCATTCTCCTTCGCTCACCCTCATCCACATCAACCGTTGGAAGATGAAGAGTCGGTTTGCTAGGGCGTTCGATTGATGCACACGTGAGAGCTTTGCGTAGGCCTCGGCAGCCAAAGTGCATCCTGTGATGTGGGAGTGTTGAGTCTCGTTGATGGACGTCACAAGTATGGCGAGAGCCATGTTATTCTTCATCGTCCATGCCGCAAGGTCAGCCGCATGCATCGTCGCCGTCGCATTCGCAGGTACTGTATTGGTCCCCTTTAGGATGTCAAGGTAGCGGAGCACGTTCATGACAATCTCAAACTGCCATTTCCACAAGGGAAATCCTGTCCCCGTGAATTTGGACATACCCGCCTCAAGGCGGGCATGAGTCGGATCCGCCATTTCCTGCGGTTGCTCGTCTTCTCTCCTTCGCTCCTACTCTGCTTCGTTGAGGCCGATGAGGCTGATGAGGCTGCTGACTGCGACGGTTGTCAAAGGTGCAGTTGGTTCCGTTGCATACCCCTCCCGCCGATGATCGCCTAAGGTGATGGTGCTGTCGTGAGAGAACGGACTCGGGATCGTACCACCTTCTAAAAAGGGGTAGAGCTTAATCCCGTTGGGGCTCGAGGGTCTTGTCCAACATGGACAGAGCTGTTCCTCATCCCCTAGTCCACCACGTGCGTGCACCCTACCTGAAGAAGCCAATGGAGCCGATGGAGCAGATTGGAGCCGTCCGATCTTCGTGTACCTGTTGTACCTGTGCGCCCTGCAAGACCATGCGCTAGTCGGTCTTGGAAGCGTGCTTTAGAACCAGAAGTGTGGGACCATAACCCTTTGTCAATGCGCCGGATAGCAACGGTCTAGAAAACGGGTCACGACATGGGAGGCCGCCAACCGCTCTTGGTATTGCAACCAAGATAACATATCACCCTCGAACGAGGGATCCACACTTTAGGTTCGTTTGGTTTGCAACCTCACGAAGTCCGCATGTTGGTCTTCCTTTGGCGTGTCTACCTTTGGTTGGACACTCTGTGAGGAGTCTCAAAGGCAAGAACTATAAATGGATGCATACAAGGTACAGGCTTTTATACTTGCAGAGCTTTGCTAAAGCTTCTGCTTGTAGTAGCTCCACTGGAGCCAACCTCAACCTACAGTCCTACTTGGCGCATCCTTAGACCGCCAAGTGTCATCCTCAAGCCAGGCTCTAGTAAGCTTCCAAGAAGCTTCCTGTCCTTGTTTTGGCCACAATGAAAGTTGTGGCTGACGAGAGGTTTGAACCCGCAACCTCTCGTTTGAGACTCCGGTGCCTGTTCAACCATGCCAAAAAGGTATGGTTCCTATGATGAGCCACTGGGGACATACCCATTATGGGCAGTGCATTCCTGGCCCATCTCAGAACAGACCAAGGGGACGTACTCCACAGAGCAGTGCATGTCTTTTCTGTATGTTTAGCTAGCCAGCTAGGCAGTGGACAAGGTGCATACTATTTCAACACAAACAACATGCGCACCACTCCACGCACTCATACTTTCAAAATTTGAGCTCCATACTTTGAAGTTCCATCAATGAAAAACAAGACACCAGTGATATCCCAGATTTGAGACTGTCGCTATTTTTCATTTTTTCCTTGTGTCAAATGCTTCCTCTCTACTTTGTCTTTCTCCCAGATACCCCCACCTTCACCACACTTCGTCTGCATGCTTTCTCATTTTTGGCTCTACCTTTCATGTAGTCCATGTTATCCATGCTTGCCCTAAGTGAAATGGTTAGATTCCATATGCAAGTGTGGCAGCTGAATAACAATGTTGATCTATGATCAACGACAAAGGCAAATGAAGCCCAACCATTGCAAAACAGATTCTCTGGTTCATTAGAGATTTTGGAGCAGCCTCCAACAACCTTTAAAAGATTTTTCTTTGATTTCTTGACAATGGCCTGGCTGTGGGCTATCCAATCATGCGAGGCAAAAACCACTGACCATCGCCAAGGAAGGATATGGCTATCAAAATTAGTGGAAAATGTAGGGGATGCCTGTTCTATGTGAGGCATGTGTAACCTGTGGTGGCATGCACATCGTCTATTTGGAGGTTGAAAAATAGAGTGAAAACAGCTAAAAGTGGCTGTCTTTTGTGAAAACATCATAAAACATACACCACATTCCAGCAATCCAACCGCGACACAAAGATATGTGCCACGCAAAATAACTCATGGAATACCAAGCTCATCCTATGATGTTGTACTTGGTTTGTATCACAATTTGTATTACAAATAATTGCAAGCAAGTGACTTTCGGACGGCATCATAAGTGGCGAATTTTGCGTTTCCCCACATTGTGCTTCCATGGTATAACAAAGCAAGCACAGTTCATTTCATTTCTTCTGGACGATGTGAAGCAGTCCCTTTCTGTCAGGTTTGACATGAAAGACATGAGAGAGCTCAGTTACTACCTTGGCCTTCAGGTCAAGCGTGACTGGCAGCAGCAGAATTTGGATCTTTCGCAGAGCACGTACGTGAGCGACGTCGTCAAGCGCTTCAACATGGCAAGAGAGCGCAAGGACGCAACACCACTGGAAGTGGGAGCGAAGCTGAGCATGGTGCAGACTCTCGAGGACATGCAAGAGTGCAGCCGCATGGAAGCAGTGCCGTACCAAGCAGCAGTTGGGAGCCTCATGTACGCAGCGGTTGGCATGCGCCTTGACATCAGCCAAGTAGTGGGAGTGCTCAGCAATTTTTGCGTGAATCCGGGCGTGCCGCATTGGGAGGCAGTGAAGTGCGTGCTGCGCTACCTGGACAGCAGTAGCAGCCCTTGCCTCACCTTCAACGGTAACAACAGCCCCATCTTCATTGGCTTTGGTGACGCAGATTGGGGAGGTGACCTGGACAAAAGGAGGTCGACCAGTGGGTTCGTCTTTGTGCTGGGAGGAGGTGCAATTGGTTGGAGGGGCAACAAACAAGAATGTGTCTTCCTCTCCTCCACCGAAGCAAAGTACATCACCTTGAGTGAAGCAGCAAAGGAATCCGTGTGGCTGCGTGAGCTACTGGCAAGCCTTGGACAGCAGCAGAACGCAGCGACCATCTACTATGATAAGATGAGCGCCATTGCTCTGACCAAGAATGCAGAGTTTCACACCCTGTACCAAGCACATTGACCTGCGATACCAGTTCACCCGTGAGCTCGTGGCAAAGCAGGTGGTGCAGATCAAGTTCTGCCCTTCAAGCATGATGTTGGCAGACTCCCTGACCAAGTAGCTGGCAGCTCACCGCTTTCAGTAGCTGAGGGGATAGTGCAGACTTGTGTGATTTTTATTCTTGTTAAGTGGCAGAATGATGGACATGAGGGTGCCAGAAAGTGAAAAGAATAGGTTGCTTGGTAGAAATCATCTGGAATGACAGCCGCACAGGCGATGTTTGACAGGTTCCAACGCACTTGACAGAACTCAATTCAAGGTCTGTTTGATTGAAAGAAGGATTTTCAAATTTTGGAGATCATGGGCCGGGTTCAAGTGATGACCTGGGCATTTTCAGCTCAACAGGTGTGAAAGTTAGTACTCTCCCAGAATCATAGGTGTCTCAGGAATATTGAGAAATGAGTCTGCTTCTTGTTGAATCTCGTTGAGGTCCACATTGCAAATACTGATTTCAAAGAGCACCATTACACTACACACTGGTGATTCAAGAGGATACAGTGATGTCACCAGTACACGGCTTGTCTCTTGCTCTTCCCAATGATACACATGCTTTACTTAAAAAATGGTGAAGTACCGATGAAGCAATCTACAAATAAAACGGCTACATATATGTACTAGTCTAATCACTAGGAAATACAAAGCAGCGAGGTGCTTCATCGAGCTCCAGACTGTCCGGTACTCCGGTGTCTGTTCTTGGGCAGTCACAGCCCTACCGGACGCCGGTCTCGAGCAACCAAGGTTGGCGGATGCCCAGCGCCCTCGGTACTCGTCAACGGGAGAGGAGCCACTGCTCGCACTCTCGGTCGATTGACGGTTGTACCCAGCCCGTCGCTCTCCCTGTGATCGTCCACCATTGGTCTGCTCCTTTATAAAACTGTTCTCTCAATCTCTCGTTCCTCGGCATCCTTCCCTGTTGTTCCGCAATTGCCACGACAGCATAGGAGATCGAGAGGAGCCGGTGCTCGCACTCTCGGTCCTTGCGTCCAGAGCCATTCTGTTGACTTCCGCAAATCACGCCAGAATATATCCAGTTCATGTCCATGTCACCATTTTGTAGGATGAGTAGAGCAGAGTAGATAGGGCCGCAGATGGATGGATCAGTAGGACGCCTAAAGAGGCCTGCCCACAGCCATACCATGCCTCACCACGTAGGACATACAGGAGAGTTGGAAGAGAGTGGCAACCTCTCTCCCGGCTTTCTGTCTTTTGCCGTGCTAAGTCCCTTAGCCCAGAATGTGTCACTTTTCTCTTTCTGGTCAGTTTTGGCATAAACTATGCCACTTTTCCCCTTTTGCCCATTGCACAACATCCGACCGTTGAATGGAGTTGAAACTTGGAGGGTAAGGGAATGAAGGCAGGAGCTTTCTGTTGGCTTGTCAGATCAACAATTGGAGGAGAAATGAGAGAGAAAGATGAATTTTCCAACATTCCCCCCCTTGTGTCCCAATCTCGAGAGGAGAGAGGAACCCAAGAAGGAAAATGTCCTGCCTTATGGAAGATGATGAGGGAAGCTGAGGACGAGGCACTGAGAAGCGCGGACAGGACATGAACTCCGTCCCCCCCTCCCCCGTGTGAGCCGAGCCAAGTAGGCGGAAGAATGGATGAAGAAGTCCGAAGAGTGGAAGGGGAGAGAGGGAACAAGAGGATGTGGTTGGGGTGGCAATGGCAGACAGCAGAGTTGGGGATGCAGGAGACATGAAAGCCCTGCCAAGGCCGCCTACCACCCACACCCCACCCACGACGAAGAGCTGAGAATGCCAGTGCTATGAAGCGTAGGGAATTGCGAAAGTGGAGATGGAGGGCAGGCGAGCCAGACTATGTGCAGCAAGAGGAAAAGGGTGGCGACCTGGTAGACAGCGAGGAGAGGAAGCACTGCCGAGGCCGCCTACCAGTGCCACCCTCACTCATGGAAGAGGAGAGGGAATGTCGGAGAGATGACACGCAGGGATTTGCAAAAGTGGAGACAGTGGTCCGATGAGCACCGGGGAAGCCAGTCCGGTGCGAGAGGAGCAACAGCAGACATAGGTCAAAGAAGTCCGGGAAAAGTAGAATTAGAGGGTGGGGTGACAGGCGGCCGAGCGAGGAAGTAGTTCGAGGACTGCCTGTCACCAAACCCCTACCACCATGATAGGGAAAAGAGTGCTGGTCAGTAATGAAGACGGGTGCAATGGAGAAGTGCGCGATGAGGTCCCCCCCAGGGGAAGCAAGGCGGAGGTGGGCAAAGTTAAAAAATGTCCGGGGAGAAGAGCGGTCAAGGAGTCAAGGAGATTTGGAAGGTAGCGAGGATCGAAGCGCGTGAGGCACAAGCGGGAATGGAATCACGATGCGGGCGAGCGGTAGGAAATGGGAGCAGCAGAAGCAGGCAAAAGGGGCTCCGCGCACGACCACTGGGTTCAATGCATCATGTGGGGGAACCCGGGAGGCCAAGCGAGGAACGCGAGAGAGAAGAGTAAAGGGGCGCGGCAGCCCGGAGCGATCCGCGTCTGTGCCAATGCCTCATGTGGGGGGCACAGAAGTGGAACGTCAGGGCGACACTGCCAACATCCGTCTCCGTCCATCCCAATGCCTCATTTGGGGGGATGGAAGGAGGCAACCCAGAGAGAGAAGAAGAGGGCAGCGAGACAAGACCAAGGCGAGCGCAAAGGGCAGCATGGCAGTCAGGAGAGAGGGGCTTGGTGAAGATGTCAGCAGTCTGAAGCTTCGTATGAATGTAGAGCATGCAAACTTCGCCATCAGCAACGGCATAACGAACGTATTGGTACTGGCGCCGGACATGTTTGGTGTGATCATGGAGAACGCGGTCCTTGGAAAGGGCGATGGCACCTTTGTTGTCGCAGCTGATGGGAGTAGCGGGAAGCTAGTCGAACCCAAGTTTGGAGAGCAGCATGCGGAGCTAGACAGCTTCGTGAGTTGCCTCACAATCTGTAATGTACTCAGCTTCGACAGAGGACAGGGCCACCACATATTGCCTTTTGGATCGCCAGCTGACGGAGCCACCGTTGAGAAGAAACACATAGCTTGAGGTGGACCGGCTGGTGGCGTGATCACCAGATAGGTCCGCATCACAGAAACCACGGAGGATGTTGTCGCCGGTGGAGGAGTAGCGAAGTCCAAGCGTGGTGATGGAGCCTAGATATTGGATGCCGCGTTTGGCAACGGCGATGTGACCATCCGTAGTGTTCTGATAACCCTGGCTGAGGATTCTGACGGCATAGGAAAGGTCAGGTCGAGTAGCCACAGAGGCGTACATCAGAGACTTGACCATGCTGGGGAAGACCTTGGCAGCAACTGGGGCCAGAATGTCACTAGGAGCTGGGATCTTGGTGAGACCATGTTGAGTAGCCACTGAAGTGGCCATGAGATTGGCATCGCCAAGTTGAAACTTTTCAGCAACACGTTGAGCGTAGGTGACCTCGTTGAGCTGGACATGTCTGCTGCCGGCAGGCTGATGGACCTTAATGCCAAGATAATAGGTTAATGGCCCCATATCACTCATCTCAAAGCGTTGAGACAACTGTTGTTTGAAGATGACAATGACGGAGAGAGAGGGCCCAAATAGGATGAGGTCGTCGACATAGAGGATAATGCCCAAGGTCTCCTTGCCGGCCAGAAAGTAGACTGAGTAGTTGGAGTGAAGACGAGTTAGGCCTTTGCCAAGAAAAAAATCATGTATCTTCAAATTCCACTGGCCTGGCACCTGCTTTAGTCCGTAGAGGGAGCGCTTCAGATGACAGACCAGATGGGCCTTGCAGGGGTTGGTGAAACCTTCAGGCTGCTTCATGTAGATGGTCTCGTTCAGGTCTCCATTCAGACAGGCTCACTTCACATCCATCTGATGCAGAATCCAGTTGTTGGAAGCAACAAGTGACAGAATAACATGAATAGACGAGTACTTAGCCACGAGCGCAAACGTGTCACTGTAGTTGTCGCCCAGCACTTGACTGTAGCCACGAGCTACAAGTCGTGCTTTGTAGCATTCAGCTTCACCTGCACTGTCGAGTTTCTCGCAAAAGACCCATTTGTAGGATATGATGGGTTGATCTGGTGGTTCCGGCACAAGTTCCCAGGTGCCCTGTTTTTGAAGTTGATCAAACTCGTCTTGAGCTGCCTTTTGCCAATGATCTGCGCCTGGATGACTCATGGCGTCCTTGTAGCTGATGGGATCAATAAATTGCGTAACAAAAACAGCTTTGTCCTCGTTGTCAGCTTCGATGGCCAGGGCTTGGAAGTAAGTCGGTGTAGTACGCTGACGTGTAGATCTGCGTAGGCTTGGAATGCCAAAGGATGTGATTTTCGGGGCCGAAGCTGATGCCGATCCTGGATCTGCTTTGAAATGATCTTGTGATACAATTTAAGGAAGAACATCTGCATGCTCATCTGCAATAGGATCAACATTGAACTTTTGAAGTGGTTCCGGTGCCGGATCCATGTAGATTGTGTTGATCTTTGTAGTCGGGAGGCTCCTGGTCTTGATGAAGCTGGTTTCATCAAAGATTGGTTGACGAGCTCAAGTAGCAGTTTGTGGTTGGGTCCCACACTCTGTAGATGTCACAATGATCCTCATACCCAAGAAGAATGGCTACCCAGGATCTGGGCTCCACTTTGGAGCAAAGTCCTGGGCAGATCCAGACATGAGCTGTACAACCAAAAATATGAATTTGTTTAAGATGAGGTTTGTGACCTGTCCAGGCTTCGTATGGAGTGTGCATATTTCTGGGAAGCTTGGAGGTTGATAGTCTGTTTGTGATGTGGGCAGAAGTACTTAGGGCTTCTCCCCAGAAGACAGATGGAGTGCTGCTGTATGATGCAGCGTTCGTGTCCATTCCAGCAGCGTTTGAGTCATCCGTTCAACCTTGCCATTCTGCTGTGGGGTATAGGGAATCGTGCGTTGATGCTGAATACCCTTGAGGTTGAAATAGGCCTGAAGATTGTGGTTGATGAATTCGCCACCGTCGTCAGTGCGTACTTTCTTGATCTTTGCATTGGCTTCGTTTTCAACTTGTCGAATCCAAGTTTGAATGATGCATGTAGCTTCATTCTTGTAACGCAGGAGTTTGACCCATACAAAATGACTGTAGTCATCAATGATGACTAGGAAGTAATGCTTGTTGGAAAGGGAATCTTCTTTTGATGTACCAGAGGTCCACATGGATGAGTTCCAGTTTTGCCGTTGAGCTGGAAGTGGCGTACGTTTCGAAGGGTTTTTTATGTTGTTTTCCAGTGAGACAGCCACTGCATGGTGCTGCGTCAGAGAGTTTTGACAGTCTAGAAGGAAGATCATGGACAACCTGATCGGTGGCCATCTTGTTCAGAGTTGCATAGTTGACGTGCGCCAACTGCCGATGCCACAGTTCTGCGGTAGCATGAGTGGTTGGTGCAGCATTGGTGGCGGCATCCATGAAGGCTATTTCAGGTTCGCTAGAGATCATGGCAGATGGCACGTCCTCTGAATCAAGAATAATAAGATGCCCTGATCGAGTGGCGACAACTACAAGTTGGCCCTTGGTGTCCAGAACATTGCACTTCTTGTCAGCATCGAATATGACCTTGAATCCCTTGTCGTTAATGCGGCCAACTGAAAGAAGGTTAGCTGTGAGTTTAGGAATGTACAAAACTTGGTCGAAGGTACGTGTCATTTGCTGTCCTTTTAGTGTGATCAGAACTCTCACGCTGCCTTCTCCATAAGCTGGGATCAGTCGACCATCCCCAACTCGGACTCCTCGTGGCTGTGGGTAATGAGTGAAAGAGGTGTTCCATTCCTTGCGACAAGTCACGTGCTTGGTACAACCAGAGTCAATGATCCAGGTGAGGACGCCAGCTGCAAGAAGATAGGCACTGTCAACCAAGCACATCACCAATTCCTCAAATATAGGACATGATGAATCTTCGGAAGAATGAGGATCCGGACTGGTTTGTTGAGTGAATTGTGGAATAGAATCATCGTCCGTTGCATGATGCTACTCTGTGGGCTGAAAGCTTGCAAATCCTGAGAGGAGAGCGGAGAAATCAGCCAGGAGGTTTCAAAAGGCAGCATAAAATGTAGATGGATTTTCTTCTGTCAGAAATGCTCGTGGTTGTCCTTGTGGCCTTCCGGTGCATCGGGGTCATCCTTGATTTTTTCAGGATGGAATCTGCGTGGTGCGGTCCCGACGTTTGTCTGATCGTCTCTAGTGGTTCACGTCTACTGTTTTGGGCGAATCTGAGACTGAGCGTGAGCTTTCTGGTCGCCTCACGCTATGTGAGCAGGACTTTAGAGAAAGTCAGTTTGCGAAGGGAATAACGTTGTTTTGAATTATATATTGAACATAGACATGATCAAAACATCTATAGGGCTAGTCATGAGCTTTCCAACGCACCAAACCGCACACGATTCGGCCAAGCGTAGCTCAAGTTATGCTTGCCAAAGCGCAGGTCTCACCCACCACAGAAACGCCTAACGCCTCCATGGCGCGCACACGCCGTGGCGCCTTCCTTCACGTGCGAAGCACCTTTCCCAAGGCGCAGATCCAATTGCACGTGGTGTAGGGGTCCCCTGCACTGTTTCCACACACCCTATCCACTTTTGGGTCGAGTTTGGTGATGGGGTGTGACGAGGTTCGAAACCTGTCCGCGGACCTGCAGTCAGAATTTTGACAAAGTCCACGAGTAACAAAACGTAATACTGAGTTTCGGACGTCGAGCCATGATTTTGGCTGTCCCCCAGTAACAACCCGCACTACTGGATCCGGTGGATGATCCACCTGATCAGGCGGATCATCCACCGGACGCCTCGGCAGGCCTNCCACTTTTGGGTCGAGTTTGGTGATGGGGTGTGACGAGGTTCGAAACCTGTCCGCGGACCTGCAGTCAGAATTTTTGAACAAGTCCCCGAGTAACAAAACGTACTACTGAGTTTCGGACGTCGAGCCATGATTTTGGCTGTCCCCCAGTAACAACCCGCACTACTGGATCCGGTGGATGATCCACCTGATCAGGCGGATCATCCACCGGACGCCTCGGCAGGCCTTCCGGAGCAATGTCTCCAGATGGTATTTTTGTCACTCAATCCGGTCGATTATCCACCGGATTTTGAGTCGCAGCCGGCTCCAAGAGTCGCTGCACACACCCCAACTTTGGAAGGTCATATCTCCCTCGATACTTGTTCGATTCCGGCGAAACAACTTCCACCGGATTCAGTGACTCGTCAAATTTAAGGGGCAATTATCCATTTTAGGATCGGAGCAATTCTGCAGTCGCCAGATCCGCCAGAGCGGAGTTTCCACTTTCTGGCGGCTCGTCGGCGCCTCCCGGCACCGCACTTGGGCATGCGGAGGGGTAATTTTTCAACATTCTCCCCCTTGCACCTGCCATGCCCGCTGCTCCAGCTTGCTCTGACTCATCTTCTGCTGCGCCCTCCAGCCCATCATAGCTGGTCATCTCAAGCCCGGCCACGCTCATCGCGTGCCGGTTCATGGGTTGCGCTTTGGTCAAGCAATCCGCAAGCATGTTGTGCGTGCTGTAGTGCTGCATCATCACCTGCCTGTTCTCGACCATGTCCCATGCGTAGTGGTAACGCATGTTGATGTGCTTCATCCTCCTGTGCTGCGTCGGGTTGTTGGTCAGCGAGATGGAGCCGGTGTTGTCCTCTTGCACCACCGTTGGCTCCTGCTCCGGCACGCCCAGCTCCCCCAACAACCTGCGGAGCCACACCGCCTCCTTGACCGCCTCGGCCATCGTGATGTACTCCGCTTCCACTGTGGAGATGGCGACGCAGTCTTGCTTCCTGCTGCACCACGAGACAGCTACACCAGCGAGGAAGAACACGTAGCCGGATGTGGACTTCCGCTTGTCCACATCCCCAGCGTAGTCTGCATCCGTGAAGCAGACCAGGCGCAAAGGGTCCGCCCGCCCTTTGCCGTCGAACCTCAGGCGCGCGTGCCGCGTTGCCTGCAGGTAGCGGAGGATGCGCTTGACCTCCAGCCAGTGTAGTGGCCCTGGATCAGCCACCTACTTGCTCACTTGGCCCACCGCGTAGGCCAGGTCCGGTCGATTCGCCACCATGGCGTACATGAGGCTGCCCACCGCTGATTGGTAGGGCACCTCTGCCATATCCTCCCGCTCTTCTTTTGTTTGCGGCGCCATTGCCGCTCTCAGCTCACACGTCGTGGAGACAGGACTGCACACTGGTTTGCAGTCCTCCATGCCGTACCGCTTCAGCACCTCGGCCACGTATTTGGCCTGTCCCAGCTCAAGCGTGCGCGCCCTCCGGTTCCGCGTAATACTCACCCCAAGGTAGAACTCCAGCTCCCCCATGTCCGACATCTGGAACCTGCTACTCAGCTGCTCTTTCAGTTGCTGTAGGCTAGGCAGGTCAGAGGAGCACACGATCAGATCGTCCACGTAGAGTGCGACAATCTGATGGAGCTTCTTGCTGCGTCGCATGTACACGCCGTGATCCGCCTCACAGCGTTTGAAGCCGAGTTGTATCATGAAGCTGTCCATCTGTTGGTACCAGCATCGGGGTGATTATTTTAGCCCGTACAAGGACTTCCGCAGCTTGCACACCTTGCCCTCCGGCGCCTCCACCCCCTCCGGCACCTCCATGTAGATTTCTTTGTCGATGATGCCGTTGAGGAAGGCCGTCTTTACGTCCATTTGGTGGAGCTCCATGTCCTTCGTGGCTGCCACCGCAAGGATCGTCCGGATGCTTGTGAACTTGGCGACGGGGGCGAACGTCTCATCGTAGTGCTCGCCCTTACGCTGTGCGTACCCCTTCGCCACGAGCCACGCCTTGTACTTATCCACCACACCTTCCTTTGTGAACTTGGTCTTGAAGACCCACTTAGAGCCGATGACCTTGGCGTCTTTCGGCCTGTCAACCAGCTGCTACGTGTCATTTTCAGCAATGGACGCTAACTCCGACATGATGGCGGCTTCCCACTGCTTCCCCTCGGGTCGTGCAAGCGCCTCTTGTACTGTCGTCGGTTCCGTTGATGCAGCCAGCATGCACCGTGTCATGCCGATTCATCGACTGGAGCCTGCGTCGAAACGCTTCCCCGCTCTCCGCTGCCTCCCGCTGCGGCGCGGCAGTCTTGGCGGCGTCTCGTCGCTCTGCTGCGATCCTTCCGAATCAGCCCGCTCTGGTGAATCATCGACCGGACGGCTCCCCGAGGATCCATCCCGCTCCGGTGAACCATCAACCGGACGGGCGGTGCGTCCGGAGTATTTTTCTACGACGCCCGACGCGAACTCTGCCGGGAGTGCGCGCTTCGGCACCCGCGGTGCCTCCTTCGACGGATCATTCCGCCGGATCTCCAGCCCAGCTGCATCGTCGTCGGAGTCCTCCGCGTCAGCTGCTGCTCTTGCTGCACCGCCGCGCTCCGACGCCGCATCATCGACTTCCGCGTCCGCCGGCTCCTCCTCGTAGTCAAGGAGCTGGAACCACTCCCCCTGTTTTGGAGTGTTCCCGGCGCTCATGTCGTTGCTGCTGCTGCTGAAGCTTTGCTGCTCGTCGAACTCGACGTCACGGCTGTGGATGATCTCTTGCGTGCACGGGTCCCAGAGCCGATATGCCTTTTGCGCACTCTCGTAGCCGAGGAACAAGCACGGCTTCGCCCGCGGTTCTAGCTTGCTGTCGCGTCGTTGCGTCGCCTGCACCATCGCATGCGCCTTGCACCTGAACACCTTCAAGTGCGCCACGTTTGGCTTGCGCCCGCTCCAAACCTCCTGCGGCTTCTTCCAGCCGCCCTTACCCTTCAACACCGCTGTTGGGGTGAGGTTGATGGTGTAGCTCGCTGTACGCACAACTTCTGCCCAGAACCCTCGCGGCAACCCCGCATCCACAAGCATGGCCTGCACCATGTTGAGCAGAGTCTGGTTCGCCCGCTCCACCACTCCGTTGGACTGTGGCGAGTACGGCGTAGTGGGTTCCCACTTGATGCCCTGCTGCTTCATCCACCCGCTATAGCCGACGTACTCTCCGCCATTTTTGCTGCGTAGCGCTCTGACCTTCCGGCCAGTCTGCCTCTCCACCGCTGCGACGTACTCCTTCAGCCGGTCCAGGATCTTGCCCTTCCGATTCATGAAGTACACGTAGACTTTTCTGCTACAGTCGTCAATGAAGGTGACAAAGTATCTCAAGCCGCTATTTGATGGCGTTTTGAACGGTCCGCACACGTCGCTGTGCACGACCTCCAGTAGGTCCTTTGCACAAGCCTCGTTCTCATTGAACGGCTTGCGCCGCGCCTTGCCCAAAATGCAAGGCTTGCACTTTTTGTGCGCTGCTGCATCTGCTACCGCATCTGCTGTACAGTCGATGACGAGGCCGCGCACCATGTCGCGCTTCGCCATCTCCTTAACGGTTGCGGGCGCCGAATGCCCCAATCGTCGGTGCCAGAGCTCCAGATCAGCTCTCCCTCCCTTGGCCATGTTGACGACGCGCTCATGCGAGTCTGTTGCGTCCGATGCCGCGGGGACCACCTTGGTCTCCACGATGTAGAGACCGCCCTTGCGCTTCGCATCCAGCACGACCTCGCCGTCGCCGTCGATGGGCACCACTGCGCCTATCCTGCGGAAGAGCACCTCATACCCCTTGTCCGGCAAGAGACTGACACTCAGGATGTCAGCCAGGCCGGGGACATGCTGCACATCACGGATTGTGCACAGCTCCTTCTTACCGCCCACCACGACTTCCACCTCCACGTCGCCTTGGCCGGCCGCCGGCTCGACTTTGTCGTTCGCGACCACCATCGACTTTGAGGACTTCTCGTAGGTGACGAACCCCNGCCCTCGCGCTTCGCCTCCAGCACGACCTCGCCGTCGCCGTCGATGCGCACCACTGCGCCTTTCCTGCGGAAGAGCACCTCATACCCCTTGTCCGGCAAGAGACTGACACTCAGGATGTCAGCCAGGCCGGGGACATGCTGCACATCACGGATTGTGCACAGCTCCTTCTTACCGCCCACCACGACTTCCACCTCCACGTCGCCTTGGCCGGCCGCCGGCTCGACTTTGTCGTTCGCGACCACCATCGACTTTGAGGACTTCTCGTAGGTGACGAACCCCACCTTCTCGACTTGGGTGTGCTCCTCGGCCCCGGAATCCAGGCACCGCCGGTTGGCCTTCTTGAGGAAGTGATTCTTGTTGCCGTTGAGGAGCGACCTGCCCTTGCTGTTTTTGCCGCCGGCCTTCGCATCCTCTGGGCACTCGCGGGCCCAATGGCCCTCCTTGCCGCAGTTGCGGCACACACCTTTCTTGGCGCCCTTGTTGCCGCCACCTCTTCCATCGCTTCCTTTGCCCCCGTTTCCGCCACCACGCGTTTTGGTGAAAAGGGCCGATGAGGAAGACGAGGACTCCCCGCAGCTCCGGCGCTGCGCCTCGTTGCGGATGTATTTTGCGACCGCGCCATAGGTGAGCTTGTCCTCCGTCCATCCTCCGAGGACGGTGATGAGTGGGCCCCATCTGTCAGGTAGGGCCATGAGGAGGGCCATCGCCTGCAGCTGCGTGTCGATCTTCCACCCCATGTCATTGCATTGCGAGGCGAGCGACTCGATCTGCTGCATGGCGGAGATGACATTATCTCCCTCCTCGATTCTAACCGTGAGGAGTCGCTTCATTGCGAAGATTTTGTTCGCGAGCGACTTGGATTGATGGATGGAGTAGAGTTTTTGCCAAGATTCGGCTGCCAGCTTGCAGCCCTGGAAGTAGCCCCACTGCGACTCGGCCGTCCCGGATATCAACAGCATGAGCGCCTCCGTGTTCTTCTTTACGAAGGCCTCCTTCTGCGCTTCCGTCGCCGTCGCTTGGTCGAGGACTTCCGTTCCCACCATGACCTCAAGCAGCCCCTTATGCGCGAGGTGCAACTCGAAGTGCCACCTCCATAGCCCAAATTCCGGGCCACCCGCATACTTCTGAATGGGCTGCGTCTCCTTCTGCGCCATGTGCGCAGCTGCTACTCCGACGAGTTTTCAGTACTTCACGACGACGTCCAAGATGACGATCCCGTGCGCTACGGAAGCTGTGAACGTTGGAGGCTATCAGACCCGTGGGCCCATAACCCTTTGTCAGGATGGAATCTGCGTGGTGCGGTACCGACGTTTGTCTGATCGTTTCTAGTGGTTCACGTCTACTGTTTTGGGCGAATCCGAGACTGAGCGTGAGCTTTCTGGTCGCCTCACGCTATGTGAGCAGGAATTTAGAGACAGTCAGTTTGCGAAGGGAATAACGTTGTTTTGCGTTATATATTGAACATAGACATGATCACAACATTTATAGGGCTAGTCATGAGCTTTCCAACGCACCAAACCGTGCGCGATTCGGCCAAGCGTAGCTCAAGTTATGCTTGCCGAAGCGCAGGTCTCACCCACCACAAAAACGCCTAACGCCTCCATGGCGCGCACACGCCGTGGCGCCTTCCTTCACGTGCGAAGCGCCTTTCCCAAGGTGCAGATCCAATTGCACGTGGTGTAGGGGTCCCCTGCACTGTTTCCACACACCCTACCCACTTTTGGGTCGAGTTTGGTGATGGGGTGTGACGAGGTTCGAAACCTGTCCGCGGACCTGCAGTCAGAATTTTTGAACAAGTCCCCGAGTAACAAAACGTACTACTGAGTTTCGGACGTCGAGCCATGATTTTGGCT
>SZWC01000509.1:42659-64477 GCA_023375785.1 Penium margaritaceum
GTCCCCCAGTAACAACCCGCACTACTGGATCCGGTGGATGATCCACCTGATCAGGCGGATCATCCACCGGACGCCTCGGCAGGCCTTCCGGAGCAATTTCTCCAGATGGTATTTTTGTCACTCAATCCGGTCGATTATCCACCGGATTTCGAGTCGCAGCCGGCTCCCAGAGTCGCTGCGCACACCCCAACTTTGGAAGGTCATATCTCCCTCGATACTTGTCCGATTCCGGCGAAACAACTTCCGCCGGATTCAGCAACTCGTCAAATTTAAGCGGCAATCATCCATTTTAGGATCGGAGCAGTTTTCGAGTCGCCAGATCCGCCGGAGCAGAGTTTCCACTTTCTGGCGGCTCGTGGGCGCCTCCCGGCGCCGCACTTGGGCATGCGGAGGGGCACTTTTTCAACAGATTTCTTCATGTGGGGCAGTCAAGTTGGACATGACCCTTTTTGTTTCATACCCAGCAGATCCGATCATCTGGATGAATATATGGTCTTGGCTCTTGGCAAAATGGCCCTGGACGCGCTTGATACATAGCCTGTGTGCCATAGTTTGTGCTCGGCCGATTGTTGCCGTATGTCTCGAACCTTT
This sequence comes from Penium margaritaceum, assembly GCA_023375785.1. Classification (NCBI taxonomy): domain Eukaryota; kingdom Viridiplantae; phylum Streptophyta; class Zygnematophyceae; order Desmidiales; family Peniaceae; genus Penium; species Penium margaritaceum. The sequence goes on from SZWC01000509.1 coordinate 43,251, forward strand.
TGGTGCATTTATCTGGTCGTCCTTGGTACTTCGCGTATAGCCCGACCTCACCTCCATTCTCTTCGATGTAAGCATCTTCGTCGAGCATAAGAGCTTAAGTGGCCTTCTCAATTGTGAGAAGGCCACTTCTCAACTGTGGCTGCTGCTGCTACCGCGGCTAGGGCTGTTTCAGCTAGCACTGCTGCTTGTGCTTTGGGGAACAGCTTGTCCAATGGCGTCAAGAGCATCTTTCACTGCTACTCCAATGATTGCAATATTTTCATCATCGTCTTGTCGATTGTTGTTGAATGTCTGAAGATGCTTCACAGTATGCTTGAAACCCGGAGGTAGGCTCTGAAAAAGGGTCTGAACAAGAGCACGTTCAGATATGTTCTCACCAAGTGCAGTGATGCGGCTTGCTAGGTCTTTGAGATGACTGATATGGTCTTCAAGCCGAGTGTGTTCCTCCATCTTCTAAGTGTGGAATTCTGTAAGCAAGTGACCGAGCTCATCATCTCTGATTTTGTGGTAGCGCCTCTTTAGTGCCTTCCAAGCAATCCTTGGACAGAGGTTGTCGTTGCAGTCTCGGACCAAAAAATTCAGCCGTTCTTCCAATTGCATAGCCAAGAATGCAAAGGCTTGATCGCATCTTCTTATATGGCTCACCTTGTCTTCTGCTGAGGAGTTGGAATTTATGACATCTGTTGGAGGGTCAACGACTGTTCCCCAGAGCCCTTTGTTCATGACAACCATTTCATGTTGAAGGCGAAGGCTTGATAATCTTCTCTATTGAAAACCGGTATTTTGAAAACCGGTCTTTGCTCCTGATTAACGCCATGATGGCCACTTCTCCTGTTGAAGGCACCTCCTACTCTGATGCCAAATATGAAAGTTAGTGCTCTCCCAGAACTGTAGGTGTCTCAGGAATATTGAGAAATGAGTCTACTTGTCGTTGAATCTCGTTGAGGTCCACACTGCAATTACTAATTGCAAAGAACATGATTACACTACACATTGGTAATTCAAGAGGACACAATGATGCCACCAGTACACAGCTCGTCTCTTGCTCTTTCTAAAGATATGCTATACTTGAAGAATGGTGAAGCATAGACAAAGCAATCTACCAATAAAACTGCTACCTATTTGTACTAGTCTACTCACTAGGAAATACAAAGCAGCGAGGTGCTTCATCAAGCCTCAGACTGTCTGGTACTCCGGTGTCTGTTCTTTGGCAGTCACGGCCCTACCGGATGCTGTTCTCGAGCAACCGAGGTTGGTGGATGCCCAGCGCCCTCGGTACTCGTCAACGCGAGAGGAGCCAGTGATCGCACTCTTGGTCAATCAACGGTTGTACTCAGCCCGTCGCTCTTCGTGTGATCCCCCACCGTTGGTCCGCTCCTTTATAAAACTGTTCTCTTGATATCTTGGTCCTCGGAATCCGTCCCCGTCATTCCGTAACTGCCATGTCAGCATAGGAGATCGAGAGGAGCCGGTGCTTGCACTCTTGCTCCTTGTGTCCAGAGCCATTCTGTCTACTTCCGCAAATCACACCGGAATGTATCCAGTTAATTTCCATGTCACCATTGATGTAGGAAGAGTAGAGCAGAGTAGATAGGGCCGCGGATGGATGGATCAGTGGGACGCATAAAGAGGCCTGCCCACAGCCATACTATGCCCCGCCACATAGGACAGACAGGAGAGTTGGGAGAGAGAGCGGCGACCTCTCTCCCTGCTTTCTGTGTTTTTCCGTGCCAAGTCCTCTAGCCCAGAATGTGTCACTTTTTCCTTTCTGGTCAGTTGTGGCATTAACTGTGCCACTTTTCTCCTTTTCCCATTGTACATCATCTGATCGTTGAATGGACCTGAAACTTGGAGGGTAAGGGAATGATGGCAGGAGCTTTCTGTTGGTGTTGTTAGATCGTCGATCGGAAGAGAAATGAGAGAGAGATGAAATTTCCAACAACAGGCAGCAGAATTATTGGCTAGGAAGGCTGATAGCGGCCTTCAAGGAGAAACGATGGCTGGAGGACCTCCAAGAGACTTCAAGGAAGGAGCAGTCCACAACTATTTGCCGTGCAGGTCCTGGGAGACATAATTCTCTTGCATAACAAGGTGACTGCTGCTCATCCCGCTAGGCTAGGAGAGTGTACTAAAGGATCACTTTTGACAGAGTATATCTCACTGCTCCCTTAGCAAAATAAGCCATATAATGGCTTGTTAGAAAGTTGTGATCATTTATTTTATCAATCAAGATTCAAATCTGAATTTTGCGTTCTCTGGAAACCTACATTTGCTTCCGTAATTTCTGTCTGTGCAACATGCAAGTCCCTCTCACAAACAGTTGGTCCTTTCTAGGCGGCTCTTGGTGAGCCTGATCACCTCCTTGAGGGCTGCCACATTTTCCATTAGTGGTATCAGAGCTAGAAAAAGGTTGTGCCTCATCCTTGAGGCATTACGTGCACCCTGTTGTCTGAGAGAGTCGTGTGGAGGCTGAACATTGCACTACCATGGCAACATCCGCTTCTGTGGTGGCCAGCGTCAACATCACCAAGTTTGAAGGCAAGAAATTCTTCAACTGAAGCAACAACATGAAGATGGTGCTGATGGAGAAGGGAATCTAGTGCCATGTGAGTGAGGAGGAACTAGCTCAGTCCTTTCTCTCACCTGGTGAGGCCCGTACCCACCGCGAGAAGCGTGACCGCGCCCTCGCCACCATCTAGATCTACCTCGCCGAACGGTAGCAACTCCTTGTCCGTGGCATCCTCACACCTAAGGAAGTTTGGAAGAATCTTGAGTCTACTTATGCATCTAAGTCAATACTCATGAACATGCAGCTGCGTTGTCACGTTCACACTGTGAAAATGGATGAGTCCAGATCCATGATTGACTACATCATCATGGTGAAGTCTCTCTCTGGCCAGCTTTCTGGAATTGAGGACCCTTTCAAGGAGCGTGTGCTCATGCTAACCATCCTCTGCGGCCTTCCTAGCAGCTAAACTCCTCTCATTGTTGCACTAGACCAGCGTGGCGACAAGCTCATCCCCAATGATGTGGAGGAGAGCCTGTTGTTTGAGGAGGAGCGGCGCAAGGGAGAGGACGGAAGCGGACTGGACGTTGCTCTCTTCACCAACTCTGGTCATGGGGGTGGTGCTGTACCAACAAGGAGCAATGATGGAGGAGGGAAGAAGAAGAGGAACTGGCACTACTGCAAGAAGCCGGGCCATTGGGTGTACAAATGCCGGAAGAAGAAGGTGGACCTTGTGGGTGGAGTGGGAGCGAAAAAACAGTCTGATGCTTTCGCGAATGTAGCAGATTGGGAGAGTGGATTTGTGACCACCATCCAGATCCTGCACGTCTCCAACAATACCGCCTTGTTTTGGATCATTGACTCGGGAGCCACGTGGCACATAATGTGTTTCCGGGAGTTATTTGTTGTCTACACCGCCATTTAGCCTCGTCGGGTGTACATGGGTGACAATCATGTGCAAATGGCGGTTAGGGAGGGTGATATTGTGTTTTGTGCTTCCATTGAGGACAAGCACATGGAACATCGTGTGAAGAGGGTGCTCCATGTTTCGGGACTGGTAGCTAACCTCCTCTCTGTCTCTTCTCTCGTCTCCGAAGGCATGCAAGTTCGCTTTGAGAATGGTGGCTGCACCATCTCTGTTCGTGCAGGCTGGGTGCTTGCAAAAGCAGACAAGGAGGACGGTCTGTACTGCCTATATGTGGTGTTGGAGAAGGAAGCCGACTCAACAGTAGCGGCGAGAGAGGGAAAACACGACGTCGGCCTTTGACACCGCCAGCTTGGCCACCTCGGCTTCGGCACCATCATCTCCATGCAGTAGATGGTCTGCAGCCTGGAGCTCAAGGGGGTTAAGCAGCCAGGTGCATCGGCTTGTGAGAGTGCCATTGAAGGGTAGCAAGCCCACTCTCCTTTCACAGGGGAAGGGAAGGGGGCGACTGAGCTTCTCTCACTCGTTCACTTTGATTTGTTCACAGTCCATGTCCAGCAAATTGTACTTTGTCACGTTCATTGATGACAATTCAATGAAGACATGGATGTCCATATTGGAAAGGACGAGTGCCTTGATGCTTTTGAAGTGTGGATTCTGTTGCACAGACTGAGAGTGGCAGGCGGTTGAAGGTGCTTCGCACCGATGGTGGAGGAAAGTACCTCTTCAACGACTTCTGTACCCACGTCAAGTGTCACAAGATCAGGCACAAAGTCACCACACTTGGAAAACCGCAGCTGAACGGCGTGACTGAACGGGCAAACCGCACGCTCATGGAGCGTGTTCGCAGCATACTCCAAGACGTGGAGCTCCCACCAACCTTTTGGGTGGAAGCGGTCAACAATGCTATGTACCTGAAAAACCGAAGTCCCACACGGGCTGTGCCGCTGATGACACTGGAGGAGACATGGACAGGATGCAGGCCAACAGTGACACACCTGAAAGTCTTTAGGTGTGGTGCACTTGTGCACGTACCTGCCGGCAGCCATAACAAGCTGGATACCAAGTCGGTGAAGGCAACCTTCCTCGGCTACGACACCATGGGATTCCGCCTCTACAACCTCGCTGAATGCAAGATCAACCGTAGCTGTGACGTGGTCTTTCAAGAAGACGTGAAGGGCTGGCATTGGAGCCCTATGTCTGTAGTTCCACTTGCTCCTGCACTTTTACCAAAAGTGGGAGAAGAACCGGTAGTAGAAGAGGGCGGTGTGGAAGATGGCGGTGAGAGCGGCATCAGCAAGGAGGTAGAAGGAGCTAAGAAGGAGAAGGATCCAGGAGCCAAAGCTGATGAGGAGAAGCAGGGAAAAAATTCACAGAAGCTGCCACGGAGGTCTGCACGCCTCAACAAAGTTACAAAAGACAGTAGGGAGCAGCGACGGTGGTCCGAGAGGCTCGCCATGAAGCACGCACAGCAAGGGGAGCGAATGAAATCGTGCTCCGTTCCACCACCAAGGAGTCCTCTGACCTCGAACTCCTCTTCCTCACCATCACCGATGGTGATGGTGTTGCCATCGGTTTGACATGAAAGACATGGGAGAGCTTAGTTACTACCTTGGCCTTCAAGTCAAGCGCGGCCTGCAGCAACAAACTTTGGAGTTTTCACAGAGCACGTACGTGAGTGACGTCATCAAGCACTTCAACATGGCAAGAGCGCGTAAGGCTGCAATACCACTAGAAGTGGGAGAGAAGCTGAGCATGATGCAGACTCCTCACAGCATGCAAGAGTGCACCAAATGGAAGCAGTACCGTACCAAGCATCAGTTGGGAGCCTCATGTATGCAGCGGTCGGCACGCGCCTTGACATCAGCCAAGTAGTGGGAGTGCTCAGCAAGTTTTGCGCGATTGGGAGGCAGGAAGCGCGTGCTGAGCTACCTGGACAGCAGCAGCAGCCTTCGCCTTACCTTCAATGGTAACAACAGCCCCATCCTCATTGGCTATAGCGACGCAGATTGGGGAGGTGGCCTGGACACAATGAGGTGGACCAATGGGTTCGTCTTTCTGCTCGGGGGAGGTGCAATCAGTTGGATGAGCAAGAAACACGAATACGCTGCCCTCTCGTCCACCGAAGCAGAGTTCATCACCCTGAGTGAAGAAGCAAAGGAAGCCGTGTGGCTGCATGAGCTACTAGCAAGCCTTGGACAGCAACATAAAATTTTGTGACCACCATTTTGTGACAACATGAGTGCTATTACTCTGACCAAGAATGCAGGGTCTCACGCCCGCACCAACCACATCAACCTGCGGTACCACTTTATCCGCGAGCTTGTGGCAAAGGAGGTGGTGGAGATCAAGTTATGCCCTTCAAGGATGATGTTGGCAGACATTCTGACCAAGTTGCTCGCAGCGCACCGCTTTCAGTAGCTGAGGGGACAGTGCGGACTTGTGTGATTTGTATTCTTGCAAAGTGAGAGAACGATGGACATGAGGGTGCTAGAAAGTGAGGTTACTTGATAAAATTCATCTGGAGTGATAGCCACATAGAGTATGTTCTACAGGTTCCATCGCACTTGCCGGAACTCACATTTGGAGTCTGTTTGAGTGAGACATGGATTTCCAAAGTTTGGAGGTCATGGGTCGGGTTCAAGTGACGACATGAGGCAGTTCAAAAGACAGCATAATCATTAGCCAGGAAGGCTGAGAGCGGCCTTCAAGGAGAAAAGAAGCCTGGAGCACTTCCAGGAGACTTCAAGGAAGGAGCAGTCCATGATTATTTGCCATGCAGATCGTGGGAGACATAATTCTCATGTGTGACAAGGTGACTACCGCTCAGCCCGCTAGGCTAGGACAGTGTGCTAGAGGGTCAACTTTGATAGAGTGTATCTCAGTGCTCCCTTGGCCAAATGAGGCATATCAGGGCTTGTTAGAAATCTTTGATGATGTTATATCTCACTCAAAGTTAATTCAGACATTCACATTCCCTGAAAACCTAAATTCGCTTCCGTAGTTTCTGTCTGTGCAACGTTCAACTTTGTCTCACTAACAGTTGGTCCTGCCTAGGCGGCTCTTGGTGAGCCTGATAACCTCCCTGAGGGCTGTCCCAGTTTCCACAAATCAACATATTTGATAAAGGTACATTCGTGTGCGATGTCATGTTGTGAGACCACCACACTTCCTTACACTGCTTCTAGCCGTTGGCCATGAACGACCTTTTGCAAGAAAAAATGTTCCAGTGAGCATAAAATATCATAATCAAGATAACATCGAAAACACCCTAATCATAAAAAAGTGAAGAAATATCAAATCTCAAGTTACACTCAGGATTTTACATGTTTATGTAACATCGGTCATCTACCTCATCCCGTGGGAATGGACACCTAAATATTCCCCTTCAATCCGGATGAAGGTTGGTTCCAACGCCCATTTTCTTTTATGAGAACTTGGTCTTGTAGAAAATCATAACATGTCATGATGGTGCACGAGCCTAGCTCTTCCAATTATATTCCCATTTCATCTATTGCTTGCCTTTGTAGGACAAGCAGAATATAGGTGGTGAACAGCTAAACGTCGTGAATGACAAGAATGTTTGGGAAACAGAGACAATTAGGTAGTATTTGGTTAGGAATAAGTGGACTTCGACAAAACGTTTTGGAATCGTTGAGCATGTGCATTCCAATGTGGAAACAAGAATGAGGCAGCTCATGGACTTGGGCGTGTGCGATGTCATGTCTTCATTTACTATTTTCAGGAAACTCTGCCTAGATTTCAAGGGTTTGGAGAACATCGAGGAGCATTCTTATGAAAGTATAGCGCCATAGAGAAGTCATCTAAATCTAATCAAATAATCAATATAGTTTGTGTCAGTTTTGCCGATGATACAAGACGGTGGTCCAACTTTTCCAAATCTCCTGAAACCCAACATTTGAGATCTGGAGGTGCGCCGAAAAAAACCACAAATGACTAGCACAAAAATTTCAAAGAGGGGTTTGAATGTCATTATGAACAATTGCTTGAATGTCACTATGAACGCTAGGGGTTGGTCTAGAGAGGAGGATTATAACAATGGGCCAGCGCTACGTGGCACAAACTGCTCAATGGCTTATGGGAAGCACATGCGATGGATTCAGAGTCACAGATCCTCAAACTGTGATGGATTCAAGTCCAGAGACACTCAATTCCCCCAGTTTTGACCCAAATGGACCAAGCCTTGCGTCCGGCAATTACACCTTGCCACTTGACGAGATAAATTTTAACTATTTTTTGTTGGTGTTCGGGTATGTTTTTGACATATTACCGTAGTGTTCCAAAATGCTATTATTAATTATTATTTTTACTCCAAAATGTGCCTACTTTGGTAATGGTTTCAATGTTCATTTTGTTTATTTCAAAAATGCAAAATCAATTCACCTGGGCCCCGTGGCAACAACATTGTTTCCTTTCGTCCTCTGGGGTTCGCATCCGGGGCTTAGAACAAGTTTCACGGGATTCCAAAATGAACGTTACATTCGTGACGTGGGGATTGCAGGTATATTGCATGATGGATGCAAAAGACAAACTTGGACAGTTGCAGAGAACATGCCATGACATCAGCAGTGAGAGACAGAAACTTCCACCAAAAGAGCAACATTTATAAGCTACCACATCCTCTGCCTCGAGCCCATCCACATCAGGCTCAGTAAAAAAGCTAACAAAGTCACTAGATGCAGCATTCTGGAAGTCGTTGTCAAAGACACGATCCCATCCTGCCTCGCGCCATGGGTTGCGCACCATGCCATCAGTCTTTTTGATGTGTCCCCATGCGGCAAGCATCCATCCCACCGTAGCATCCTTGATGAAGCGCATGCCTAGGTTAACGTCCCCACCATCCTGTTTGCGTTGTCCCACCCATAAGGCATACCCCTGGCTGATGCGTGCCTTGAACGGCTTCTGTAAGCCAACGTCAGCAAGCTGAAGCTTGCTGGTACAACCAGCAGGAATGTACACGATCTACACCCATGGGTACCGCTCTCGGATCCATGCCTTGAACGTCTCGCTTGCTTGAGGGCGCCAGGCATCTAGGATTAGCAGCAGCTTCACCTCGTCATGCGCATGCCCATACTCTGCACACATACGTATGAAGTAGGGCTCACGTACTATCGCGAACCACTCCTTTGTGGTCTCGAGCGATGCCCAATGGTTGGGCGTATAGGTGAAGTGCCACTGGCTGATGCGCTGCGTAATGGCAGAATTGTTGCCGTGTGGGTGGCATGCAGCCGTTTTTCCAGTCGAGATGACCTCGCTTGGCAGCATGTCACCCTCAGCGCTGTTCGCGAGGAGAATGGTGACCTTACGCTTGTCAACCTGTCCCAGCACCTTCACCTCCGTGCTTCCCTTGGGTGCGAACGTGAAGCGGGCTGCAGGAACGAGGTGAATGGCGGTGTGGTCGGCGTTCACCACCATGTACAGATTAATCTTGTACAGGTGGATGTAGAATGCCGTGTGACGGTACATGCTCTGCGCGCGTGAAACCAGTCCTCAGGAAGCTTCTGCACTGCAGACGTGCTGCTGCGCCAGCTCCAGTTCAACTCGGATGCGACGAATCGACGGCACCATGAGCGCGAGAACATGGCAGACTCCTCGCATGTAGACAGGATGTCGACGCCACGCTGCTTGCAGATGCTGACAATGTGCTCATGGATGAGGGTGCTATAGAGGGGGGTCCCGCGCTCTTGCATCAGTTCAAGGGCGCACATGACCTCGGGATGGTTGGCGAAGTAGGATCGGCGACCACGACCACCCTGAACACGCGGCGTAGACTTCGCAGCTTCCTCTATCATCTGCAAGGGTGCAGAGCAGAGGGCTGGCACATAGCATGCGTGCATTTGCTTCCTGCATGGCTCATACCAACCCTTGACAGTGCTGTAGCTGAGCTTCACGTAGGTGGATGGGCCTGATGGGGTGTGGTAGTGGCTGCGAAGCTACACAATTGCCTTGGTGATGCTGCAGTGCTGCATGACTGCGGCATGGATGATTGGAACGTGTCCGAGGCCGTACCAATCCATGTACGGGCCTCGCTTCAATGATGTCCCGGACGATGAAGATGAAGCTGCAGGTACAGGTTCAGGAGGGAGGTCAAGGGGCCCATCCACAGCATCGGCTTTGATGATGGCGGCATCTGCAATTGTGTCATCAGCAAGCTCCGCCATGAGCGCTTTCACAGCTGCCAGGTCAGCAGCTTCCTCACTGCCAACTCCTCGGCAACGAGCATGCCCGTGACGACAGCCTCCAACACATCACGGCCGGCTGAATGGACGTCGTCGTCGGCCGGGGCAACGGCATCTGCGAGGCGGAGGTTGTCATTGTCCGGCAATGGTGGTTCATCCTCTCCGGACTCATCGGAGAGGATGACCTTCCTGTGCTTTGGTAGAACTTCGTTAGGGGGGGGGGGTGGCGGACGAGGACGGCTGAGAGCAGGGTACAGTCGAGGGAGTTGGAGGAACCAATGGAAGAAGGACGACCTTCATCTTTCGTGGGCGTCCGGGACCCCGTGGAGGAGGGATGCATGGCTTTGGGCCAGTAGGCACTTTGGACGTTGTCGCGGTGTTCCTCGGCAGAAAGTTTGCTGAAGAATCAGGTTAGGGGCGCCATGGTGCTTGTGTTGATCATGAAAGATGGTGACATCCAGGACTTTGACCAGCATGCACGGCGACACGGAGAGTGCACTCCATGCACAAGCACACGTACAACGACTAACTGCCACCCTGCGCTGGCAGTCAATGCCAGCATGACACAAAATCAACATTACAACGGACCCCGCATTGGAGTGCAGGAAACGTTCACAGACCACCGAGTACAGACAGTCATTGTGACTGCGAGGATCGACCTGGGCTCTCCCGGCCAAAAAAAGAGAGGCCAAGATAGTACCCTACAGAATGAAATTCAAATTACGACCCAGGGTAATTTCATAGTTATTTAAAAATGGAAAAATAATGCAAAAATTACTATGAACCTATGTTACACCCCTAAAACTATTTTGGACCACGAAACGTTGGAACACTATGGTAATATGTGCCCTTGTCAACTTCAACCAGTGGTGGTGGGAGTACCTCCCTACTAGGGAAGTACTTGTTGGGGTTTCACCAGGGCTTGATTGGATTCATGTGGAAAACCAGGTGGATAGCATGACTAAATCAAATTTTACGCCATGCATAACCATGAGAGATGAAGGATGGGCTTTGATGGTGAGAGGAAATATTAAAGTGCCAAAATTTGGTCAAGTCTACAGTGCATAACTTAAGAGCATCGAATTACTTACAATTAGCCCACAATGGACTTATTGTACTTGGGAATTGCGGCTAGCCCACTAAGCCTCGTCGTCCATGTCATACGCAAACGGAACAACTGGTGGTATGAAAACCAAGGAACAAAAGAAAAATATAACAAAGTCTCTTGAGACACCAAAAAATGTCACAATTCGCTCGTGTCTCAACCATCAAGAAAATACAGAAATCTTTGTACAACTTCTTCACATGCTACAATAGAGTTCTAGCATGAGTTGTAGACTTAGGGACCACAAATCAATTCTCCCAAGGTATTGGAACATGTCACCAAGTGCCACGGTCTTGACCTTAAGAAAATGATAAAAATACACTTAACAGACAGGAATAATGTGTGATGGGATAGAGTAAAATCTAACAACCATTGGAAGCTTGAGCACATAACATGGGGTCTCTCCAAGCATTTGCAAAAACTATTAAGTATTCAGCTATTGTAACGGACGTGGTCCATTTTGCGACTAATTGTGGAACCAAAACGTAGGCCCTCAGAATAGTCAGTCCAAGAAGGAGGAGCGAATGGCCGCCTCAGCCATTTTGGCTGAGACGAGCCGCACCATGAATGGATGTAGTCGTCATAGGGCATAATTATAAACATGCAACCTAATCCTACTTCTTCCACGTGGCATTGCCACGCTGGAAACAGGATCCTAGCTTCATTCTAGGAGTGGAGGAGGAGTGACACGATGGATTTTCCATCGCAATACTCCTTTCACCTCAATTCCGGCCACGGGTTATTTTCGGGACTAGAATCGAACTCGACTCTAGCCCACATATTTTTCCGGGCTTTGGCTCCTCGAACCCTGAGCCTCGAGTACCCGAAGTACCCGATGATTATTTAACGGCCATTTTTAACCGTAAAAATGGTCCATACACTACATTCCTCCCCCTTTGCTTCGAATCGTCCCAATTCATCTTTGCTCATGGAGGTTTGATCATCGCATACTTCATGATGTAAATCATACAGCAAGAAGTGAAAACAAGATCACATATGTGAACTCTTGTCAGCCGCAACAAGGTTGCGTCACTTTCATGCACAATCAACCACACACTTCTGCCTTTTGTGATTATGGTCATTTGCATACAACATCCAGTGATGATTGCGTGATCCCTTGGCTCTTACCAAGGTGAGACACGTACAATCCTTGTACGTTCTTTACAAGTGTTGGTGAGTCTTCACCGAAGACTCATCACACGTGTGTATTGGTGGCATGGGCGATATCTTTTGGGACGTATATTCTCAACAATGTCTTGCCTCTTTGGAAGAGGATACATGGAATGAATTTTCCCACATTCCGTGTGGTACGTGTTCAGCAAGATCTTGTGGTAACGCCTCCTCCCCCTTTGCAAGGAGCGTCCCTGCAACCAATTAACTGGGCGTCCTCGCGAAAATTGTCCAGGTCCACACAACACTTCCCATGTCGTTCGGACATGATATCTTCCAAGGGGTTGTTACCAAAGTTGAACCTCCCCGCAACATTGTCAATACGTGCAATCCAAGATCCGGACATCAGTCCTCTCGGTTTGCAACCACGTGTTCATGACCACGCGTAGATCTACATGACCTCTTTCAGCACCCATGGATTGGTTGGATGAACTCAACCAAGCTCGAGTAAGCCCATGCAACTTGCATGCCAGCTTTATCTTAGGTTTGGGAGGTACGAAGGTCCTAAGACATGGTTGCTAAGAATACTTGTTTGTCCAAAGATTGCACGTGTCTTTGAAGGAGGCGGCAATGTTATGGGAGTCGCCAGTCGAGGCGGTGATTACGCCATCATACGGATGTCAGATGCATTATTTGATTCTCTCGATGTATTCTACGTGAAAAGGCATGCGACATAGACCCAAGAACCGGGTCATTCGCTTCAGGGACGAGAAAGATACGGCCGTGCAAAGGTGGGAGGCATACATCCAGAAAGCAGGAGGCGTACCGGTTCAACTCCGAGCACGACGGAGCGACTTTCTTGCCCACTACAGCCAAAGCGCCCCTCGATGGACGCTTAGCCAACGAGGTAAGGTTCATTGGGGTCTATGGGCGCTTCGGGATGGCGGCTGGAGCTGCATTCGCAAGGAAGGGGGCTTCGGGTGGCCGTGACCTTCGCTGGCGGTGCTGTCAGCGACCGTCACGCGTGGAGCACTCAAACAGGCATAACTTAGCCATTTTGTTTGTTAGAAAGCTGAGGCGTTCTTTTGTGTGTTTGAAATCTCACGGCACGTACTGCATGATGCATTTATTATTTGCATGAATGCAGCCCGGTAGAGGGCTTCGGAGTGCCAAGGAGCGTTCGGCTGCCTCATAGGGGCTGGTATATAAAGAAGCCTAGGGGCTGTTCTAGGCATAACCCAGAGACTCTGTACATTGCCTTGTACTGATCTATCAAGTCTAAAGGATTTATTCCTTTCCTCACTCTCTTTGTGTTCCAATTTCCTCGCATACGTCCATTTGATCCTACAAGTCTTCTGCAGCACACCTTGATGTTAACGCCGTCGGGTTAGTTGCACGGCGGGAACCTCAGTTACTAGCAGTGGTCTCGCTGCTAGGAGAGGGTCGTGCAACATCTCAGGGGTTGGCCAAACACACCAGGGGATCAAGGATGGGAGGTTATCTCAAGGGATCGGCGTGTGACCGTCACGCCGCATGCCCCTCAGTTCACATTTGGTATCAGAGCGAGTGGACGTTCGCTCACCTTTGCGCGGACCCAAGGGAGGCAGAACATCTGCCACAACTGCGTTTGGCGAGAATCATTTTGTCACAACCGGAAGCATGGCAGAAACGGCATACCACCAGGCCTATCTTGTGGAGGAGATCCGGCGTGCTCTTGAAGAATTGCGTCAAGAGAACTAGAAGCTGCGTACGGAGGTGGAGGCGAGGTACATCGGCCAAGGGAGCAGTGCGTTGGGGGTGTCGCATTGGCATCCGCATCTGCCTTTCGGCGCTCCAGGCCAAAGGAGCCGGAGTTCTACAATGGCAAGGGCACTGCGTGGGAGTGGCTCTTTACGGTGAACTCGTACTTTACGGTGCCGGGCATTCTCGTAGGAGAAGATGCCACAAGACTGGAGTATGCACCTACGCTACTCCAGGGAATGGCGCTACAGTGGTGGTCGGTATTCTGCTGGCGGAACGCCGCTGGGTTGCCGGACGGGCTGGGGGCCGCTCAGTCTACCGCTGGGGCGGGAAGTGTAGCTCGGTGCGCGGGTGTTGACGGAGAAGCCAGAGATGTGGGAGTACTTCGAGATGATGCTCCAGGCACGTTTCGACCTCCTTAATCACAGCCGGGTTGCACGCGACAAGATCAAGCATGTCAACCAAGGTGGATCGGTCCCAGGATTACACTACATGCTTCATGGCTTTGGCGGCGCAAATCGACGACCTTTCAGACATGGAGGCATACGACCGCTACCATGACGGTCTGAAGCCACACGTCCAATGTGAACTTGCGGTCCTCGGGTTGCGGACCTTTGCGGAGTTGGTCTAGGCGACGGAGTGCATCGACGCGGTAAGCTACAAGGCATGCCGGACCAGCTATGCAACACAACCACGAGTGGAGCAGCCGGGTCAGGCTGTGCCCATGGAGGTGGATGCAATCCAAGCCGGGCAGCGGGACGCGGGCGGTCAGCAAGGACCGAGAGGCAAGTGCCGGGCTTGTGGTGAGGAGGGTCATCGCAAGCGTGACTATCCCAAGCGCAAGGCACAACAAGGAAACGGGCAGCAGCAACGAGGAGGGGACGACCTACTACTGCAAGCATTTTATCCTCAAGGGATAACACCAGCCCTGAAAGACTTTTGCCAACTAAGGAGCTGCCTCAAGTGCTGTTGTGGAATGAAGGTGAGACCCAACAGTTTCCAAGGATCATCATGGAGCTGGTTCTTGAGATTCCGGAGGGGATTTTCAAGGGTCGGAGGAAGCTATGCGGGTTGCTGGACGGCGACACGAGCCATAGCTTCTTCAAGGACAGGTTGGCGATGAGGTTGGAGCTTGCACGGCAGCCAGGGACGTCGGCCAAGGCTCGGCAAGTGTTCGGAGTGGTGGAGTGCGGCAGGCCTCTCGTCAGGCACAAGGTCCATATGGGTGAGCTGGTGTGTGACATGGAGTTCCACACTTTGCCCTATGGATAAATACAATTTCTTGATTGGTCAAGATTGGTTGCACGCCTGGAATCTCGAGGTGGATTGGAGGTACAACCAAGTGGTCGTGAAGACGGGCGGGAAAAATCTCACGTTGCCATTGTAGCAGGGTGAGGAGAAGGAGTCAGATGTGGCGGAAGCTGGGAAGTAGTTGCGCGTCATCAGCCTATAGCAATTGAAGCAGTGCGAGCACAAGGGTGGTCGGGTTTACTTAGCATGGGTACATCAACAACAAGCAGCAGAGCAGCAGATTGCAGCGGTTGAAGTTGCGGAGGGGCAGCCGGTGGAAGGCGCGGGAGCTCCAGAGTTGTCTCTCCGTGTTGGGGAGGTGCTCAAGGTGTTTGGGGACGTTTTTCTGGAGGAGTTGTCAAAGGGGCTGCCACCGCAGCGCGACATCGACCACAAGATCGAGGTGGTACCAGGTTCGTCACCAACGGTGCGGTCGTACAACCGCATGAGCGACGCGAAGCTTGCGGAGCTCAACAAGCAGTTGGGGGAGTTGGTGGACCAGGGTTTCATTCAATTGTCGGTGTCTCTATATGCGGTGTCGGTGCTGTTTGTCAAGAAGAAGTCAAGAGAGCTACGGATGTGCGTGGATTGCCACACGCTCAACAACATCACGGTGAAGAACCGCTACCTGCTGCCACAGACCGAGGAGTTGTTCGACCAGCTATGAGGTACACGCGTCTTCAGCAAACTGGACCTGACTTCGGGTACCACCAAATCCGCATTGCGGAAGAGGATGTGGAAAAGACCACGTTTTTTATTTGCTATGGACATTTTGATTATCTTGTGATGCATCTTGGGATAACGAATGCTCCTGCTATGTTCATGGCACTGATGAACCGGGTGTTCCACCCCTACTTGGACCAGTTCGTGGTCGTCTTCCTCGACGACATCCTTGTCTACTCGCGGATGGAGGAGCACCAAGAGCACCTGCGAACGGTGATGGAAGTACTGAGAAAAGAGTGGCTATTTGCCAAACTCAGGAAGTGTGAATTTACCAAGCGGGAGGTGGAGTTCCTCGGGCACATTGTCAGCGGGAGGGGGATCTGCATGGACCCAAAATATATGGAAGTAGTGAAGGAGTGGCCAGAGCCAGCGTGCGTGCGTGACATCCAGGTTTTTCTGGGTTCTATGAACTATTACCAGAGGTTTATCCGGGGGCATGCGGCAATGGGAACACCCTTGAAAGACTTGCTCAAGAAGGGGCGCCAATGGGAGTGGGATGCGAATGAGGAGCATTTGGGTGGGGTGGTCCCACCACCGGCCGCGGGTGAGATGCAGCTGGTCCAAGCGCCATGGGTGTTCGCTCGCTTGTATGGGGGTCCACGACAATACGTGAGCACCGTCTTTGGCCGCTGCTGCGCCTAGGTGGTCAACCCTGGCCTCTCCCCGGAGAACCTCTACACTCGATGGATGCTCATACTCCATCTACAGATCCTGCTTTGCTGATTCTCATTACAAGAGGAGCAGATCGGGGACCCCTCCTTCAGCAACGGCTGCCGGTGGCGGCAGTGGGGGCATCGGTGGAGCATCGAACATGAGCTTTGGCCGATAGACGATGTGGTGCTGGAGCGGTGTCACCGCTTTGAAGTAAGGGACTGGGCAGGTCTTCTCGAGGACGTGTTGGAGCAAGTGCAGCCAGCAGCTCAAGCGCGGGTTGTCGCGTGGCTCGCCTCCCGACTGGAAGCGGTAGAGCAGGGGGTGGCGGCGGAATTGGCACGGCAGAAGGCGGGGAGCCCAGTCCACACGGGGGCGCTCTCCCGGGCCATGCAACTGTTCGAGGACCACCCATCCGCAGCAGGCACAACGGCGATGGTGGCGGCCCTTCCGGATCGGTACCCCCCCCCTCCCCCCCCCCCGGTGGGTCCCCATACCGGAGTGGGTTCATGGGTACAAGGACCCTGTGGGCGGCGGCGCCGATCGGATCACAGAGGAGATGGTGAAGGAGACCCTACATTAAGGGTGCACACCGGTGCTGAATCGCGATTCTACAGCCAGAATCGGAATCGCGAGACGATGCTGACCATCGGAACCGGAATAGCGGTTCCTTCAGAGAGTATCGCGATTCCCTTCGGAATCGCGATTCCCTACAATTCCAAGGGACACAGCATGCTTGTATGTCAAAATGGTCGCATGCAGTATGCTGGCATTTGTATGGCAACCAACCATACTGTGTCCATGTCAACATTCAGGTATCATGATCACTGTCCCCCCCCCCCCTCAGAAAACCAAGACATTAGGATGCACAAGATTAGCTCACGGAGTGCATTCAAAGTGTTGTGTTATACACACACAGACACATTGCAGAAGCTTGCTATTCTTCTGGCCTGTAGTACATGCCCCCATTGATGGAGCACAATGTGAAGGTCACAACTGTTCAAACTTAGGCATTCATTTGGAAAGAAATCATTCCACGCAAAAAGTTCTTTGGAACGAAGCAACACATGGATTGCAACAACACATGTGGAACATGCACTGAGAGCATTTCAGAGGAAAGGAGCATTGTAAGAAGCATTGCAAAGTGTCATGACATTGTGAACAGTCACAGAACCAAGCATGTAGCAATCTACGTCTCTTCGTCCTCGTCTCCCTCATCCTGGCCTGTGACATCTTCCATGTCCTCATCATTGTTCAGCTTGAAGATTTCTAAGCCCTCTAACATCTCAGCTGCCTCTCCGACCAGCCCCTCTATCTCTGCTTTCTTCCGGAGCTCTTTCAACCGTTGCTCCTCTGCGACGAGCTCCGGCGCTTCAACACCATGCGGGCTGATGGGGAAGTCGCGGAAGTTGGGCTCATTGATCCAACTTCTCATCGTGAGTAGGTTTTCCACCGTGAGGTGGGCAAGGGACTGGCGGAAATCTGTGACAATGTGGCGGCCCATTGAGAAGAGGCGCTCCGATGGGGTCGATGTTGCTGGCACCCCGAAGTGGTCCATGGCCGCGAGATGTAGCGTCGGAAACGTCTTTTTGATCCTCCTGTAGTACTTTAGAACCTTTGTCTTCTGCTCCTTGTTCTCCAATGCAGCCCACTTGGCAACCTCCGCCTCCAAGGCGCCTGCTTCTTCCTCGTCAACTTCTGCTGGGCGTGGTGCTGCAAACATGTTAGAGTACGGATCAGCAAGTGCAGCCTCCATCAGCTCAGCGTCCTCTGTTGGAGGGCGTGGCCTCAGTCGGCGCCTGGCTCCTCCTGCCTGCAAGTCAAACACGGTTGGCCGTTTGGGTCAGAAATGTAGACGGCCGTGTCAACCATACATGGCGGAAACAGCATGGTTTTACACATTGCAACATGACATAAAAAATTGTGGACAGCACCTCATTGGACGGTCCTGCTGCAGCAGCACTCCCTGACGTGGCTCCTCCTTGGGATGTTGATCCCTGTTGAGAGTTAACCTGGAACACGAACAACACGTACATAGAGGGTACACGCATCAGACAAGTACATGCTTAAAAAACAGTATAGCAAATGTGACTGTTAAGACAAGGAAACTTACAACTGCTCCACTTGTGCTAGTTGCAGCAGTGGCCGTCGATGTCGCAGTGTCGACCGCCTCTCGCTCCGCCTCCACCTTCTCGTGGTACGGCCTCAGAAGGTCCACGACACGCACATGCAGATCTGCCTCTGTGTCCACGTCCATGAGCTTGTGCGTTGTCGGGTAGAACTGCAAGCGAAGCCGCGGATCCAACGCCGTTGCGAGCAAGTGTCTCTCTGTGCACAGCTGGGCATACTTCTCCAGCTTCTCCTTGGCGGCCGTGAAGCCGCCTTTCATTCCCACCAGCATCAGCTCCTTGTTGTTGATCTTGCCGGCCTTGCCACGCTGCCTTCTCTTCCTCTCGGCTGCGGTTGCCTTGACAAGCCACTTCTGCAGCTTGTCCAACATGCTGTCATAGAAAGGGATCACGAGTGAGAGTGTAGGGTACTTGCTGCCGCTGATGGTGTCCGTGTAGGATTTGAACGGCTTCAACACCACGATGACCAGCGCGACCAACTCCCACTCCTCAAAGGTGGGGATGAGCACCGCCCCCTCCCGGCCGTACCCTTTCAGCCACACCTCAAGCACGTCCCTCAGCCTGAAAACTCTGGCACACATATCCAAGGTGGAGTTCCACCTTGTTTCTGTGTCCAAATGAAGAGACTCGTAAGTCAGGCCCGCGGGTGTGACCTGCGAAATGAGGGACTGCTCGCGGGGGGTGCTTCGTGTGCTGAACACAGCAATGGATCGACACTTGGACACAATCTCCAAAACCTGTGGCAGTTTTATGAGGTCCTACACTGCAAGATTCATCACATGTCCTAGACAGCGGATGTGTCCAGCCTTGGCAAAGGCCGGTTGAGAGGGGATGATGAAGTTGTCGATCATCGAGTCATTTGTGGGCTCGTTGTCGACTGTGAGACAAAAGACACGGTCCCACAGACCCCAATCCTTCAGGGCACTCGACAGGGCATTGAACTGCACCTCGGCTGTGGGACTCACAGGGATGGCCGGGAATGACAGGGAGTAATCCATGAGTTTGTAGTCCTGCACCCAGTGAGCAGTCACTCCCAAGTACTTCATGTTCGCATCGCTCTTCCAGCCGTCGGTGGTGAAGGAGATGGCCGAGTCCACGTGTTCCAGCTCCTTGCGGATGCGGGCACAAAAAGCCGCGGCGGCAAGCGGTATCTGCCGGCTGATGGTCATGCGGCCAGGCAGTTCTGCAGTGGGATTGCAGTGGAAGAAGGCGGCCTCCAGCCAGTCAGACTCCATCGACAAGAACGACACGTTCTTGTCGATAACATGCTTCCAGATGCACTGCTGAAAATATCGCTTGTTGAAAACTGCACCAACGGCGGTCACCCCATGTGCGATGACACTGTTGTCTGGTCCGGCAGCAGCTTTAGCAGCCTCCACAGCGACGGAGACGGCGTTCACCGTGGCATGGTGGAGCTGGTTCCTGGCGTCCTGCTCCTTTGCCTCTTTGTACTGATGCTTGTGAGAGTTGCGTAGATGCTTCCACATGTTGGAAGTGTTGCCATCCTTGCAGCTGAAACCCTCTGGCCGCTTGTTGCACAGTTGGCACTTCGCTTTCTTGTCAACCCCGCCGCCTTTGATGATTTTGAAGTAGTTCCACACAACAGAGGGACGCTTCTTCCGCTTGTCTCCTTCCTCTTCCTCTCCTGACGACGAGGAAGATTCATGATCGACAGGAGGTGGGGGGTCGGCATCACCAGCTTCGGACATGGCCACTCAATGTGCAACCGAGGACTAGCCTCGGTTTTTTGCCTAACTGCAAAAACACGACGTCCCAGTAACAACCTGCCGATGACATCGCTGTCTTTGGTAGCCCCTCGCTGCCATCCTCGCCACCGACGGGCCGTCGGTGGCGAGGATGGCAACGACGAGCGATGCTGCCTGGCTCAGCTGGGCAGCATCACGATCGGCTGCACGGGTCTACGCTGCCCCGATTTGCATCGCATCGTCTATCGATGTCCCCATGGAGAGGACTGATGACGTCCCCATCGGCATGAAGCGCCGATGGGGAAGTTCGCGAAGGGAAAACTTTTTGAAGCCATGTTTTCAGTCGCAAACGAAGCCGACTATGCCTTGAACAGAGGGATAAATTATGATGATCCGCGTATGCCATATAAGTCATGCTTCATGTGTGATGGGCACATAAAGCATGTCATGGATATGGACATCGGAGACTGGTTGACGATGACCCGCTATGCCGGGCATCGTCTATCGATACCATTTTTCCTGTCGCAAACCATATTTCTTGTCGCAAACCACGCCGACTATAAGTCTCAAAGAATTGAGCACGTTTCGATTTTCATGCTTCATGTGGGATGTGCACATGAAGCATGACGCGGACTTTGGAGAGTCCGAATGACCAATGAAAATCGGGCAAAGAGGGCGCCACCGATACAACGGCCAACGCATGCATCTTCCGCAGGTGGACATATTGTACACTTTTTCACATATTTGTATTGGCGACATGGATTGACAAGAAAAAACGTATTCGCAAACCTTGGTTTGGAAAGTTGTCATAGGTGGATACCAAGTGTAATGGTCTGAAAAGCGGAATCCAAATTCGAACAATTTCACATGATAAATCATCAGATTCATGCATAGCGACTACACCAGCAACCGCACAATGGTCCTCGCCACGAGGGACTGCATGTTACTTGAGACCAATGACAGCAATACACTCTGGCATGGGCTGATGACATGGCAGAGGTGTCGATAGGGAGGAACATTGCCTGGTGGTAGTTGAACCGGCCCAACCCGATTAATATACTTCATGTCCGGTACCAGTGAGAGAAGGTATTGTGATCCTATGTCTAGGGAGGTACTCATGGGGATGGGATCGCGATACCTCA
>SZWC01000509.1:64645-199440 GCA_023375785.1 Penium margaritaceum
GGTACCCAAAGTACCCGCGATCCCGGTGCGATTCTGCAAGCTCAGAATCGGAATCGTTAGTACTGGGAAGAATCATGGAATCGCGGTTCTAAACTCGCGATTCCAGGAACCTGTGTGCACCCTTACCCTACATAAGGCACCGCAAGGGTCCTGCCCGGGGCCCCTCGGCCTCACCATGGACCTACTTCGAGATCTCGTCATTGACTCCCCCTCCGCCCTTACCTACGTCCACACCATGCTTTGTACCATCCTCGACGGGTCTCTACCACAGCAGGTTGCCGACTGCCTGTGCCGGAGCATCCTCATCCCCATCCTCAAGGGGAAGAAGGAGCAGGAGACCGTATGCCCTATTGCGCTGGGAGAGGTGTGACTTCGTCGAACAAGGAAGCTCCTCCTAGGGAGGGCAAGGTGTGCAAGCTTTGGAAGGCCTTGTACAGGCTGAAACAAGCGCCCAGGTGCTGGTACCAGCAGATGGACGGCTACATGGTGGAGCCCGGCTTTAAGCATTATGAGTCAGACCACACTGCACACATCCGGCGTGACAAAGAACTCCATCAGATTGTCGCATTCTACATGGACGATCTGATCCTGTGTTCATCAAACCTACCCGCTGTGCAGCAGCTACAGGTAGCTGACCAGCTCCCCCATGTCCGTCATCTTCAATCAGCTGATTGAAGATGACGGACATGGGGGAGCTGGAGTACTAGCTCGGGATGAGCATCACATGAAACCGGCGGGCCCGCACGCTTGAGATGGGACAGGCCAAGTACGTGGCCGAGGTCCTGAAGCGGTACGGCATGGAGGACTGCAAACCAGTGGGCAGTCCGGTCTCCATGAGCTATGAGCTCAGTGCGGCGATGTCGCCGCGAACGAAAGAGGAGAGGGAGGACATGGCGCAGGTGCCTTACCAATCGGTGGTGGGCAGCCCGATGTATGCGATGGTGGCGACTCGGCCAGACTTAGCCTACGTGGTGGGTTAGGTGAGCAGGTATGTGGCCAACCTTGGCCCACTACATTGGATGCTCGTGAAGCACACCCTCCAATACTTGCAGGTAACGCAGCACGCGTGCCTGATGCATGATAGAAACGAGAAGTCAGACCCCTTAAAACTGGTCTGCTACACTGACGGGACTACGCCGACGATGTGGACAAGAGGAGGTCCACTTTTGTGTTCTTCCTTGCAGGTGCAGCAGTCTCGATGTGCAGCAGGAAGCAGGACTACGTTACCACCTCCACTGTGGAGGCGGAGTACATCGCTCTGGCCGAGGTGGTCAAGGAAGCAGTGTGGCTCCACAGATTGCTGGGAGAGCTGGGAGAGCTGGGAGTGCTACAGCATGAGCCTATGGTGGTCTAGGAGGACAACACAAGCTTGGAATGTGACCTTGGTATCACCCACACTAAAGAAGCCACAACAAAGACTCCACCAACGGCGGCAGAGCAAGAACTTATCATAGCGGCAAAGGCCCAAGGGGTTGAGGAGGGGTCGATAAAGGAGATGTACAAACGTATGCGCAAATTCAAAGATCAGCAGAAGAAGGCTGAGGCAGGCCTATAGATTTGCATCATAGCACGATCTGTACGGTTGCCATGTCCGATTGCAACTGTACCACCCAAACCCCCATCGGAACCACCAATGCGACCCTCCAGGGATCATACACCCCCCATCGGAAGACAGTGACCTTTTCTTCTCATTTTAGTAAGGAATCCACAACGGGTCCCATAACGTGTTTCCATCGCCCCTTTCAATCACTCACCTTAGGTGAATATCTCTGACAACATCCAGAGAGCCTCCCGAAGTTCACTACTATTCTCCAGGAGTATGCTGAGAAGCTCCACCCTACTAGCATTTGCCTCAGTTGCACTTAAACCCCGCATGATCGGCTAAGTAGGCCAGTAATCTGGACTGAGCCTGATGAATGGGGATGGCGACCAGTGCCCCTCGCTTCACCAGGACAAGCCCCACATCACGAAGTCGCCAGCTCTTTTGTCTGGATATGCGATAAAATGTTCCTGGCTATCATTGACCTCGGTGCTACTCATACCACGGTCACCCTGGAGGTCTTGTAGGCAGTCGGCTGTCAACACAGGATACAATCCACCACCAAAGTGTTCACGAATGCGTCTTGTGGAACAGACACAGGAAATGGTGTCGTGGAGAACCTCCTAGTTCAAGTTGGTCTCATCCACGAAGTGGTGAAGATGCAAGTCACCATAGCTCAAACCTATGATGTCCTCCTTGGAACAGAATACCTCATTCCTCGACAAGCTGCCATGGATGGAGTCATGTAGTTGACATCCACTGGATATAGCACTTGTGCAAAACTGATCGTTGGACCTCGAACCGCCATGCGCACGAGATATGGACACCCTTTCTCCTTGGAAGAAGCCCGTTTGGAGGACCAGGAAGCAAGGAATTTGATTATGCTATTCCCTAAACATGATGCTCTCCTAGTCACCCCACAAGACGAAGGCGACCAGGAAATTTTGATGGGCGCCTCCCCTCCACTCGAATGGTCATGTCCTGAGTGGGGTCAGGCTGCTCCGGCAGATGATCGGCCACACCTACCTTGGGATCCCCTACTCAAGCCTTCGCCACGGGTCACTTTGTTGGTTGCCCATGCCTACACCAGAGAATCCCACTTGCAATGTACGGACTCTTGGAGAGCCCCAAACATCCTCGATTGTTGCTCTTCCAGCTCAAGTATCTCCACCTTCACTGCCTGCCCAGAATGTGTTGACCACGAATGCAGAGGCGGATGCCATGCGCAAGGGCAACATGCTTATATGTGAAAAGGATGTGATGATTTCAATGACTCTGACGGGGAGTAGATGACAGATGTGGGCTGGCTATGCATTGAAAAAAAGCTGCCCCCGTGTCGCGCCACTACTCTCACAATTGCATTAGAAGGATCTTGCAACTTTAACCTCCAGGTTTACAATTATTCGGACCCAAACCCTGACCTTGGTGCTGGTCTGGTGGGTCATGAGGACCCACAGCCACCACCCACAGTCCCGCATTCCCAGCGGTGGGACCACATCCTTCATGAGCGCCTGACGGATGACCAGGCACAAGAAGTCCGCGACCTCCTCCCGTATCATGAGGAGGTCTTTGCTGGCAAGTATGTGGAGATTGGGGCAGTCGACACTGTCCATGTCATTAACACAGGGAATGCACCACCCCACAATCAGAAGGCACGTAGACTCCTCCAGGATCAGAAGGATGTTATCAATAAAGGACTCCGAGAGCTTAAGGAGCAAGGAGTCATTGAGGAGGTGGACAGCCCTTGGCGCTCCAATCTGGTCATTGTAGGGCAACCAAATGGCGCCAAGCGTTTTTGTGTTGAATTCTGTGACTTGAATGAGGTCACTGTGGAAGATTCCTACCCTATGCCTCTCATTGTCGACATTCACGAACGAAAAAGGGGAAAGAGCTGGTTTGCAAATCTTGAAGTGAAGTTGGCCTTCCACACCATTCCCATGGACCGGAAGTCTATGCTAAAGTCCGCCTTCATCACACGTGATGGGCTGTATGCCCTTACATGCATGCCCTTTGGGTTGCGCAATGCGAGTGCCACATTCTAGCGAGTCATGGACCAGGTATCCAGAGGCGTTCCCAATGCCTGCTTCTCTGTGGATGACATCATGGTTGCAGCATTCAGCTTTCAGGAATTGCTCGCCTCCTTGGATGCTGTCTTATCGGCTCTCCGTGTGGCGAATCTATGTCTGAAGGCTGCCAAATGCATAATTGGGGTAGATAGCATGGAGTTCCTGGGGTTCATTATCAGTGCGCAAGGGATCTCCACTGACCCTGCAAAAATAGCAGCAGTCTGCAAATGGAAGCAGCCAATCACCTCTTCTCAAGTGAAGATTCTCTTGGGATTTGTTAGCTTTTATTGGAAGTTAGTCCGCGACCATGCCAAGATCGTCCGACCCCTTCAACAACTAACACACGAGGATGAGCCATTTGAGTGGACAGATGCGTGTCAACTTGCATGGACGGAGATCAAGCACCGCCTTTTCACAGTGATCATGCTGGAATTCCCAGATTTGAACTTGCTGTTCGTCATTACAACGGACTTTTCCCAATAAGGCATCGTTGCCATGCTGTCACAAAAGGGTGATGATGGCATGATGAGAATGGTGTGCTTTAGGAGCTGAGTCCTCATCGATGCTGAATTAAAATATCCTCCGGTAAATGGAGAGTGCCTGGTAGTTTTATGGGCCATAGACTTCTATCAAGATCATGTGAAGAACGGAAAGCCTTTCACAATTCTTACGGACCATCAGGCTTTCAAGTGGTTGCTCACGACGTAGAACCACAAGGGTATCCTTGGCAAGTGGGCGCTGCTCCTTGAGGGCTATAATCTCACCATCAAGTATCAACCGGCATTTGCAAATCGCAATGAAGATGCTCTCAGTTGATTGTCGTGGGCAGGCTGGAAGGAACGAGCATCATGTGATCCGGCGCCAGACACAACGATGCCTGAGGGAGACGTCATCTTTGAGGGACAGGCACGTGACCTTACTGACTAGGAATACCGCTGGGCCTACCTCGTGGAGGGCTTTCCTCATGATGACACCGAGATCAGACACATAAATGCTCCCTCGCAAACAGACCTCTTCAAGGACGCACCGGGATGGACACACATAGAGTATGGAGAATAGTTATGAGGTGGGTGCTGTGATCCTACCCCGAGAACCAAGGCACACCTACAACGTATTGTCACGCCAAGTCCACCAAGGGAGCCTCGCCAGCAGGTGGCTGAAAATTTTGAAGATTCTTTGACCAAACCCATCTTGCGTTGCCCTGGCTTGAGGTTCTTATCCATTTACCAGGGAAAATCACCCAATAGGAGGCGTTCTTTACCGTAATCAAGGCAACGGTGAGCTCCTGTGGATGGCATGTCAAGTTTTGGCTCGAATCCCCGGGCCACTGCATGGTGCATGATCGGGTCGATCATACTTAGCGGATCGTTTACGAGAGCCTCGAAGCCAGAGCACTGGCGTGGCGGCCAGTGCGGTTGCATCGCCAACCTCAGTCGGAATAGATATGTACGGTGGTTTCATGTTATGTCTGGATTTCTGGTGTACAATTCACCAAAATTGTAGATACATGCGGTCCGCACACCACAGTTGTGATGCGCGTTATCCGTCAAATCAGTCGGTCGAACCTCATCCAACCAGTGGCGCTTCGTTTTGGTACCGTGGTAGGGGAAATCACACAGTCGAAGGGGAAATTTGACCCTTTTCTCATTCACGTGGGAAACATGCACTGGAGCCTTCCTGTCCTGTTTTGCAAAACATCGACATATGACGTCCTCATAGCCAACGATTGGTTGACACCCTGCGATGCCATAATTATGCTCGGGGGGAAATGCATGACGCTCCATGATGACGACGGGGAATCCTCGTATGTCCCGCTCCATTTTGACTCACATGAATTGCCAGCTCAGCGGGAAGAGCGATCGCCCTCGGCACATGCGACCCCTCTCGTCAATGTGGGCCTATGTGGACGACTTATCAGTCATCTCAAAATTCACCCGAGTGGTCACCGATGCACCGGAATCGTCCACCGATAGCAGTGGCTGACCGCAGGCGGATCATGCACCGGACTCGCCAGAATCCCGCATCCATAGTCCTCCATGGATCCATCCATCGGCAAAAACTTCGTACAACGTCGTGGTTCTCCATGAACACGTCTCCGCACATCTAACGACAACCAACGGTGAGTTCCCTACACATCAACAACCCCACGCAGAGGACTTCATGCTTGCCCTCCAACATCAGAGGTGGTACGCCATCCGCATGCAACCATTATCGGAACCCCTCGTGGAATGCCAAAGACCCCGGAGGTGGCCTTTGGAATCCCATTCGATTAACGCCCACAGTTTTGTCTCTCGGTGCTTTGAACTTGTAGCTATCGACGATTCAGGTTCTCACACTCCTTCTTATTGACAAGGCACTCCCACAGACAGCCTAGCGATGGACTACTCTGTGCATGATTCCACCGATACCCTTCATACGTCTCTGGCCAACTGGGCCCGATACAAGTACAGTACGACTCTTCCCT
Source organism: Penium margaritaceum (assembly GCA_023375785.1). Lineage (NCBI taxonomy): Eukaryota > Viridiplantae > Streptophyta > Zygnematophyceae > Desmidiales > Peniaceae > Penium > Penium margaritaceum. The sequence goes on from SZWC01000509.1 coordinate 70,716, forward strand.
GTGTTGAATTACGTGCAACTGCTGATTACGAATCACGTGCCATGGCAGAAATCCTCACCAGGGAGGAGGCGGAACACATCCTTCGGGACATGCAAAGAGAAGATCCATTCCCGGAACCACCACCTTCCCCCAGCATGCCTGATCCCCACAGCAACAAATCAGTGTGACAGACCCTGGCACAATGGATCACTAAGAACCGGAACTGGGTGGGTAGAGTTCAAAGGCTCTGGAAGCAACATCGGGTGTGGGTGACCATGGCTCACCATGGCTGACCATGGCTGACCATGGCTGACCATGAGGCTGGGCTACGCAGTGCGGCCAACAACCTGGCCAACACAAGGACCACTCTCAGTGCGCGCGATTCGGCCCGCGTTGCTCTCTTCCAACGCATGCAAGAGCAGGATGCTTGCATCGCAAAGATACAACGGTATCTCCAGGCAGTACGGTCATCGCAAGAGACATGGAATGAGGCTGCCAACCGCGGGGACGAGCCGTCTGCAGATGAAGGACAGCGGCTTATTGACCGCCGGGCGGAGCTCGACAGGAGCATCCAGGCAGCACGTGAAGAAGCTGCCGAGCTCTCCCTGGGATTGATGGAACTCGACGCACAGCTGCCAGGCCCGCACCAACTGTGGGGTGACTGTGAAGCCGCCTGGGCAGCAGAGTGCAACCGACACTCTATGTCTCTTGGGAGCTGGTACAAGACAAAGCAGGTCTCTTGCTCTTTGTGTGAAGGTGTCCGAGCAATATGACACTCTATGTGCCCTGGTTGACCGAGCCAGGAACATCATTGACGAGCATGAGCGATGCTAGCAAGAGAACCTCATCCGTGAGGTGGAAGGGGCATTTTTGGCCCATGCCCTGGAGGGACTACAAGAACAATGGAACAATGGGAGGATTTTCTCAAAGAATTGAGGCATCTGTACTCTCTAGAATCCTCAGCCAACAACCACCCAGCTGCCTTTCGCTATCTCCTCCACTGTATGGTGGTCAACGACCGGTCTGAACAGACGAGGCCGAACCTCCTCCCCTTTTTGGCATGAAGTTTCCGCCTACGATACGAGGAGTTCCTCTGTTTTCTCCGCCCTTTGGACTTCTTACGTCACTGTAGCATGCGAGCATTCTTCTGCCTCCTTGAATGCGCCCTAAAAAAACTGCCATGGAGAACATTCCCCACTTTGCCCGATAAGGAATATTGTACTGGTCATTGTATTGCCAGGCCGATGCTGACAGGTTGGACCACGCGGGTCTCACCGCTTTCTTCCTCATTCTCATTGCGAACGCGCGTGCGGCCATGGCCATACGCGTCCTACTCCGCTGGAGCCACCACCGTCAGGTGGGCTCGTCATCTTCAACAGACACGACAGCCATGACGGCAGCTGAGGAGGCCCTGCGACTCGTAAACTACCCTTCTTCCCTGACTACATCAGCCAACGAGTCCCCACGATCGGCTGCGCCTCAGACGGACCATCCACCAGCGTCTCGCCCCGACATGGGCATCACCGCCGTCCCACAGATTCCTCCTCCATCTCTTTCGGTGCTGGTCCTGGGGGATCATCCGTCACCATGTATCCTCTATCCATCCTATTCTTCCCCTCCCTCCAGAAAGAAGGCCCTCCTTGTACGACTTTTCTTTGGCCCCCCATCCCCACCTCCGATCTCTTGTGCTGCCCGTCCACGAACGGCAGGCCCATCCGGGGATTTCCCGCCGGATGAGACATCTTTGGTGGAATCTGCTGGCCACCGGCATAGAGCCAAAATTTACCCCCACCACTGCCCCGTGTGCACTAAGGCGCGGCCAGCACTCCGCGAACAAGGTGCCAACAGACGCCGTGATGTTTGCCACTGCCCTCTCCTTGTTGCGTCGTACGAAAACAAGCTCTGCCTTTCCTATGGCAGGGGAGACATGGGAGGGTGCGGACTCCACAGGGGCCCACGAGGCTGTTCCTCCGGAAAAGTTTGAGCAGATGCAGAATCGTCTCCTATGCCTTGCGGCCAATGGTGATCTAGACCTTTGTCAAAAGCAGCCACCTTCCAAAACATATTAGTGGGCTGATTAGGCTCGAGCTCAAGTTCTGTCGGGGTTAGGTTCCATGGCTGTCTACCGTGATGCCCACGCTCGGTCAGACACAAAAACATCGTTGGAGAAGTATGAATGGATGGATGGACGACTCTGGCGGCTTCCGAGTGGCACCTATGGGCATCGATGGTGTACTCCACCAGCTATATGCGAGCGACTCATCATAGACAAGCATGAAAGGGTACACGCTCGTGCCGGCACGGTGTATGAGAACCTTACACCAGGTCTACTGGACGGGACTAGGTCTACTGGATGGGACCAGGTCTTCTAGACGGGAGAAGCAAGGTACCGAAGTGGTGGCAACCTGCCTCCTTCATCTCCCTCGCCATTGCATTCATCAACCCTGATTTGTCTGTGCCAGGATTGGAGCTCCAATGGAACGGGTCGTCATGGAATTCCACGGACTCCTCCGCCCCACCTGGAACGGCAACGTCCACTAGATCCTGGGTATTGACCACATGTCTAAGTGGGACATGGCCCGGCCAGTGCCGAAGGCTGACACGGCTCATGCTGCAGCATTCTTGAAGGAGGAGGTCATCTACATAGGTGGAGGTTGCTGTGTCGTCTAGTGTGACATTGGTTCACACATCAGCTTTGCGTTTGCCACAGTGGCTGCCTACTTCAACATCGAGATCGGCAACAGTGCACCCCGGCGGCTGCAATCATAGGGCCAGGCAGAGTGCATGCATGGTGCCATTACGCAAACTATTCGCAAGCTTTCCGACTACAACACACCGTGAGATGGGAAGTTGGAGGACATTCTCTACGAATACAACATCATACAACATTCCTCCACCAACTTCTCTCCATACAAGCTGCACCATGGTCAACAAAACTGGACCATGGCTACTCTACCCCTCATGCCAGATGCACCAGTTCCCACAAGAGAAGAAGGTGCCACGATAGTTGAAAAAGTGGAATTCATGAAGAAGTGGGATGAATGGCTGCAGAGGTGCCTGCAAGAGGCTCGAGTCTGCGAGACAGTGGCAGCATAGCGTGGTGTGGATCGCACCAACGTTGGCCTCATGAGTGAAACGTTTCAAGTCGGGGATGGAGTGCGGCCCAAACGGGAAGAGATCGGGAAATAGCGCATGAATGAGGTCACCTTGTTGGACATGTTCTACTAGGTCTGGACAGTGGACGTGTTTATGTGTGGCTCGATGGCAAGCACTCCTCAGACATAGTTGTTTGGCACGAACGAGTAGAGAAGCTACTAGTTTGTTGGCAGGAGACGTGCGTGGGCCAGCACGCAGCCCAAGTTTTTGTTGCGGACGACGAGGTTGAAATCTCAGCTAGTGCACCAGATGTTCCATCTCCCTCCATTGGCCTAAAGCGCCCTCCCCCACCCATGATACCTACATCCCACGCTGCACTTCCTTTACATGCGCACCCAGTGTCAGTTCATGTCGCGGTTCCTGGTCCTCAGGCCTATTTGGCCGGAGGGACCCGGCTTTTGTTGCTGGATATTGGGATATCTGGCCAGGGCCGGAACATGGGAAGAAGGAGCGAGCAAGGGGAAAAGGTAGCCACAACAACAATGCAACAGGAAGGAGCGGCACCAGAACCACAACAGGAAGCTCCAGCATAAGTCCTACCAGCACAGTTTGCAGGGAAGGCTCAGGCGGTATCAACGACCACAACCGGAATGCACCGTAGGTCCGGCAAGGAGAAGCTCCCTACTCCATGACCGCGACTGGCCAAACCCACGCAGGAAGGTAATAAGGTTCTTCCCCAGGTGCAGATGCAATAGGCACAATGCAAGAGATGCCTGTACTTCATGCGATAGTAGGGGAGCGGTAGGGACAGAGGTGCTTCCTCCCGGGGTAGCTGCACTCGATGTGATGCAGGTGCCCGTGCCACCAACAGTGTCACCAAAATAGCAGGAACGGGAAGTGCTTCCTCCCACTACAGTTGCAACTAATGCGGTGCAGAAGACACTTGCACCACAAGAAGCAGTAACAGAGCAGCACAAACAGGATGAGCTGCCTTCCCTAGTAGCTGCACCACAGGTGATGCAAGACACGCCTGCACCACCACCAGTAGCCATGGAACAGGCCCTGGGCCTAATGTTGCTGGCAGCAATCTCATCCAGCTCGAGGTTTCAAAGGATGCAACAACCTACATAGGAGGTGCTCCCCTTGGAGCAACTGCATCCGGCAAGGCGCGGGATACGCCAACGCTAGCAATAACAGCAGCAAGACAACAGGAAAAGAAGGTGCTACTCGTTGCAACAACATCACCCAGCATAGCGTGCAAGGCGACAACGTCACAAGTAGCAGCATCAGGACAGTGGGAAAAGGAGGTGCTGTCCCTTGTAGCAGCTGCACGCAGTGCAACGCAATAAGAGCCTGCACCATAAGTAGCAGTAGTAGTATAGGAAGAAAAGGAGGTGCTGCTACTTGCATCAGCTGCACCTAGCGCGGCATGCAAGGCGCAAGCACCACCACCAGCAGTAGCAAGACGGCGAGAAAAGGAGGTGCTATGTCTTGTAGCATCTGCACCCAGCGCAACGTGTAAGGCACCAACACCACCAGCAGTTGTAGCAAGACAGCGGGGAAAGAAGGTACTACCCCTTGCATTAGCTGCACCCAGTGTGGCACGTAAAGCGCCAACGCCACCAGCAACAGCAGTAGGATAACAGGAAAAGGAGGTGCTGCCCCTTACAGCAGCTCCACCCAGCGCAGCGCGCGAGGCGCCACCACAACCAGGAAAAGCACAAGGACAACACGAAAAGGAGGTCCTGTCCCTTGCAGCAGCTGTACCTGGTCAGGAGTGCAAGACGCCATTGCCACCAGCAGAAACAACAGGACAACAAGAGAAAGAGGTGATGTCCCTTGCAGCAGCTGCACCCAGTGTGATGCGCGAGGTGCAAGCGCCAACAGTAGGAGGAGCAAGACAACGGGAAGAGGAGGTGTTACCCCTTGTAGCAGCTATACCGAGCATGGTACGGAAGGTGCCAGCGCCACCAGGAGTAGCATTAGGACATAAGGAAAAGGAGGTGCTGCCCCTTGTAGCAGATGCATCCGGCGAGGCGCACGAGATGCCAGAGCCACCAGGACTAGTAGTAGGAAAGTAGAAAAAAGAGAAGCTATCCCTTGCAACAGCTTCAATGGGCGCAGCATGCAAGGCACCAGTGCCACGAGCAGCAGCAAGACAGTAGGAAAAGGAAGTGGTGCCCCTTGTAACAGCTGCACCCAGTGCGATGCAAGAAGCACCTGCACCATAAGTAGCAGCACTAGGACAGTGGGAAAAGGAGGTACTTCTCGTTGCAGCAGTTGTATCCAACACAGTGCACGAGGCGCTAGTGTCACCAACAACACGAGTAGGATAGTGAGAAAAGGAGGTGTTGCCCCTTACAACACCTACATTTAGCACAACGCGCAAGTCGCCACCACCTCCAACAGCAATAGTAGGACAGCAGGAAATGGAGGTACTGCCCCTTGCAGCAACTCCACCTTATGTGGCGTGCAAAGTACAAGTGCCACATTCACCAGTAGTAGGACAGTGGGAAAAGGAGGTGCTCCTCCTTGTAGCAGTTGCACCCAGCGTGGCAGGCGAGGCGCCAGCGCCACCAGCAAAAGCATTAGGACACCACAAAAAGTAGGTGATTTTCCTTGTAGTAGCTGTACCTAGCAAAGCACGCAAGACGCCAGCACCACGAGCAGGAGCAGTAGAAAAGCGGGAAAGGAAGGTGCTACCCCTTTGTAGCACCTCTACCCAGCGTGGTGTGTGAGGCACCGAGTACCACCAACAGCAAAAACAGGATAGCAAGAAAAGGAGGTGCTTCCCTTTACACCAACTGCCTCCAACGCGGCGCGCAAAGCGTTAGCGCCACAAGTAGTAACAGCACGACAGCGAGAAAAGGAGGTGCTACTCCTTTTAGGAGCTACACCCAGCGTGGCACGCGAGGCGCCAGTGCCACAAGTAGTAGAAGCAAGACAACAGTAAAAGGAGGTGCTACCCATTCCAGCAGGCTGCCATGTATCAAGCCACGGTGTCGGTACATCCGGACACGAGTAAGGAGTATGTCTTGGCGACGGATGCAAGCGACTATGCGATCGGCGGGGTGCTGATGCAGGACCAAGGGAAGGGGTTGCAGCCCATTGCGTACTACTCCAAGAAGCTGAAAGGGGCTGAGCTCAACCACCCGATCCATGAGAAGCAGATGCTTGCGGTGGTCCAGGCCTTCAAGCAATGGAGGTGCTAGCTTGAGGTGCGGCGGTGTGTGGTGCACACAGACCACTACGCGCTTAAGTACCTCAAGTCGAAGCCAAACCTGAGTCGTCGTCAAGCACAGTGGATAGAGCTGCTGGAGGGCGGCATCAACTACGAGATCCAGTACAAACCAGGGAGGATCAACCCAGCAGACCCGCTTTCACGTCACCGGGACCTGGGCATGCATGCGATCACGGTGCTGGCGGGATCTCCAATCATCCACAGCCTGTTTGTGCACGGCTATGCGGTAGACGAGGACTTTGCCGGGAGTACGGTGAAGGGGTGCAAGTGGGACGGCCAGTATTGGTAGCCTGAGAAGGGGAACCACATTGTGGTGTTGTGGAGTGCGTCGTTGCATCAAGCGCTGTTGGAAGAGGCGCACGACTCGCACTACAATGGTCATTTTGGCCACGACAAGACCTTCAAGATACTTGCGCGTCAATATTGGTGGACAACGATGGGAGCAGATTGCAAGAAGTACATGAGCAGCTATGATACGTGCCAAAGGATCAAGTCACGGAGGGCACGAGCGTCAGGAGAACTGCAGCCGCTACCAGTGCCGAAGCGCCCGTGGACGGTCATCTCACTGGACTATGTGGGGGATCTTCCACGGGGCACAACGTGCAACACCATGGTGCTGGTGGTGGTGGACCGGTTCAGTAAGATGGTGTACTTTATTCCATGTGCGGAGAAGGTCACGGCAGCAGAGATGGCTCAACTCCTCTTGCAACATGTCATCAAACTTCACGGGTTGCCAAAGTGTACGGTCTCAGACCGCGACCCGCACTTCACCTCCCGGTTTTGGGAGGAACTCTTCAAGAATCTAGGCACCTGTGTGGCTCTTTCATCAGCCTACTATCTCCAAACGGATGGCCAGACTGAGCGCACCAATCAGATCATGGTGTAGCTGCTGCGGGGGATCTTGGAGCCGGATGGTGAGGGATGGGAATGCAAGCTCCTGGTGGCTGAGTTTGCCTACAACTCAGCCGTGCATGCCTCTACGAGGCAGTCTCCCTTTGAGGTAGTGTATGGGGTGCAACCTGTGTGTCCCTCAGACATGGCAATGGGATCGGACCTATCCGAGAGCAACAGTTTTAGATCAAAGGTGTGCTGTGGAGTACAAAATGCGCTTCACAAGGCGCAACAGCAGATGAAGCAACAAGGAGACAAGCACCGGACAGCCGAGGAGTTCTTGGTGGGCCAAAGGTACTGCTAAGCTTGCGGAACCTGTAGCTGGCGGGGGTGGGCAGCGACAAGCTCAATCCTTGGTGGATGGGTCATTTTCTGGTCAAGGAGAAGCGGTCCCCGGTGAGCTACGAGTTGGAGCTGCCGGACCACTATGGGATCCATCCCGTGTTCCACGCTTCTCTTCTCAAGGTCTACAAGAGGCAGATGCTCAGTGCGCGGTGCGAGGATAGGCTCCTCCTCCACCGGTCTTGGTGGCGGGTGAAGAGGAGTACGTGGTGGAGAAGATTCTCGGGAACCTTCGATACGGTAACGGGTGGCAGTACCTGGTGCAATGGCTCGGCTATGGGCCTGAGCACAAGTGCTGGATCCACAAAGCTGATTTCCTCAGAGGCGGTGATGTCAACACAGTCCTCCGAGCGTACCAGGAGCGCACCGCGACGGTGCGCCCTCGGAGGGGGGGTGATGTTATGGGAGCCGCCGGTCGAGGTGGTGATTATATCATCATGCTGATGTCATGCATGTGTTGATGCTTCCATTGTATTATAAGTGAAAAATTGTGCGGGATCCACCCAAGAACTGGGTCATTTGGTGCAGGGAAGAGAAAGATACGGCCGTACAAAGGTGGGAGGCGCACATCCAGAAAACAAGAGACGTACCGGTTCGACCCCGAGCACGGCGGAGCGAATTTCTCGCCCACTACAGCCGAAGCATCCCTGGATGGATGCTTAGCCAATGAGGTAAGGCTCATTGGGGTCCATGGGCGCTTCGGGATGGCGGCTGGAGGTGCATTTGCAAGCAAGGACGCTTCGGGTGGCTGTGACCTCCACTGGCGGTGCTGTCAGCGGTCGTCACGCATGGAGCACTCAAATGGCCATAACATAGCCATTTCTTTATGGATTGAGGCATTCGTTGGTGCGTTGGAAATATCCCGGCACGTAATGCATGATGCATGTGTTATTTGCATGAATGCAATCCAGTAGAGGGCTTCGGAACACCGAGGAGCGTTCGGCTGCCTCATAGGGACTGGTACATAAGGAAGCCTAGGGGTTGTTCTAGGCATACCAATCTTACCCAAAGCCTTGTACTGATCTATCAGGTCTAAACAATTTATTCCTTGCCTAACTCTCTTTGTGTTCCAAGAATTGCCTTGCACACGTCCATTTGATCCTACAAGTCTTTCGCATCACACCTTGGTGTAAATGCCACCAGGAGAGTTGCGTAGCGGGAACCTCGGTCACTAGCAGCGGTCTTACTGCTAGGAGAGGGTCGTACGGCATCTCAGGGGTTGGCGGAACACACCAGGGGGTCGAGGGTGAGAGGTTTATTCCAAGGGCTTGGCGTGTGACTGGCACACCGGGCGCCCCTCGGTTCACAGTGTTCATCATTATACACGACAATGCTCCGACCTAGATGATCTTGGTTTCAACCATCATCCCCTCATCTCTGTCTGAAATGGTTACCGTAGGCTGCCGCTCACATCCCTGTCTGCTTTTAACTAGGTTAGATGAGATAACCTATCTCAACGACCATGTATTTTATCCATGAACAAAGTGTCCATCGTATGATATTCACCAAACAGACTTCCAAATCCATGTGATTACGATCGAACACTCCCGAATCACATCCGGTGATCCTGGAACAACCGGTTCTGAAATTTTGTTGTGTTTATGTCATCGCGTCTAAGGGTTCCATTTGGGAACACGCCAGTGGATCGTGTTTGCCAAGTTGCAACAATCCGTGCTGCTTCAATGTCTTCTATTGTGCACATTCGGTGCTTCACTCAATACAGTGTTTTCCATATGCCATGTCTGAGACACTTGTAGAGGGTATCGCCCTCATCGATAACATGGATTCCCATCGGCATCTAATAACATGTGTTGTACCATCGACATTAGCATAGCTATTCCAACCAGAACTTAGGGTCATAGTGTGTTCGACACTCACATCAGTGGTGCATTCGGCACCCATGACAAAAGTGGTGTTCATGACATCGATGCATTAGTACTCCTGTCATCGTTTTAACCGAAGCACTCATCAGCCATGCCTTCAACATCACTGTTATAGTGCGTTCGGCACTTGCATGAATGCTACAATTGCATTTTCCATGTTGGTCGTATTCCAGGTGCAACCGGCACTTGTCAATCGACCGTCTTTGTGGGTTTCCACCATCGTGTGTATGTTGTGTGCGATCAGCACTCACATTCACTCACGAATGGCTTATCCAGCATACTTGGTGCAATGGAAACCCACATGGATACGCAATCGGAATTCATTTAGGTCATATATCCGTAGACTATGAGCAGTGCGTTCGGCACTAGCATCACGGATGCTTTCGGCATTCGTGACTAAAGTGCAACTAGCACTTTTTCAGTGTTGTATTTGACACAGACAAAATTTCATCAACCAACACTTATAATGTTGCCCATAGTGCAATCGGCACTCACGGCGATGATGTGTTCGACGCCTGTGTAACCGTGCAATCGAAACTCGTGGAGTCCACAAGTTTTGCATTGTTGCGATAAGTAGGTGAGTCATTGAGTGGTCGCAGCACATTCGGTGTTTTTATTGTTTTATTTGGAATCGAGAATTTGTCTCAATGTGTGTCACCGTTGTGGTTTGCAACCCGGTGTACACCATAGCACCTCTTCTGTGCAAAACTATTTTTTTACCGCATGTACAACCCACATTGAGCCATGTCGTGGCTTTTAACGGTAACCCCTTCCGGGGTTTCTCACGAATTACCCCAAAATTTGAGGTTACTCCAGAAAATTTAGGCCAAATTTATCAGGTTGAGTCTGTTTTTTTTTTTGGCATTCCAAATGACAGTTTCGTCGCATGGAACAACTGTTCCTTCAAAAGCGAGAATTGGTGGCGTGCTAGGAAAACAATCCATCTTCCTATCATCTCCATTTTCAGGAAAATGTGAATTTAGAAATATTTCACAACTTAAGAAATATTCTACAGCTCAGTCTGAGCTTCGTTCTGCTTTTTACTATGGTGAAAACTGGGTTCTGGCGTGCGATCTGTCTAGGTTTTTGTAGGCACAAGTTATGTACCATTGGAAAAAATAAGTTCGCCATTATCATCGATCCCACAACCTGTGGTATAGGACTAGGTCGCACCAACTGAGCCACCCGAGCTGCTAGCACAGGGGTGTTCGCTTTAAAGCAACGTGTTACAAGCGACATCGCCATTGCATCTGACGCCATGGCGCTAGGGACTATTGGTCCCTTAGGGAGGAGAGGGGATAGGAGGTATGTTCCTTCTCCACTCAGGGTTGTCCCTCCTCTCCTCAGAGCCGTCCCTCTTCCCTCGTCGACACTTGGGGCTGTCTTTCCCTCTTAGGGAACGGGGAGGGGAGGCGGACGAGTCCTGCACCCATCCGGGGTTGGACAAGAGAGGGAGGGGGATGACGTCCACCTCCTTCCCTTTGGGTTGCCGTCCCCTCAGAGGGAGGGAAGGAGGTAAACGTCCCCCTCCCACCTTCCTGGCTCCATTAGCAACCTGAGTGGAGGAGAGGGGGAGTTTTGATGCCTCTCTCTCTCTCTTTCACGCCATCGGCGCCTGAGGAGAGGGGGAGGGACGATGCGCTCCTTCTTTCCTCCCCTGGTGCCGTTGGCACCTGAGAGGAGAGGGAGAGGGGAGAAACCCTTCCTTTCCTCCATCTCTGATGCCCTCGTCATTTGAGAGGAGTGGGATTTGGGAGTATTTCTCCCTTTCTCCCTCTCTGGCGCCGTCGGCGCCTGAGATGAGAGGGAGAGGGGAGTACCACTCCTCCTCTCCCTCTCTGGCGCAGTCGGCGCCTGAGAGGAGAGGGAGAGAGGAGTACCACTCATCCTCTCCCTCTCTGGTGCAGTCGGTGCCTGAGAGGAGAGGGAGAAAGGAGTACCACTCCTCCTCTCCCTCTCTGGCGTAGTCGGCGCCTGAGAGGAGAGGGAGAGGGGAGTGTACCCTCTCTCCCGCTTTCGGTGTCTACGGGGTGATGGGACAGGGGAAGGGGACAACCCCCCCTTGCTCCCACACACTGTTGGCACATCACCGTCGTGTAGTTTGTAGTCTATCTCCCACCCCCCCTTTTTTTTCCGGTCTCTCGGGCGATCGGCCCACTCCACTCTGGGGTCTCTGCCTTCTTCGAGGGCACTCGGACGGGCGGGGGGCATTTTATGTCTACAGCAGAGGAGAGAGATTTTTCTCTTCTTTGTTGGGAGAACGCTCGCTCGAGATCCTGGCTCGTCCGAGGCCGACTTCCACTCTCGGAGTCTCTCTGCAGATCGGCGAAATTTGGTCACCGCGTGAAAAAGAAAGTTCCTTTTACTGTAAAGAGTCAATCCAACGGAGTCCACGCATTGCCATACAGATCGAGCGGTCAGTTGGAGTCTAAAGAAATATATTACGGAAGCTCTGGCTGTGATACCAATGTAACAGACGTGGTCCGTTTTGCGACTAACTGTGGAACAAAAACGTAGGCCCTCAGAATAGTCAGTCCAAGAAGGAGGAGCGAATAGTCACCTCAGCCATTATGGCTGAGACGAGTCGCGCCACGAATGGACGTAGTCGTCATAGGGCATAATTGTAAACATGCAACCTAATCCTACTTCTTCCACGTGGCATTGTCACGCTGAAAACAGGCCCCTAGCTTCATATTTTTCAAAGGAAGTGACAGCATTTTGCGTTATTTTTTGGAATCAACATATACTGACAAGTTGTAGAGCTTGTCTGAAGGTTGCAATGCACCAAACTGCGTGTGATTTGGTTAACCGTAGCTCTTGCTACATCAGCCCAAGTACGGCGCACCAATCCAGCCACTCAGTTAGCGGTGCATGGAGAGTCCATTCGCTGAAGCACCCTCGCACATCAAGAACCCATCAGAACAACTTTCCAGAGGTGCAGATGTCCCTACAAGCTATGGCGGTGTCCCCCATGCTTTTGGGTTGCGTTTTGATAGGTCAATCATCAAGTTTGGTGATGGGGATTGACGTGATTTGGAACTTGTCTGCAGTCAGAATCTTGACTATCCCTAAACAATAAACTATACTACTGAGTTTCAGACTCCGAGCCAGAATTTGGCCTAAGTCCCCCAGTAACATGTATTTTTTACGCCGGTGGATTATCCACTGGAATGGCTCGGCGGTCTTCCCGGGCTAACTCGCCAGATGCACTTTTGTTACTCATTCCAGTAGATTTTCTACCGGCAGTCAAATTGCCGCTAACTCCCAGAGCTACTGTACACACCCCAACTTTGGAAGCTCATGTCTCCCTGGTTACTTGTCCGATTCCAGCCATTCAAGCTGCACCAGATTGACCAACTTCTCAAATTTCAGAAACTTGAATCTAATCTGGAATTAGAGTATCGTCTAGGCAGATAGAGTAAAATGGAAGGATTTACCCCCTCCAGCGGCTTGTATATGCCTCCCAGCGCCACACCAGAGCATGCACAGGGACAGAATACAACAAATTTGGGCACTTAGCAAACAAAGGGCCAAGGAAAAGCTCTTTCATTGAAATCTCAGCCCTTGGGTCCTAACCAATAAAAGTGTTTCCAGTGGAGGCACAACATTTGTTTTGTTGTCGTGTATTTTTCTCTTTTTACATGTGATCAATGGCTGAGGGGGTAAGTACCAGATTTGCAGCTTCTACATTGGTAGCAGACAACAGCCTACATCAGCCGACATCGGCCTCAACGGAGCAAAAAAATCAGAGTAAAAGAGAAGCAAAATCACGACACCCATGACACTGAACTTTGAGGAGGGTGATCATGGTGGATGGTGATCATGATCGTTAGAACTGGCAGATTACAACAGTGAAATAGGGTGATGGTACTATTGAAACAGTGGTTGTGTGGGCTTATGCAGTGGTGGAATTTGACACTTAGTCTGAGTCGTCTGAGGTCTCCAAGATTATATCGAAGACCAGTGGTTCTTCCTAGAACAAGGAATCATAAGCACAACATGCATCACCTAAGAAACAGAAACTTAAGCAGCTAAGCATGAAGGCACCAAAAACAAAACTCTAGCATATTACACGCTAAAAGAAAGCCCTGCCAAAATATGATGCTCAGTGTGCCAAATGGACCGGCATAGCTGGTCACCCTTGGCTGACAAAGAGCATGTGGCTGTAGTGGAGGAAATGAACATGCCAGATGTGGCCAAGTGGACTGAGGCAGTTGACAGTTAACTTGCGTCCATTGAAGAGAAAGGAATAATGGTTCTGGTGGATAGGTCCCCAAACGCCCACATTGTGGGACCAGAGTGAGTACTCTAGAAGAATTTCAAGAAAGATGGTACTATCGACAAGTACAAGGCAAGAGTTGTGGAAAAGAGGTTTTCCGAGCATGCAGGCTCAGATTACAAGGAGATCTTCACATGTGTTGTCACCATCGTTTCCACCTTATCCACATTGGGTATCATCGCTGCCAAAGACTCGGAGATCCACTAGATAGATGTTAATGTAACTTTCCGTTATGGAAATCTAGACAAAAGGGTGCAAATGGAAGTGGGTGGGGGATTCAAGGATCCAGAGTACAAGATATGAAAACTGGTGAGACCGCTCTACGAGCAAAAAAAAAGACTCCAAGGATGTGGTACAAGGAGATGGATGATTTCATGGCTCGGCTCTCTTTCATGCACTCCAAGAACAACTATAGTGTCTACATGTGTGAGGATAGGCAAATATTGATTCTGGTTGCACTGCATGTGGATGACTTGACCATCTCCTTGTCTCCTGTCGAGTTGTTGAAGGAGCTAAGGTCCAATCTGAGTAGTAGGTTCAAGATGAAGGACATGGGTCCTCTCAAGTTTTACCTCAGGATAGCCGTCCAATGCAACACATCAGCAGATACATTTGAGTTGAAATAGACGAACAACATCGTGGAGGTCTTGAAGCCCTGTAACATGGAGGACCGCAAGACCACCAGCACACCCATGATCATAAAGTGCAATCTCTTCTCTTCCATGAGCCTTAGCACTGAAGTAGAACAGCATAAGATGGAGAACATTTCCTGTCATTCTGCTGTTGGTAGCCTCGTGTATGCCATGATGGGAGCACCCCCTAGTGTTTACATGAGGAATGTAGGGACCTTGGTCTCATACTTGTTGTAAAATGTGTTGCAACCCTCCTCTATTGTAGCCTTCTCACTCATGAAATAAAGATTCACAATCAAGATGGTGTTAAAAAAATGCATGCAGGCTTGCCAGTCCCTCTTCTGCCACTCCTCATATACTACTGGTATAGTTGTAGAAGAAAGTGTATGAGCTACACCGGGAGAGTTTTCCCCGCCACCACCTACACTACAGTGATCTCTATTTCCTATGGAACTGGAGCTGGCTCGTTGCTGCTCACCGCCTCCCACAAGCCCCTAACTTAAAAATGGAAGTGAATATGGATCTTCCTAAATGCGAAATCTGCCCGTCCCTCTACCATTTTAACCCTGTTGATGCAAAACATTGCCTTGGATGGAGGTGTTTGTTAGAAAATGAAGGACTCTGACAAGAGTGATTCTCCGTTCTCAATAACGGTTCAGGTCCAAGACCAAACTACCTCAACCTAACGGCTCTTTGGTCAACTCGACCGTTGAGATCCATCTGTTTATTCATTCCTTAATAAAGTGACACATGTCACCTGCATCTGGCTAGCAAAACAGAAGCCGTTGTTCTGCTATCTTGTCCTTTTTTGCTGTATAAACAGAGGATGTTCATTCCCTCTCAGTTAACCAGAAACGTTTCTTCAATCATGTTCCCCTTTGGTTCCATAGTTTGGCTGCCGTGTCTTCGCTCTGCCTGCTCCTCGCTTATTTTGTCTTTCTCTTACAATCCCCAACTCAAAGCTCTTCACTCTGTCACCCCTAATCCCTCGCTCAACACGCATCAACTATCACTCGCTTCGCTCCCACTTTCTCTCACTCGCTCCTGTCTACCTCACATCTTTGGTTCCTCGCCTCTCTTCAAGCTTTGCGACTAACTCAAGGAACATCCCACGCCTTTTTGCTTCCGTCATTCTGCTGCTGTGCTTCTGCATGTTCCATTTCTTTTGCTTGCTTCTGCTGTTGCCCTCTTCACTCATTCCATTCTTCTGACATGCTATCAGAGCCTTAGGCAACTTCACCTAGTTCCTTGTGACCCAGTCATCGCTTTGCTACCGCAATCTCTCATCTCCTTTGTCCAAGCATTCATCTGCCACCAGCACCGCCGCGTCGAGTCGCTTGGCTTCGCCAGCAACTGACATCAGCAACACCGCTAAGATTGCTCCTCACGCTGAAGCGACATCTCATTATCCCGATCAAGCCCTGCGCCCACTTGCGCCTGTGGCCAAAGACTGATGACTCGTTGACAACAGCCGGAAACAGCTCTCGAGCCGCTGCCTATCGTTATCTTCCTGGAAGCTTCCTGCCACCACCACCTGTTCCCTCGTGTCATTCATCCTCCGCAAGCACCTTCGTCTTCCTCATCCTCTCTAGCAGCCCCATCAAATCAGCCTCATTACTGTCATCTTCAAGAGCCGCCCTCTCGCACCGCCTCCACTCTTTGTCAAGTAGCAGCATATTGCCGTCCATAGTCAGGATATCGGAAACCACCTGTCTTCCTGCTCATGTTCAGAGCCATCTGGGGAACAAGCCGTCACTCTCTTGATAACCGTGGACATCTCTACTGACCATACGAATTCTCTTGGTGCAGCCATCTTTCTCTCACTCTTAGGAAATCGGACACCACCAATCTTCTTGCTCTTTGGTCTCGGGCCAACTGGGGAACAAGCCGTCACTCTCCTGACAACAGAGCAACTGGTTGTCTCGCATGCGTCCACTGCCACTCCCTTCAACGCTCCGCCTCCTGTTGTTGCTCCTCCAACACTCTCATCTTCCTTCCTCACCACACCACAGTCAACTTTAGCAACCTTTGCACATCCTCCTCATCATAGTCTTACCTTCACCGCATCATCCTCCAGCATCAGCCTCTTCCCAGCTTCCTCTCCCTCCTCAAACTTCTTCTGCATCAGCTCCAACTTCATCATCATGTCGTTCAGCATTGTTCCATTGCGCATGTGGTTTTGTCCCTCCGCCTACTCAGCCATCAGTCATTCCTTCGCCTTCCATCATCCTTTTCTGCTGGACACACAGATCCGCTCGGTCGCATTGCCTGTTTCGCGCGACCTGCGCCCACGCCGAAACTTCCACAACGCACGCGGTTCACCCCTGCGTCCAGATTCAGTTATCATTCTTCGCCTCTTTTTCATCATTAATCTTCAGCATCTGTGGTCAGCACCAAGATCTGCACGAGCTGGATGCATGTTTTTGCAGCAGCCTGCACCCATGCCAGAAATTTTATCATGGCGCATCGGCTCCTGCCTTCCCCTTGCTGCATTCTACCCCTGTACTCAGCAGCGCACGTGGTTTCGCCCCTGTGCCCACTTTGTCAACATCATCTTGCTTGTCCTCGTCCGCTCACATCATCCGCTTGGTAAACAGATCCACCCGGTCGCATTGCTATTCTTGTGACAATCTCCGCCCACGCTAAAACGTCCGCACGTACGTGGTTCTATCCCTGCGCCCAATTTAATCATCATGTTTCGTCTCCATCGTCAGCAAGGCCTAGCATTTGCAAGCAGCACAAGGACCTGCACAAGCAAACTACCTACCTCGCAATAGCCTGCACTTAACTCTGAACACAATTTCTTGCGAAGCGTCTGCGCTTGCCTTTCCCTTGTCGCAACCTACCACTCAGCATCACACGCGGCTTCATCCCCAGCAACATCACTTCGCCGCTCTCCATCAGTCTCGTTCATCCTTCTGGCCCACCGACCCACCTGGTTGCATCGCCCTTTTGCAGCAACCTCAGTAGACACTAAAACTATCGTAAAATCATGGCCAACCCCTGGAAAGACTGTCCAACCCTTGAGGAAGATGGGAGTAACATTTAAAGCTGGTCTCACAAGGTACTTACAACCACAAGCACCATCTTCATCAAGTAATACCGCGTGTCTGATTTTCTCATTGGCGCCTATGCACACCAACGCATCCCACGACAACCTCCTCACCCCTACCACGTAACCTTCAAGCTGATCTGGGGACGCCTCTTCAACCTCGTTCAAATGTCCTTCCATCACTTTTGAGAAAATGCCGGAAACAGACCAGAACTTTGTTTCAATCTACAACAAGAGACATGGAAACAACGATGGATCACTCTTACATGCTGAGACAATCCTAACTTTCCTTCCCTCCCAAAGGAACTCAGTGACAGGCCATCCTCAAAATTGATCTGGTGGATCTAAGAAGAGAAGAAGTGGAAGAGCCAGTTATGGAGAGGCCTGCACCACTTCCACAACCTCCTCTGGAAATCTCCCAAGGACAAGCTGCTAAGAGTCATTTCAAGCAAGTAAGCAACAGTTGGGAGTCACAACCAAAGATCTACACCTATCTCTTTCCATAGCTTATTGGTGGATTCGCAATCACCAATGCTATCCGTGACAAGCCCAAGTACCTCGGTAAGCGATGCTCCCCTACAGCAATGGCCATAAAACACAAAAACCTCAATCGAGGAATCAAGACCTCGCTGCGATACTTCATGAGCCAAGACCTTCATCCCATGCTCTCAACTCATCCACAAGGTTTTGGAGCCATGTGGAAGAATCTCCTCAAAAACTTCCATGGAAAACCTCCTGTTGATTGGGAGAAATACTGCTACTAACTCTTGTCGGATTCAGGTGGTCTCTCAAGATGAAGGACTCCAACAAGAGTTATTCTCATTTCTCAGTAACGGTTCAGGTCCAAGACCGAACCACCTTAACCTAACGTCTCTTCGGTCAACTCGACCGTTGGGATCTATCTGTTAAGTCATTCCCTAATAAAGTGACACGTGTCACCTGCATCCGACTAACGGAAAAGAAGCGGTTGTTCTGCTACCTTGTCCTTTTGTACTGTATAAAAGGAGGATGTTCATTCCCTCCGAGTTAACAAGAACAGTTCTTTCCATCTTGTTCTGCTTTGGTTCCTCAGTTTTGGTGCCGTGTCTTCGCATTGCCCGCTCCTCACTCACGTTCTCTTTCGCCAACAATCCTCACCTCACAGCTCTTTGCTCTGTCACCCCTAATCCTATGCTCTTTACGCATCAACCATCAATCCCTTTGCTCCCGCTTTCTCTCACTCGCTCATGTCTACCTCACATCTAACACAATTTATGCCCTTTCAGTCCCACATGCTTGCTGCTCCAAGGCTCCTTCTCTCCTCTTAATCTAATTCTTGGTATCACAGCCAGATTTTGCCAGTTTCATCGAGTGTAGGCCCTCACTTTGAGAGTGAAACGTTAGGATCAAATACTGACCAAGTTTCAAAATCGACCACTTAATGTTGGATTTTGTAAAACAATAATTCTAATAAGCCCAATATTATAAAGATCAAATTGTCGGACTCGCAGTTATGCTCAAAACAAGATCAGCCAGGGCTACATCCTTCTCTCTAAGTAATACTGTCGCTTTTTAAGGACCATAACTTTGTCATTTTTTTGCTCACATTTAAACAGTAGCAAATACAAATCAAAGTATGTTTCCTAAGCTTCCCATGGGTACATAAATATTTGGATTTTATTTGTACGTTTGAGAGAACCAACGTTCTCAAACAGGCAGATCTCAGCTAGTATAGCACCAGAAGCATACCCTGTATTTATGAGGGCATATATTTCAAAATTGCCTTCTGATGAACCTTTTTGATGGATCAATCTGAAAGGTCTTGAGTACATTTTTTCACTGGTGGACTCAGATGTTCCACATTCCTAGTCTGCTGGCCTTTGCACTCAATTTTCTATCAGACAGATATTTTAGAGCATCGGCAGCAGAAGCAAGGGACGCACCACTATCCAAGGGCAGGATTGAGCATCAACAAGGCTCAAAATAACATTAGTAGGCATCGTGACAGCAACCCAGCCTTTGGAGAGACTGGAGGGATGCACAAACATCATGTTCATGGAAGATCTGTACCCGTCTCTTTTGCAATGGGAGGAGCTTGTGGGACGTGGTGAGTGGTGATGAGTCGACTCTGGTTCCACAAGCAAAAGGCATCACTGTAGTATAGGTGGTGGTGGGGACGACACCACAGAAGAAGAAGGATAGGCACACCTAAAGGCTACTTTTCAACAGCATCTCCAACCTGCATCTTTAGTACATGAATGAGAAGGCTACTGCAAAGGAGGGGTAGAATACATAGTGCAAGAAGCATGCGAGCAAGGATCCTGCATTCCTCATACAGATATGACCCACGCTTGGCTTCTTGTCAAAACCACACCTTGTACCGAGTCATTTGCACAAGTACCTTGGTTGGACTGCAAATCCTAATATAGACCGTAGTGCTCATACTTTGGACCGGGGATCGTAGGCGGCCCAACAACGTGAAGCGCGGAGCATGCCGATTTGATGGTCATACACTTGGCATGATCTGCTATACCATGCTATTGTAGAGAGTATGACGCGGTGGTTACACCTTGATGCCCACCCCTACAAGGTAGTCTTGGGACTCCTTACTCAGGTTCTCACCACCACAATCATTGTGCAACACCTTGTTCCTATTGCCAGTCTGGTTCTTGACCATGGCCTCAAACTCTTGAAACATGTGAAAGTACTAGTCCTTGGAAGCAAGGAAGTATACAATAGTATAACATCTGAACTCATCAACAAAGGTTTGGAAATACACAGATTCTCCAAAGCTTTGGGTTTGTATCGGGCCACACAAGTATCCAACGGGCACCCTTCCTTCTTCCAAAGAATGCCTCATGGTGCTGCTTCTCCTCCAAATAGCAAATGTACAGTTGGTTTTCAAAGTTGGAGATGGTAGGCAGATCATGTACTATTTTCTTTGCTTGGGACTTCTTGAAGGAACGCATGCTGATGGAGCTTTCGCGTGCATGCCATATCTCCAAACCTGTTACATCACTATTGCAAAACGTAACTCACACAGGATCTTGGTTGCTCCCAGTAGGTGATACATGTCGCCCTCTACAGACCTGGCTAACTCGTCTCCATTATCCTTGTTGAAGATATATTTCATCATCATCCAATACAATACTGATGCCCCCAATTTTGCCGCGCTTATCTTGCTCAGCGCCTCTCTGCTCCACGCTTTTCCTGCTCCGTGCTGTCTGTGGATTGCTAGTTTCTAATGCAGATGGTCTTTGCTTAGCTCCCTCCGTGACTGTTCCTTCTAAGGTACTATTCCTACTCAACAAAGAACTACACGGTCCACATATCTGGACTATGCGCGAGAACCTCACTGGTGAGTGACACTCCGCGGTCCACTTCTTGCCACACGCGAGCCCACCACCTCGTGGCTTCCAGCTCCTTTCCGCGGAATCCTGTTCCGTGGCCGTGGGCAAGGAAGGGCACCGCCGGCAGTTCACTCCACCCCGAGCTAGGTTCTTCGCATACTGAGACCTGCTGACCGCGGATAGAACACCAGAGGCAATGGAAGGCAAGGGAGCGGAACGCTGAGAGCACGGATGAGAGCGAGTAAATGTCTTTGATAATCTGGAGCAGAGTACATGAAATGGCGGGTTCTGATCCAAGAGAGCGATTACGATTGCGAGGGTGCAAGATTGAAAGCTATTTTTACACTTTCTGCTATTGCTACCCCAGCCTTATCTATTCAGGACTCCGCATGGCGTGTCTACATGCCGTGGGTCTTGTCCCTCACATATCATCCTCTATCCTCTTAGGATTTCTACGCGGTGCGTCTACACACCGCGGGTCTTGTTTGCAGTCACGCAGGGGTATTTCCTTCTCCTTCCTTCTCCTACTGGGTCTCTTCTTCTACATCCGCGGCTCGTGCACGCGGACCTCGTGATCTTCCTTGAATATTCTTGTTCTGCGCTACGTCCTCCAGGTGTTCCTCCTTGATTCACGCAACGACCCTATTGCTGATTGGTTGTTACTCCCCTGATTGCTCTGTTTGCATGCTGTTTTGCCTCTTCTTCTTGATTGGCTTCGTGATTGTGCTTCATCTTGTGGTTCTCTTTTGTTCCTTTCACACCGCAGATCTCCCTGCTACTTCTTCCTGCCTTTTTACAGCTTCCGCAACAAGCACTTGAGATAGCCGCAGGGAGGCCGCTACAGATGACAATGTCAACCTGCGGCAGCTTCCCGCCGGGTGGCCCGCCCATGCTCAACCGTGGTTGCCACGGGTGCCAGTGTGCGTTGCGCAGTCCCCAGTCCTCCCAAGTCCCCCTTCCTCTGTGGATTGGCCCCTCCGTAGATCAGCGGCAAAAACCTGCTTGACACTGATGCCCCCAACTCCCCCCCTTTTCGTAAGACTCTGTCCCAGAGTCTCTCAGCACGGCAGGCATCTAAACTTTTCGCGAGGACCAGGGCGCTTCTGGTTTTGGCATGGTCGGCAATATGTTTCCACATCCCCTCCCTCTTGCTTATATTTCTCCACGCATCCAATGTGGATGAAGAGTCGGCATCTTTCACACCGCGCCCCAATTGTGGGTGCTTTCGCACCCATAAGATTTTTGCACGAGGAGCAGTGTGGTGCTCGCTCGTATCTCCTGCAGCTTGAACACCGGTAGATCGCCCTTCCTTCCTCACTCTGCCCTACCTCCACGACACACGACTCATGGGCAAACTGCCCACAGTGTTCGCATCGGTAGATCGTCCCGCTCAGCTGGCCCATGCAGCCATCCCCACTGCAGAGCGGCGTAGGTTTGGCAACTTCCATTTGCCCTTCCGCAGCTTAGCCTGGTAGCGACGGCAGGTCTAGATCCCACCTTTCCCTCGTCCTCCACACCACAGGTGACACATCGTCCTGCACATTCTGCACGCCTTGCCAAACCCCTCCAGGTCTGACTCGCATCCCCTGCGAAGTGGCACCATGGTGACCTCGTCGAATAAAAGCGCGTCTTCCTCTTCCATGAGTAATTCGCCTACACACCTGTGGCAGTGTCTTGCCCAAGGTGAGTTGCCTATGACCAAGCAAGCCTGGTGCAGCGTTCACCTTCTCGCATGGCTTTGATGCAGGTGGGGCACTTCGAAGTAAGCGGCACTTCCTCCAACGGACCCTGCTCCTCTTCATCCTCCGACTCCACCTCCTCTCCTTCTTCGTTTACCCGGGGTAGTTTCCGTACTCCGTGCCGCATCTCCATGATTCAGCCGCAATTCCCACATACCTTGGGTCCGCTCCGTCCTCCCTCCTTGTTCCGCGGCTGTTCCAGGCATTTCTCACATATTTTTCAGAGGCAAACCTTGCAGTCTGTCACCGTCACGCCCCAGCTGTGCCCGCATTTGACACACAACCTGTTCTCCTTCTCCTTCTGTGCTCGGTCCGCGTCCGCCAGCTGAACTTCCTCCTGCCACCGTCTCATGGTGGCCTTGGAGACCGTGCGTGGACCTCGCTACGCTCCTGCCTGCTCCTCCTCCTCCTCCTCATCCTCTTCTTCCTCCTCCCCCTCTTATGGGTCCCATCGTCCACGCGCCTGCCCTCCTTCCGAGCCCGGGCCTGCTCCCCCGTCCTCCTCATCCTTCTTCTCTACTTCCTACTCCTTGGCCTTGCTCACGCACTTTAGGCAGGTGCAATTCAGTCCGATGCAGATCTTTGTGGTCCCCTCATGTGCCGGATTGCCACGGATGCGGCATATGACTTTCAGGAGTGGCTCGGCAGGGAGATTTTCCCCGCACCACACACAAGGGCTCGTGTAGGTGGCCAGCTCGCGCGGGCTCATGGGTGCGCTCCTTCGCGGAGTGGTGGCGGGTGCTGTCGGGGTCTCTTCTCTGGTGGCTGTCTGTTGCTGCTTCTGCTGCTCTTACTGCCCCTCTTGCAGGCCCCCGTATCCTTTCAATCGCCGTTTCTGCTCCGCCTACACCTCACCCACGGACACTTCGTGCAGGTGGGAGCCCTCCTCTGGCTGAGCTGCCCGGGGCTCCTGGCTTCACTCCTGTTCTTGCTCCGACACTTGTGCCTTGCACAGGTCCAACACCTCCTCCGCTTTCGAGCCTCTCGACCCCTTGCACTCCGCGAGTGGGGGAAGACCTCCGCCCATTCGAGGGATGTGCGTCTGCCAGGCCATAGGTAGGAGCACGAATTGAGTGGCAGGGTAGCTGCGGTTGCTGAACCCATCCGGCCCCTTCAGCCAGAGGTGTCCAGCATCCACACTAGCCACGCGGTACACCTCTCGTGCCTCCCCAGCTTCACGCCCTGCGCCTGGGAAGGGGCGGAGGTAGACCAGGTTCCCCTCCTTATTCCGCCCGTGGTTGAGTCGTCGGTTGGCAGCATCACATCCGCGGCAGGCCGAGACAGAGCCCTGCAGCCTCGCTTCTGCGCGTACCGTGTCTGTTCTTCGGCAACATTCCCAGAACCATTCCTGTACCTCCTGGTCCTTGGCTGCGTCCTGCTCTTCCTCCAAGCGTCCATCCTGCTTTTTTTTTGAGTCTAGAGGTAGCCGCAGCGGCTTCTGTGGCATGCCCAGGGCTGCGCGTGGAGGTTGTCCGAAAAGGAGGAGGTGCATGGAGAACGATGTTATACGACTGGGTGTTGTGTTGATGAAGTGCGCTGTCTTCTTTAGAGTCTCCCCACAGTCGCTACTCTCCGCCGTCGCCACCGTCCGCTCCAGGATGTCATGCACCCTTTCTGCCTGACCCTAAGACTCAGGTTGGTACCGCCCGGAGTGTACATGCTACGCGCCCCACTCCGCGAGCTTGTCGCGGAATGCTCCCATGAACTCAGTGTTGTTGTCGTTGTGCACCACACTGCATCCTCCAAATCGGTAGAATATCTCCTCCCAGATGAAGCGTGAAGCTGAGGACTTATCGGGGACTGCACGGACCCACATGTATTTTGTGACGTGGTCCACCGTAACGATCCAGTACCTTTCTCCTTGGACGCGGCGAGGCCGTGGCCCATAGAATTTGATGATGATCCACTCCAGAGGCTCACCAATGGGGGAGGGTAGGAAGAGCGGCATGTCCGGCGGCGTGATCTTCTGGCTCCGCTCAAAGGGGACACATTGTTGCACCACCTCTCTGACTTGTGCCACAAGGTTTGGCACATGCAGGATGGGGGTCAGGCGATCCTTGAGCGCCTGCATACCAGAGTGGTGGTGGCGGTGGTAGGCCTTGAACATTGCCTTCTGCAAGGTGGACGGAGGTACCCACAAGATCCGTGGCATGACCCGCCAGAGACGACCGCCCTCCCAAGCGTACTGTTCGCAGAGGCGGGCAAGATCATCTTTCTTTGCCTGTCGAATTCCACTCCCAGATTTTTCTCCAAGGCCTTGTACACCTTCCGCGCTTCTGCTTTCTGCTGTTCTTAGGTGTTGGCGCAGAGGAGGATGTGGGCCGTCTGCCAAATTTTCCACTCTTGCGTCTCCACTGGCCCCTTTGTCTTTCCTGCCTTTTCTACGGCAGTTTCCCCTGGTTCTCTCTTTGTCTCTGGTTCCTTCCCAGGCATCCCCTGCGCCCGTTTCTTATCCTACTCCACCTTCATCACCTGTAGTCATCGTCGGTTCTCCTCGTCGTAGACAGGGGGTTCCCTGTCCCACCTTCTGGTGCTCGGAAGAGACGGAGGATCCCTACCACGCGCAACTCCCCTTCGTCCCACTCGTCCCACAGGCATGTCTCCGGAGGCCCACCGTGTCGTCTCCCCGGTCCGTCGCAGATTTAAATCGCCTCCGCTTCCTGTCGCCGTCGCGCTGGCCCCTCAGAGAGTCGCAGCAAACCCTGCCCCTTTGTGATGGGCCGCTCCTCGTCGTCTTCTTGTGGCGACTCGCTGAGCTTTAAGAGCACCACCATGCCTATTTTTCTCTTGGCTACTACTCTTGTAGCAGCCTCCCCTGGGACCTCTTCACACGGAGCTGCTCCGCTGGCTCCCTCCAGGATGGGTCGAAACTGAGCTGGGACCATGTGGGCCGACATTAGAACTTAATGGAACACTGCGAGGAGCAGTTCTGCCGCCAAGGCGTCCTCCCGCTGGGCCTGAGCAAGCTGTCCTGGGTCGATGCTCGGGAGGGTGTCTTCCAGCAGGGGGCGCTGCTTGCTGCGCTTGGTGGAGGGTTCTCCAACGGTACTCTCATCCGCCACTCGGTTCCCTTGATCCCGTTGGCGGGATCTCGGAGTCGTCTCCGCGGATGGGGCCTGCCCTACTGGGGCCTGCTCCTTGTGTGGGGTGGCCAGGAGGCTGACAAAAGCGACGTGGGACGGGGCAGCCTGCTTTCTGGCGGCAGCGGATGTCGCGGCCTTGGCTGCTGCCACCGCTGCTGCCTGAAGCATGGCCTTCCTACCAAGTGAGGCTTCCGACATCATAGCTCGGAGCGCATCCTCCCGGATATCTTTTCCTACAGCCGCTATTCCCGTGGTGGTTTTGCCTCGCGCCACATTTCTTTCCTTCTTGGTGTTTTGCCCCTCTGCCCCTACCTGTTCTATTGTGTCTTTCTTGGTAGGTTCTCTGGCTCCCACCGCCATTGCTGCCTCCGCTGCTGCCCGTTCTTTTGCCGCCCTCTTCTTCGCGACCTGTCTTTTTGCTTTTGCTATCGCTTGCTCCACAGCTGGCTTCTCTTCCACTTCCTTTCGTTCTGCCGCTTCCCTTTGTTTTGCCACCGCTCCCTGTTCTGCTGCCACTGCCACTTCCGCTGCTGCCCACTCCGCCGCCTCCCTTTGTCTCGCCACCACTTCTTTCGCTCGTTCAGCCGCCACTCTTTCTTCTGCTACCAATACTTCCACTGCCGCTCGTTCAGCCGCCGCCCTTCCTTCTACTGCCGCTGCTTCCACTGCCACTCGTTTAGCTGCCGCCTTCTCTTCTGCAGCCGCTACCACTTCCACAGCTGCTTTCTTCACCGCCTCTCTACTTTTCTCCTCTGTTTCCTGTTCTGTTGCTAGCTCTGCTGCCACACACTCTGCCACTACAAGCGCTCCTTTCCTCTGCTCCTCCTCCTGTTGTTGCCACAGTGCTTGCACTCTGTTTTGCATTTGTGTGAGCTCGGGATATTCCTCGAGGTACTCCTGGGCCTCTTCCGCCTCAGCTATGTTTCGCTTCTTCTCCTCCCCGCACACCTCCGCGGCTTCCCTAACCCAGTGTTGCACCGCCTCCTCTCTGAGTGATTGGCCCGCTTGCTTGAGCGCTGTCCATAGTTCCTCCGTTACCGCGGCTCCAATCTGGGGGCGCGATACACCCTCAAGGGACAAGCACCAGCACTTTTTGATGGCTGTATACCAGCCGCCGTAATATCGTTCTGCCGCGGTGATGTGTGCAATCTCGTGTGGTGTGTACTGTGTTCCCCATCTGGCAAAGATGAGACGGAGTCTGAAACCCCACCTCCATAAATCCGCCACGGATTTCCTGCACGGTGCCTCGGCCGTTCCTGCTACCAACTGGTGGACATTATAGATGGTGAGGGCCCAGGCTCATTCCTAGAAGAGATGCACATAGCGTCGCGTGGGATCCTGCTTCTGGTCCCGGCGCGCCTAGAGCCACCACTAGCGGGCACCGTTTACCGAGAGATCCGGCCTGTATGTGTAGAGGAATTCCACCACACCCGCCATGTCGCGTGCTTGTTCTGGGTGGAGGATGAGGACTGTGCAGAGTGCCGCAATGAGACGCTCCAGGCCTGCCGTTTCCAGCCGCTGCTCTTGACGGCCATGCTACCCGAGGGCCTTGGCACCCTTGGCCACGCCCTTCAAGACCACCTACCAAGCTCGACCAAAGAACAATTCCGCCAGGTCTGTGTAGATTGCCACTGGGAGCTCGGCCTGTAGGTGCAGTATAACGATTCTAACCACGTCCAGCATGCGAGTGGCTCTGGCTTGGTCTCCGCTGTCACCAGAGCTCTCCTCTTCTAGATATGTCTTCGCACCCTCATCACCGTTCCTGCGCTGAATGGAGGGTACGGTGTCTCCTGGGCTGGGCTGCCTCTCGAGGTAGGTGGGGAATAGGAGTGTGTGGTGGGTGCGGAAGGGCAAGGTGGCGGTGGTACCCCAGCCGGTGCCCTCGGCGCGCCCGCTGCTACTGGGGATGCAGCCGCTGATGACTCCGTGCCTGCAGGGGATTTTCCTAGCATTGGTGTCGTGGCGGGTGCAGGTCGTGGCCAGGCTGCGGTCGCTGCTGCAGGGGATGGCGTCCTGTGTGTTGTGGAACATCCTGCGCCAGCAGCAGGTGGCATGGTCTGTCCCGCGGAGTTTCTTCACAGCTGGCGTCTTGATGGGCCACCACCCCTCGTCGAAGGCACGGTCTGGAAGGTCAAGCCATCCGGGAGGTTGCTTTGCGGTTCAAGCCGGAGCTGCGTGTGAGGCATCGTGTAAGTTGAGTACCGTTGCTGGTCGGTGCAGTAACCATGGGAGGAGAGACTGAGAGTGGACGAGGCTAAGTGAAGAGCGGTGTGAAAGATAGAACGCCGGAAGTCGAAATGAGACCGAGGACGCCAACACCCAGAAATATAGCGGCGTTTTGTGGCGTGAGCCAGCCCGCCGCCAGGAGCATGTCGTATGTGTGCACGTTGCAGACCTGTACGGTGTGCGGTGCATGAACGGTCGCCACCTGCATGGGGAGGGTCGTGATTTGGCCGATGGGTGCATCGATGGCGCCAGTGGAGATGGAGAAGCGAAGGCGGATGGGTTCGAGAAGCTGGGCGATGTTCAGGGTGCTGACCATGCGCAACGCGATTGTGGTGTGTGTGGCACCAGTATCCACGATGGCCACGAATTTGCGGCTGCACACCCATACATAACACCAGAACACGTGGATCTCGTCGTGCGTGGGCAGCCCGGGAATCATGGGAGCGGGAGCCTAAGTGTGCAGTGCTCGAGGAGCAACTCTCCGGACACGGGAGTGAGCCGTGAGGATTTTGTGGGCAACCATGCGCACCCCCGTGTTGCGGTCGAGGGTGCAGGGGAGGTGGATACCGACGGAAGAGAGGGAGGGATTGAGGGAGGAGAAGAGGTCTTGGAGACGGTCTGCGGATGTAGGAGAGTGAAGGAGAAAGTCAACCAGGGGAAGAGGGTGGCGGTCGTCAAGGAGAGGAGAGGCAGAGGGGGTAGTTGGTGCTGGTGGAGAATGGACGACACGCGGGGTGGCAAGAGGGACATGTTGGGGTCGCGGAAGAGTAGAGCGTGAGGGGAGGTGCACGACAATCTCCTCCAAGGTCCAGCCGCGGATCGTAGGATTATAGCGGCGGGCAAGCTGGAGGCCGTTGTCCAGGAGGGCAGGAAGGGTTTCCGCGGAGTCCGAGTCTGCGGAGAAGTCCAGATCGGACAGTAGTTGCGCACAACATCCTGCTTGTTGTCCGTGAATTCCCGTGGAACACCCTTCCACTGGGGTTTGGCGTCAGCAGGTGGTGGTGCGGGTAGCACCTCCACGTTTTCTTCTTGCCGGTCCACAGGGTTTGGCCATGCCTCTCCGGGAAGGCGACTAGGGCATCTGCGTTGCGGTTTGCAAAGGCGGACTGGTACTTGATTTTCATGTTGTAGCCTTGCAGGAGAAGGGCCCACTTGGCTAGGATGCCTTCGTGATTCTGCGTAGTGAGGAGCCACTGGAGCGCCTGGTGGTCATTGAAGACAGTGACGAGCGTACCGTTCTTGATGTAATTGCGGAAGTGCTGGAGAACCTAGAGCACGGCCAGGCACTCGCCCTTCACAGGTGGATACTTCCGCTCACCGTCTGTGAGCACTCGGCTCGCGTAAGCGATCACCCTTTGGATGGGCTCTTGGACCGTTTACGACAGGACCACGCCAAGTCCATCCCGCGACCAGTCAGTGGTGATGGAGCAAAGGAGGTTGAAGTCAGGGAAACCAACATGGGCGCGGTAACCAGCCGGTGTTTTATCTCCGCCCATGCTGTGGCACACTCAGCTGTCCAATCAAAGGGCACATCTTGGTGGGTGAGTTGTTGTAAGGGGCGGATGATGCGGGCGTGGTCGCAGACAAACTTACAGTAAAACGAGACAAATCCGAGGAAGATTTTGATCTGTACCGCAATTGTAGGCTGGCGCCACTTCCCGACCACTGCGATCTTTTCCAGGTCCATCTTAATGTCGTCTGCACTCATGACGAAGCCCAAGAATTCCATTTTTGCTGCGCCGATGGAGCACTTTGCGGCCTTTAGCTTGAGCTTAGCAGCGCGCAGAGCGGAAAAGATAGCAACAAGGGACGAGAAGAGTTCCGCGAAGCTATGGGCCGCAACCATGATGTCGTCAATGTAGCAGCTCACGTTGGGGCAGCCATGGAGTGTGGAGTCCATCACGCACTGGAAGGTCGTGCTAGCGTTGCGCAGGCCAAAGGGCATGCACGCGAAGGCGTAGAGTCCCTCCGGTGTTACAAAGGAAGTTTTGGCAATGGAGTCTGGGTGCACGGGGATGGCATGGAAAGCCGCTTTGACATGCAGCTTCGCGAACTAGCCGCGGCCTTGCTGAGGTTCCTGGATATCAACAATCAGCGGCATGGGATATGCATTTTCTTCTGTGACTCGGTTGAGGTTGCGGAAATTGATGCAAAACCGTTTGGATCCGTCGGGCTTGCCCATAATAACCACGTTGGCGCGCCATAGGCTTATAATGGGGACGATCACCCCTTGTGCCTTCAACTCCGTGAGACCTTCGGTGATGATCTGCTCCTGGTCAGGAAGTATGCGACGGACTTTCTCCTTGGTGGGCGTAGCTGTCCGAGTGGAGATGACATGGAAAGCTTCAACTGCCCAAGGTCCGTAGCCGAGCCAACAAAGATGTCAGAGAAGGAGTCGAGGAGGTCGCAGAAGTCCTATTTTTGTGGTTGAGAGAGACGGGGGTGTAGGATGTGGTCCCAGCGAGGGGGCGCCGGTGGTGCCTAAGTGTAGAGAGGGTAAAACTCCTCTTCGTCTTCCAGGAAAAGGCCTTTGCTGAACACCTGCTCTCCCCGCTACCATATACCAAGAAGGTTGCTCCGCACGCCTGGTTCCAAAGAGTCTGTGGAAAGCTCATGCCATTCCGTGACCGGGACTTGCTCCATGTTGAGGGTGTCTCCCATGGGTACCTGATCATGTTGGGAGCGGGTATGGGAGTCTTCTTGTGCGGCATCTGAGAGGGAGAAGGGCTCGCCGCCAGTGACGGGCACCGCCACCCAGTCCCCGACTGTGATGAGGGCGTATTCCTTGGTGCCCATTCCGGATATGAGTTGCATGACGCCAAGGGAGAACAAGAGGTTGACCTTTCATGGAAGAAGATATTCCATGCCCAGGAGAATGTCGCAAGTCCGGGCTTTTGTGACCTGAGTGTCCACTGGTTTGTGGAGTGATCCCACCTGTAAGGGGAGCCCCTGCACTTCTCCATCCCCGTAGTCCAGTCCACCTGCCACGTTGCTGGACAGCTGACGCGTTGGAAGGATGCGGTCTGCTCAACTGACTACCAAGAGGATGCGGAGGGTGACCGTAGTGTGGGTTGCTCCAGTGTCGATCATGGCGAGGAACTTCTGCCCGCAGATCCAGACTACACAACAGGCCACCTCGTAGTGGTGATCGTCACTACGGGGTGGTTCTAGAGGCTGCGGTGCCCATCCCCAGTCTATTTCCTCTGTGCTTAAGACGAGTGGTGCCTCTGCTACGACTCGAAGGGTGTTCTGGGTGCCATGCAACAGTGTGGTACAGTCGACGGAGATGCCGATAGCCTGAAATCGGTGATTGGCCCTGGTGAATTCCTCCTTGGGCCGAGGAGAAATCTCAGGGTGGATGCAAAGGAAATCGAAGAAGTTCACAGATGCGATAGGGGTGGTGAAGAGCTTCTCCATTGGGTCTCCATGGTGTTGGTTGTAGCATTTAGAGCAGTGCAAGGATCAGATGTGGGTACCGGCGTCAGTTGGACCCTCGCTACGCGGGGAGTCCACGGGGCGGCGCTTGTCCGTAGTGCGCACGGAACGCGCCGTGATGGCATCCTATAGCCGGGCTTCAACAGTTTCCGCCCGTCACCGCAGATCTTTCTGCACCTGCGTTGCTTCCTGCATGTCCCATCCGCGGATTCCGAGCCTGCAAGCTCGTGTGATGAGTTCCGCTTCCTCAACGATGAGTGGCACCTCAGTAGTTTTATTTTCAGCCATGGGCAGACCAAGCTTGACATTCAACGCGCCATCTACGGGGTTCGTAGTTGGCTGTGGGTTTGGCAGGATACCTTGGCCAGTTCCTTGTCCTGACTGGGGCTGGCTGGCTGGTGGTGGGCGCAGTTGGTGTTGCTGCAGCTGCTGCTGACCTGTCCATGGCTGGTTGTAGTATTGGTGCCATTTTTGGACCATAGGATATTGGTGGACTGGGTCAGGGCGCGAAGCTGCTTGTCACCGGCGAGGGCAGTCACGGGCGATATGTTCCAGGCTCTGGCAGGTGTAGCAGGCCTTTGGCTTCTGTGGCGGAGGCTGAGTGTACAAAGAGGAGGGTACGTGGGTGCCTCCGCCTTGATGCTGCCGCGTAGAGTGCGCGGATATGGCCGTGGCATCCTGTGCCGCGTCCTGGAGAAAATGGTAGTGGTCAGCGCTCATGAGGCTGACGACCTCATCTGGGAGTGCACAGATGAGGTTTTGTAGGAGGACCCACAGTGGGAGGCCTTCTCCCTGTGGATTTTTGGCCACTGATGCCCAGGTCAGGAACTGGTCCAAGAATCTGCGGATGTCGTCATCCTTACGCATGACTTCCTTTTCTATCTTTCTCAAAGCGTCCTCCTTCATTAGGGGTTTGAAGCGCTTAATGAGGGAATTGCAGAAGTCTTCGAAGGATGGGAAGGGTGCACACGCATTGTACCAGTCTGCTGCAGACCCTTAAAGGTGGAGTTCCACGGTGCGAGGTAGAGGTCGGGTAGGATCCGGCCAATGTTGGCGTAAAGGGTGATTTGCTTGAGCTAGATCCAGGGGTCTTCCTTCGGGACGCCCTTGAAGGAATCCAGCCGCGGGAGGTTTGCAGGTTCAGAGCGGATGTACTGCAGTTGAGGCACGGTGCTACGGTTAGTTTTCAATGCAGTCACAGAATGTGGAGGGGGAAGGGTGGTAGGCTGGGTTGCAAAGTAGCCAGCATGATGATACTGCATCGGGGGCTGCTCCTCACGCATGTGAAGCCTGACTGCGTGGGTGGCTGGTGCATGCACCAGGAAGATGGGACTGGCATTGAGATGGTGTAGGGTGTGGAGAAGAATCTCGTCCCAAGGGGCGGAGCCTGAGTCCCTAGCCTTGGCAATGCCGTCGACTGCAGCATCCAATAGGTCTTGGCGGCAGGGATTACTGTTGCGGAGCTAAAGGGAGGCATTGGTCCAGTAGTGGCGGCTGGGGCTAATGTAACTAGGAGGGAGTGTGCTGTCATTGTCCCAGCGGTCTGCTGAACTCCTGCTATCTGCTGCAGCAGCGGAAGTGAGTGGCCTCGTGCCGTTGGCTCAGCCTGTGACAGTGGTTGTGGTGCCTGAAGGATCATCCCTATTGGCATGACTTTGACAAGGTGCTGCGGGTGGAGCTGCTGGCACTTGGTCATCCATGGTTGCAAGGCTGTTGTGGAGGATTGCATCATAGGTCCCACTTGGGCCATGTTTTCGAATGGCTGCTGCTGATACATCAACGGTTGGGTCACCGGAGCTCAACCGCGGTCCCTGATGGCTCTAGTGGGTGTGGAGGCACCCTCAAGGATGCGTAGCTCTTGCTGATGCATACTACCAGTGTTTGGGGCAGCCAATGGACACCTTTGGTGAAGAGTGTGGAGCACAAGGATCACGGATGTCAGTGGGCAGAACATGTCGCATTCAGTAGAACTGTATCAAAACACGATTTTGTTCTGTAGCATAGTGATATTACATCAGATCCTTGTAGCCTGTGATCTAAGCGTTCCAACGCATCCAAGCACGCCCAAAACAGAGCAGTAAAGCCCCTGCTAAGGCTGTCGAAGTAACCCTTGGTGGAGCCACCCACCTTGCCTTGCACGCTAAGCAACGGGAGGCGCTTCGACGATGACCCGTCGAAGCGTCTTTCCTTGCCCAGAAGTCAAGGAGAATTTCACCCTGGTCAAGGAGAGACTTCTGGTTGCTTCCTTTATGGCCCTGGTGCATTTGGGGTTCGTTGGAGACGAACTCAGATCACTGGTGGTGGATTATCCCGCCACCCATGGCGGGTACCAGATTCCACCCCCCAACACCCGAATTTTGGGCTAGGCTAACTTTCTGAATACTCACTCAAATCGAGTGGTTCAAAGCTCAATCCTGCATAGAAACAATCCAAGGAATCCACATCTAAAGTCAGATCAGGTGTTCAACCACTTCTCAGTGGTCGAACCAGGGAGTACACTCAACGGCACTCATGGCAAGGGGCACACCATGTGATCAATCTCCCCTTTGCACCGCAGCCTTGATGCCATATCCTTGGACCCTGTATCATTTTAAACTTCACAACGCAAACCGAGCTCCATGCACCTTGCCTTGTGCCTGTCCTTGGGCTGTGCCTTGGTCATGGCATTGGCAAGCATGCGCTTAGTGCCACAA
This sequence comes from Penium margaritaceum, assembly GCA_023375785.1. Classification (NCBI taxonomy): domain Eukaryota; kingdom Viridiplantae; phylum Streptophyta; class Zygnematophyceae; order Desmidiales; family Peniaceae; genus Penium; species Penium margaritaceum. The sequence goes on from SZWC01000509.1 coordinate 104,616, forward strand.
TGTACAATAGCCGCATCTCCCTCCGCCACCAAGTCCCGCGCGTAGTGATGACGGATCTCAATGTGCTTGGTCCTCCTGTGCAGCACCGGGTTCTGTGTCAGACTGATGGCACTCATGTTGTCCTTATTGAGTACCGTCGGCTTCCTTTGCAGCACACCGATCTCCTTTAACAGCCGCTGCAGCCACACCGCCTCCTTTGCGGCTTCTACAAGCGAGGTGTACTCCGCTTTGGTGCTGGACTGTGCAAAACAGTCTTGCTTTCTTCTTGCCCATGAAATTGCTGCACCACCAAGCACAAACACGTACCCCGACGTTGATTTTCTGTCACCTACATTACCAGCCCAGTCGGCATTGGAGTAGCCAACCAACTCGAGGGAGTCGTCGCGCGCTCCCCCTCCAAACACGAGCCGCGGCTGTTTTGTCGCCTTCAAATAGCGGAGGATCCGCTTCACCGCTTGCCAATGCAGCGGCCCTGGGTCAGCAACGTAGCGGCTCACTTGGCCCTCTGCAAAGGCCAGGTCGGGCCGCGTCGCCACCATGGCGTACATGATGCTCCCAACAGCGGACTAGTATGGCACACCTGCCATCTCCTCCTTCTCCTCGCCCGTGCTCGGGCCCATGCTCGAGCTCAGCCCACACGTGGTGGTCATGGGTGTGCCAATGGGGTTGCACTCCTCCATGTTGTAGCGCCAGAGCACCTCTTGCACATACTTTTCCTGCCCCATCTCAAGAGTGCGTGCCTTGCGGTCCCTCTTGATGGCGATGCTGAGTAGAACTCGAGCTCGCCCATGTCGGTCATTTTGAACCAACTACCGAGCTGCCGCTTCAGGTTCACCAACTCCTCCATGTCCGGCGACACGAGGATGAGATCATCCACGTAAAGTACCAAGATCTGGTACAACCCCGACTGCTTCCGCACGTACACGCTGTGATCTGCCTTGGAGCACTTGAAGCCAAGCTCGGCCATGAAGCCGTCCATTTTCAGGTACCACATGAGTGGCGCTTGTTTCAGCCCGTAGAGTGCCTTGCGAAGCCGGCGCACCTTCCCCAGAGGCACATCCACCCCCTCCAGCACCTCCATGTAGACCTCCTTGTCCAGGTGGCCATTGAGGAACGCAGTTTTCACGTCTATTTGGTGGACTTCGTAGTCACGCACGGCCGCCACAGAGAGGATGGAGCGAATGGAGACGAAATTCGCCACCGGCGCGAAGGTTTCATCGTAGTGTTCAACCTTTCACTGGGCATACCCTTCGCGACCAGCCGTGCCTTGTACCGCTCCACCTTCCCCTCCTTGGTGAGCTTCTTCTTGAAGATCCACTTTGAGCCGATGATTTTGGCACCCTCCGACCTGTCAATCAGCTGCCAAGTACCGTTCTCTTCATGGGAGGCGAGCTCAAATTTTATAGCTCCCTCCCACTCAGCCCCATCCTTCCACTGCAACGCCTCCTTGAGGGTCTCGGGCTCCTCTTGCACAAAGAATGCTCGAGCGAGCCCAGTCCAGATGCCCTCCGCAGCATCGTACCTCTTTGTCGTCCTCCTTGCGCGTCCACTTCTCCGGGGCTGTTGGGGCTACTGCTGCTGCTGCCGCCTTGCGGTGCCACTCGCACCGCTGGCCTGCTCCCCCTGTCTTGGGGACCGTGGAGATGTGGGCTCACTCCCCGCCTCCTCGTTCAGCTCCACTGCTGCCGGCGCTTCAGACTCGTTGTCCAACTCGGCTGAATGCAAATCAGCCGCTCCCCCATCCCCCGGATGGTTCTCACCGGTTGGAGCCGATGGGACATCACCCTCTTTTGCATCCTCCGGTGTCTCCCCCTCAAGGAGTGGCAGCCACTCCCCACACTTGGAGAGACCCGTGTCCTTGTCCGTCCAATGGCTGGCCTCGTCGAATGTGACGTCGTGACTCTTCACAATCTGCTGCCTCCGCGGGTCAAAGAGCCGTTACGCTTTGCTCCCGCTTTTGTACCCGACGAAGATGCACCGGCGAGTCCGCGGGTCCAGCTTGCCCCGCCCCTCCCGTGCCTGCACAACAACATGTGCAACACAACCAAACGTGTGGAGGTGTGCCACAGTTGGCTTCCTCCCGCTCCACACTTCTTGTGGCGTATTCAACACCTTGGACTCCGCGTCTTTTAGTGGCTTCGTCGGCGTCAGGTTCATGATGTACGCCGCTGTCCGTGCCGCCTCGCCCAGTACCGCTGCGCGAGGCCCGCATCGCTCAGCATGGACCGGACCATGTTAAGGATGGTGTAGTTCGCCCTCTCGGCGACGCCGTTCTGCTGCGGAGAGTGTGGCGTAGTTTTCTGCCACGCGATCCCCTTGCTCTTTATCCATGCCGAGCAGCCCTCGTACTTGCCGCCGTTGTCTCTCCGGAACGCCTTCACCTTCAACTCCGTTTGCCGCTCCACAGCCGCCACAAACTCCTGTATACACGACAAGACATCGCTCTTCCTCTTGATGATGTAGAGGTAGAGCTTGCGGCTGTGGTCGTCAATGAAGGTCACAAAGTAGCAAGTGCCCCCAATGGATTTCTTGAATGGTCAACATACGTCAGTGTGGACCACCTCCAACTTCGCCGATGCACGCGTCCCTTTGCCATCGAACGGCTGCCATGTTGCCTTGCCGAGAACGCACGGCTCGCACACGGCATTCTTGGCTGCGTCGAGGCTCTTGACCTCAAGAGCCCGCACCACTTCCTTCTTTTCCATGTCCCTCACAGTTGAGGGAGCGATGTGGCATAGGCGACGATGCCATAGGTCCAGGTCCCCTTCATCCTTCGTCACGAGGTTGGCGGCGTCGGTCCTCACCGCATCGGCAATAGCCTTGGTACGGAGAAGGTACAGGTCCTCCTCCCTCTTGCCAGTGCAATCACCTCACCGTCCCCCTCCTTCCGGATGATAGCCTCCTTCTTGTTGAAGAGTACCTCGAGCCCCTTTTCGGTAAGACGGCTCACTGACAGCAGGTTTGCCCCAAAGTTGGGCATGTGGAGCACATCGTAGATGGTACTCGGAATGATCTTCCCGTTCACCACTGACTCGATGCGAACATTGCCTTCGCCCGCGGCCAACTCCGTTTTACCGTTGGCGACTTTCATGCACCGCTGAGTGGCTTCGTAGGTGACGAATGCCGCCTGGTTGCATTGCATGTGGCGGCCTGATCCGGAGTCAATCACCGTGACGTCCGGATCCGTCAAGTCGGTAGACTCCCTGGCCATCATGGCTTGGGTGTCCTTCTTCCCGCCCTTCCCGGGCTGGTCCGACTTCTTGTTCGGGCAGTCGCATGCGTAGTGGCCCTGTTTTCCACAGTTGTAGTACTCCCCCTTCTTGTCACCTTTCTTGGTGCCCTGATTTCCACCCTTCCCCTTCTTGCCTCCCCCTCCACCTTGAGGATGGACGGCATAGGCGGAACTCGATCTCGATCTCTCTCCCACCGCACTGCATCCATTCGTTGCGGACGTACTCAGCCACCTTCGGGTACTTCAACTCATCGACGGACCAGCCGCCAACGACGGTGATCATGGGACTCCAACTGTCCGGCAAGGCCAGAAGGAGGATCATGGCTTGCAGCTGAGGGTCGACCTTCCACCCGGTGGCTACGCACTCGGTAGTAAGGGACTCGATCTACTGCATGATCTCCATGATGTTGTCGCCTTCATTAGCTCGGAGGGTGACGAGCCTCTTGAAGATGAAGAGCTGGTTAGCAAGGTTGGTAGATGAATAGATGGTGCAGAGCTTCTTCCAGGCCTCTGCGGCCTCCGTGCATCCTTGAATGAGGTAGCGCTGTGTCGCAGCAAGCGCATACACCAACAAGGCAAGCGCCTTCTTATTGCGCTTCTTGTATGTTTCCTCTTCCTCCGGCGTCGCGGTATCCGGAGGGGCAGTTTCTTCACCCTTGACCAGCTCAAGTAGGCCCTTGTCATTGAGGAAGACCTCAAACTCCCACGTCCATAAGTGGAAGCCAAGTCCATCAAACTTCAAGTCGCCTATGCTCTCTTGCTCGGTCAGTGTCATGGCGCGCGGCGGTAGCGTGAACATTGTAGAGCTAGGGTCCTCCTAGGCACGTGGGCCCATAACCCTTTGATGGCTCTAGTGGGTGTGGAGGCACCCTCAAGGATGCCTAGCTCTTTCTGATGCACACTACCAATGTTTGGGGCAGCCAATGGGCACCTTTGGTGAAGAGTGTGGAGCACAAGGATCACGGATGTGAGTGGGCAGAACACGTCGCATTCAGTAGAACTGAATCGAAACACGATTTTATTAGTTAGCATAGTGAGATTACATGAGATCCTTATAGCTTGTGATCTAAGCTTTCCAACGCATCCAAGCACGCCCAAAACATCGCAGTAGAGCCCCTGCTACGGCCGTCGAAGTAACCCTTGGTGGAGCCACCCACCTTGCCTTGCACGCTAGGCAACGGGAGGCGCTTTGACAATGACCCGTCGAAGCGCCTTTCCTTGCCCAGAAGTCAAGGAGAAGTTCACCCTGGTCCAGGAGAGAATTCTGGTTGCTTCCTTCATGGCCCTGGTGCATTTGGGGTTCGTTGGAGACGAACTCAGATCACTGGTGGTGGATTATCCCGCCACCCATGGCGGGTACCAGACTCCACCCCCCCAACACCCGAATTTCGGGCTAGGCTAACTTTCTTAATACTCATTCAAATCGAGCGATTCAAAGCTCGATCCTGCATAGAAAATATCCAAGGAATCCAAATCTAAAGTCAGATCAGGTGTTCGACTACTGCTCAGTGGTCGAACCAGGGAGTACAATCAACAGCACTCATGGCAAGGGGCACACCATGTCAATAGTCCCCCTTGAGCAGTGCCCCCGAGAGACAGGGTGCCAGCGCAGAGTGCTGCACCATCATTCCTGCCTGCACCATCACCACAGCGGATTGCGGTTGGTGCATTGACTATGGCATCCATGGCGTAGTGGGAGGCATTGTGGTCCCTGTCTTCATGGCTCCCAAAACCGCCTGTAACGAGCTTAGCTGCTGCTTTGGTGCGTTTGTCACGGCGTGTGGCATCGTCATTCCTACCTGTGGGATCCCTGGTTGCGGCTGAGACTGACCCATCTGCTATTGAGCCAGATTTGACGTGGAGGGTGGTGGTGTCATTCCTGTCTGTGCAGTTTCCCCAAATTGCTGCCACGGGTCCTTTTGCGACTGTGACTCTCCTATCGTCGGGGGTTGTGTCGCTGATGCCCCTAGCACCATTTCCGTGGCAGGTTGTGTGTGATACGCTTGCAGCTGGTTCACAGGTGGCGGCGCGGAGTCGGGGGCCGGGGGGGATGCCATCATTCCCAGCTGTCTGGTCCCCGAGAACAGCTGCGGTGGGTGCATTTGTGACTGCTGCAGCCTAACATCGGGGGCTGCGTTGGCATGCCTGCTTGCACCGCCCCTGCAAAGTGTAGCGACTGGTTCGCTCCTTGCTGCATCTCAGGTGCGAAAGCCACGCACCCCGTCCACGCAATTTCCACTCTCTACTACAAGTGGGACATCGGCTGCTGCTCGTCTGGCGTGGGTGACTCCGGGATTCCTGATTCCCCGGGATTCACCATTTTGAGTTGCGGATGTATCGGGGGTGGTGAATTCTGCAGCGTCAGCTCACCAGTTGCCGATGGCTGTTGTCCGCCGCGAGGCCGGTAGACCAATCCCCGATTGGCCCCTAGCTCTCTGCCAGTAGAGGATTCCTCCAGTGATGGTTGAGCGACGGAGAACCATTGTACTCCCAGTGCCCTGTCCTCTTGGCCTTCCCATCCCTACTGATGCTGGATGGATCCGTGGCTGCCATGACTGTGGACGCTCTCCACCTCCATACACTTGCCTAGCGCCTCCATGATGTGTCACCAGTGCAGCTGCTCCAGCCACTCGGTGACCCTCCGGTGTTGGGCGAGCGGGTTTGAGCCTGGTGAGGAGCTGACCGGGGTACGGGACAGCATGGGGGAGGAGTCCCGGCTGCCAGCGTAGGTAGTGGCTTGGCACGGCAAGAAGCACTGCACTGGTACTCGCCGCTAATGTTGTTCTTGGTGCCGCTGCCTGGTGTCTTGATGCACGAAGCTAGCCGCCAAACCCAACGAATGATCTTAAGGTTATGTGCAGGTCCGGTGATCAAAGAGCAAGGAACTGTCCACGCTCACCGCACCATGACACTGATACCCCAAATTTTGCCGCGCTCCTGAATTATTCCACACTTATCTTGCTGCGGGCCTCTCTGCTCCGCACTTTCCCCGCTCCACGCTATCCGCGGATTTCTAGTTTCTAATGCGGATGGTCTTTGTTTAGCTCCCTCCGCGACTGTTCCTTCTAAGGCACTATTCCTTATCAACAGAGAACTACACAGCCCACGGATCTGGACAATGCACGAGAACCTCACCGGTGAGTGACACTCTGTGGTCCACATCTTGCCACACGCGAGCCCACCACCTCGTGGCTTTCAACTCCTCTCCAAGAAACCCTGTTCCGCGGCCATGGGCAAGCAAGGGCACCGCCGGCAGTTCACTCCACCCCAAGCTTAGTTCTTTGCACACTAAGTCCCGTTGACCGCGGGTAGAATACCAGAGGCAATGGAAGGCAAGGGAGCAGAACACTGAGAGCACGGATGAGAGCGGGTAAATGTCTTTGATAATCCGGAGGAGAGTACATGAAATGCGGAGTTCTGATCCAAGAGAGCGAGTGAGATTGCGAAGGTGCAAGACTGAGAGCGATTCATACACCTTCTGTTGTTGCTACCCCAGCCTTATCTACTCAGGACTCCGCACGGCGTGTCTACACGCCGTGGATCTCGTCCCTCACATATCATCCTCTATCCTCCTAGGATTTCGACGCGGTGGGTCTACACACCGCGGGTCTTGTTTGCAGTCATGCAGGGGAATTTCCTTTTCCTTCCTTCTTCTACTGGGTCTCTTATTCTACATCCGTGGCTCGTACACACAACCTCGTGATCTTCCTTGAATCTTCTTTTTCTGCAGTGTGCCCTCCAGGTGTTTCGCCTTGATTGACGCAACAACCCTAGTGCTGATTGGTTGTTGCTCCCCTGATTGCTCCGTCCGCCTTCTGTTTTGCCTCTTCCGCTTGATTGGTTTCGTGGTTGTGCTTCCTCATGCAGTTCGCTTTTGTTCCTTTCCCACTGCAGATCTCCTTGCTGCTTCTTCCCTCCTTTTTACAGCTTCTGCAAGAAGCGCTTGAGATAGTCGCAGGGAGGCCGCCGCAGATGACAATGTTTACCTGCGGCAGCTTCCCCCCGGGTAGCCTGCCTTCACCGCTACTGGATTCTGCGCTACCCCATGCTCAACCACGCTTGCCGTGGGCACTAGCATGCGTTGCGCAATCCCCAGTCCTCCCAAGTCCTCCTTCCTCTGCGGATTGGCCCCTCCGCGCATCAGCGGTAGAAACCAGCCTGACACTGATGCCCTCAACCCCCCCCCTTTTGCAAGACTCTGTCTCAGAGTCTCTCAGCGCGGCAGGCGTCTGAATTTTTTGTGAGGTCCGGGGCGGTTCTGGTTCTGGCATGGTCGGCAAGATGTTTCTACACCCCCTCCCTCTCGTTGATATTTCTACGCGCATCCACTGTGGACAAAGAGTCAGCATCCTTCAGAACACGCCTCGGTTGTGGGTGCTTCCGCACCTATAAGCTTTTTGCACGAGGAGTAGTGTGGCGCTCGCTCGTATCTCCTGCAGCTTGAACACCAGTACATCGCCCTTCCTTCCTCACTCCGCCCTACCTCCGCGGCACACGGCTCATGGGCAAACTGCCCATAGTGCTCGTATCAGTAGATCATCCCGCTCAGCTGGTCCATGCAGCCATCCCCACTGCAGAGGCGGCGTAGGTTGGATAACTTCCATTTGCCCTTCCGCGGCTTAGCCTGGCAGCGGTGGCAGGTCTAGATCCCCTCTTTCCCTTGTCCTCCACACTGCAGGTGACACGTCTTCCTGCACTATCCGCACGCCTTGCCGAACCCCTCCAGGTCTGCCTCGCATCCCCCACAGAGTGGCGCCATGGTGGCCTCGTCGAATAAGAGCGCGCCGTCCTCTTCCATGAGTGCTTCACCTACACACCCGTGGTAGGGTCTTGCCCAAGGTGAGCTGCCTGTGACCAAGCAAGCATAGTGGGTGATCCTGCCGCAGTTGGTGCAGCATTCGCCTTCTCGCACAAGTTTGATGCAGGTGGGGCACTTCGCGGTGGGCGGCACTTCCTCTGACGAACCCTGCTCCTCTTCGTCCTTCGACTCCACCTCCTCTCCTTCTTCCTTTACTCGGGATGGTTTCCGTACTCCGGGCCGCATCTCCATGATTTGGCTGCATTTTCCACATACCTTGGGTCCGCTTTGTCCTCCCTCCTCGTTCCCTGGCTGTTCCGGGCATTTCTCACATATCAATATCCAATCGTCGAATTCGCAGTTATGCTCAAAACAAGATCGGCCACGACTACACCCTTCTCTCTAAGTAATACTGTTGCCTTTTAAGGACTATAACTTTGTTGTTTCTTGCTCAAATTAAAAAAGTAGCAAATACAAATCAAAGTATGTTTCCTAAGCTTTCCATCGGTACAAAAATATTTGGATTTCATTTGTACGTTTCAGAGAAACAACGTTCACAAACAGGTAGATCTCAGCTAGTATAGCACCAGAAGCATACCCTGTTTCTTAGGAGGGCATATCCTTCAAAATCACCTGCTGATGAACCTTTTTGATGGATAAATCTGAAAGGTTTTGAGTTAATGTTTTCAGTGGTGGACTCAGATGTTCCACATTCCTAGTCTGCTGGCCCTTGCAGTCATTTTTCTATCAGACAGATAGTTTAGAGCATCGGCAGCAGAAGCAAGGGAAGCACCACTATCCAAGGGCAGGGTTGAGCATCACCAAGGCTCAAAATAGCAGTAGTAAGCGTCATGACAGCAACCCAGTCTTTGGAGAGACTGGAGGGATGCACAAACCTCATGTTCATGGAAGATCTGTGCCGTCTCTTTTACGATGGGAGGAGCTTGTCGGACGTGGTGAGTGGTGATGAGCCGACTCTGGTTCCACGAGCAAAAGACATCACTCTAGTATAGGTGGTGGTGGGGACGTGACCACAGAAGAAGAAGGATAGGCATGCCTAAAGGCTAATTTTCAACAGCATCTCCAACCCGCATCTTTAGTACGTGAGTGACAAGGCTACTAAAAATGAGGGGTGGAATACATAGTGCAAGAAGCATGAGAGCAAGGATCCTACATTCCTCATACAGATATGACCCACGTTTGGCTTCTTGTCAAAACCACACTTTGTGCGGCGTCATTTGCTCAAGTACCTTGGTTGGACTGCAAATCACAATATAGACTATAGTGCTCATGCTTTGGCCCCGGGGTCGTAAGCGGCCTAGCCACGTGAAGCATGGAGCATGCCAATTTGACAGTCATACAATTGGCATGACCTGCTATACCATGCTATTGTAGAGAGTATGGTGCGGTGGTTACACCTTGATGTCCACCCCTACAAGGTAATATTAGAACTCCTTACTCAGGTTCTCACCACCACAAACATTTATGCAACACCTTGTTCCAGTCTGGTTCTTGACCATGGGCTTAAACTCTTGAAACCTGTGAAAGTACTTGTCCTTGGAAGCATGGAAGTATACAATAGTATAACATCTGAACTCATCAACAAAGGTTTGGAAATACATAGATTCTCCAAAGCTTTGTATTGGGCCACACACGTATGTGTAAACTAGCTCCAGTATCCAACGGGCACCCTTCCTTGTTCCAAAGAATGCCTCATGGTGCTACTTCTCCTCCAAATAGCGAATGTATAGTTGGTTTTCAAAGTTGGAGATGGTAGGCAGATCATGTACTATGTGCTGTGCTTGGGACTTCTTGAAGGCACGCATGCAGATGTAGCTTTTGCGTGCATGTCATATCTCCAAACCTGTTACCTACATCATTGTTGCAAAACATAACTCACACAGGATCTTGGGTGCTTCCAGTAGGTGATCCATAGAAGGGATGGAAAACAGCTATGTGAGCACCTCCTTATGGTGTGTCAGACTCTTATAGCACCCTGAGTCTTTCTTCCACGTAATGTCTCCCTTCTCCACATGTGACAAGTCGGATTTTGCCATGAAGAGACGGGCATGTACCTCCTTGGTCATGTTCATGTTACCAAATTGATGCACACCTCTCTCATGTTTCTGTTACTGCTGCTCACACTTCTATGACCGTTGTTACTGCTTTGGAGTCTGTTTGTTTTGCTGATACTACTACGATGACTGTTGCTGCTGCTTATCCTTCTTGTGCCTCTTAAACTTGAATCACTTTTTCTTGTAATGCCCTCCTAGTAGAAGTAGTGGAACTTCACTTTATTCTTGCCTCTAAGTTTCCAAGACTACTAGTGTTATCGGTTGGGTGAGCCCATGACCATGAAATCTAATTCAGTACTGTTGCCACCATTGTGCTCTGTTTTATTGCAAAACAGTTCAACCTACACCAGGTGTGTGTTTAGATGAAGGTGAGGTCAAGAGTCGACTAGCACTCTAGCATCTCTCCCACCGTACCATAGGTCATTGGAATTCCCCTCCGCAAGAGGAGGATGAGCTGAGTCACTTCCATAAGGTTTTTGTTCTTCTTCAACTACTTTGCCAGCTCCTTTTCCTTTTCCACATACGCCTCCATCCCTTCATCGCCCTGTATTTTTTCTTCCATTATCTTCTCCTCCAAAACATGAGGAATGTAGGGACCTTGGTCTCGTATTTGTTGCACAATGTGTCGCAACCCTCCTTTGTCGTAGCCTTCTCACTCATGAACCAAGGATTGACATTCAAGATGTTGTTAAACAAATGCCTGTAGGCTTGCCAGACCTTCTTCTGCCACTCCTCATATACTACTAGCATGGTTGTAGAAGAAACTGTATGAGCTGCACCGGGACAGAGTTATCCCAACCACCACCTACACTAGAGTGGTCTCTTTTTCCTGTGGAATTGGAGCTGGCTCGTTGCTGCTCACCGCCTCCCACAAGCCCCTCTAGTAAAAATGGAAGTGGATATGGATCTTCCTAAATGTGAAATTCGCCCATCCCTCTACCATTTTAACCCTGTTAATGCAAAACATTGCCTTGGATGGTGGTGTTTGTGATACCCCCAATTTTGTCGCGTTACATGATTTTTTTGCGCTTGTCTTGCTCCGCGCTTGTCCTGCTCTGCGCTACCCTTGGTTCCGCGCTATGTTCGGATTCCAAACTTCTGATGCACATGGCCCGCACCGAGATCTTTCCGCGACTACCCCTTTGAGGCACTATTGATCAATAGACAGCCCTACAGCCCACAGGTCTGACCTATGTGTGAGAACCTCACCGGTGAGTGATACTCCATGGTCCACTTCTTGCCTCACGCGGGCCCACCACCTCGTGGCTTCCAGCTCCTCTCCTCAGAACCCTGTTTTGTGGCCGTTGGCAAGCAAGGACACCGCCGGCAGTTCACTTCACCCCGAGCTTGGTCCTTCACACACTCAGTCCCGCTGACCGCGGGTAGAACACTCAAGGGAAGTGGAAGGCAGGGGAGCGGAATGCTGGGGGCACGGATGAGAGCGGGTAAATTGTCTTTGATAATGAGGAGTAGAGCACATGAACGGCGGAATTCTGATCCATGAGTGATTGAGGTTGCGAGATTCCAGACACCTTCGGCTACCGCTACCTAGGCCTTATCAACTCAGGACTCTGCACGTTGCGTCTACACGGCGTGGGTCTCATCCCTCACATATCATCCCCTATCCTCCTACTTGGACTCTACACGGTGCGCCTACACACCGCGGATCTTGTCCGTAGTCACACAGGGGAATTATCCTTCTTCTTCCTTCTCCTACTGGGTCTCTTCTTCTACATCCGCGACTCATGCACGCGGACCTCGTGTTCCTTATTGAATCTTCGTTCTTGCACGGTGTGTCCTCCAGGTGTTTCTCCTTGATGGACGCAGCCATCCTTGGTGCCGATTGGTTGCCGCTCCCCTGATTGCTGCGTCCGTCCGTTGTTCTTCCTGGTTGATTTCGTGATTTTGCTCCCTCCTGCGGTCCGCACTTGTTCCTTCCCCACCGCGGATCTCCCTGCGGCTTCTTTCCGCCCTTTCACAGCTTCCACATCAAGCGCTTGAGATAGCCGTAGGTATGTCACCGCAGATGACAATGTCCACCTGCAGCTGCTTCCCGCTGAGTGGCTCGTCTTCATTCTCACTAAGTTCCGCGCTACCCCTTGCTCGACCGGGCTTCCCGCGGGAGCTAGCGTGCATTGCGCGGTCCCCAGTCTGCCCAACCCCCTTTCTCCGTGGATTGGCCTTTCCACGGATCAGCGACAGAAACCCGTGTGACACTTATGTCCCCAACCCCCTTTTTCACAAGACTCTGTCCCAGAGTCTATCAACGCGGCAGGCGTCTGAAAGTTTTGTGAGGTCCAAGGCGGTTCTGGTTCGGGCATGGTCAGCAGTATATCTCCACATCCCCTCCCTCTCGCTGATACTTCTACGTGCATCTGCTGTCGATGAAGGGTCTGCATCCCTCAAACCGCGCCTCGATTGTAGGTTCTTCTACACCCATGAGCTGTTTACACGAGGAGCAGTGTGGTGCTTGCTCGTATCTCCTGCAGCTCAAACACCGGTAGATCACCCTTCCTTCCTCGTTCCGCCCCACCTCTGCGGCACACGCCTCCTGAGTGAGCTGCCCTCAGTGCTCGCATCGGTAGATTGTTCCATTCAGCTGGCCCATGTAGCCGTCCCCACTTCAGAGGTGATGTACGTTGGGGAACTTCCATTTGTCCTTCCGCGGTTTGGCCTGGCAGTGACTACAGGTCCAGATTCCCTCTTTCCCTCGTCCTCCACACTGTAGGTGACACATCTTCCTGCACATTTTGCAGGCCTTGCTGAATCCCTCCAGGTCTGCTTCGCATCCTCTGCAGAGTGGCGACATGGTGACTTTGTCGAATACGAGTTAGCCGTTCTCTTCCATGAGTGCTTCTCTGACACACCCATGGCAGTGACTTGTCGAGGGTGAGTTACCTGTGACCAAGCAAGCCTGGTGGGTGATCCTGCCGCGGTTGGTGCAGCATTCGCCTTCTCCCACGGTTTTGATGTAGGTGGGACACTTCACGGTGGGCGGCACTTCCTCCAACGGACCTTGCTGCTCTTCGTCCTTCGACTCCATCTCCTCTCCTTCGTTCACTCGGGGCGGTCTCAAGACTACGGGCTTCATCTCTATACCTTGGTGGCATTTCCCTCATACCTTGGGTCCGCTCCGTCCTCCCTCCTCGTCCCGCGGCCGTTCCAAGCACTTCTCACATATTTTGTGGAGGCAAACCTTGCAGTCTATCACCATCACACCCCAGTTGTGCCCGCATTGGGCACATGTCTTGTTCTCCCTCTCCTTTTGTGCGTGGTCCCCTTCCGCCGGCCGATCCTCCTCCAGCCACCATTTCATGGTGGCTCCAGAGACCGTACGCGGGCCTCGCCGCGCTCCTGCCTGCTCCTCCTCCTCCTCTTCTTCCTCTTCTTCCTCCTCTTCCTCCTCTGGATCCCATCGTCCACGCGCCTGCCCTCCTCCCGAGCCTGGACTTGCTCCCCGTCCTCCTTATCCTTCTTCTCCGCTTCCTCCTCCTTGGCCTGGTTTACGCACCTCAAGCAGGTGCGGTTCAGTCCGATGCAGCTTTTCGTGCTCCCATGATGTGTCGGATTGCCACAGATGCAGCACACGACCTTGAGGAGTGGCTCCGCAGGGAGATTTTCCCCACACCACACACAAGGGTCCATCTATGTGGACAGTTCGCGGGGGATCATGGATGTGCTCCTCCGCAGAGTGGTGGCGGATGCTATCGGGGTCTACACTCCGGTGGCCGTCCGTCGCTCTTGTTTCTCTCGCTGCTCCAGTTGCAAGTCCCCTCGTCCTTTTACTCGCCATCGCTGCTCCGCCTGCACCTCACCCGCAGACACCTCCTGCACGTCGGAGCCCTCCTTTGGCTCAGCTGCCCAGGGCTCCTGGCTCCACTCGTGCTCCTGCTCCGACACCTGTGTCTCGCACTTCTCCAACACCTCCTCCGCTTTCTAGCCTCTTGACCGCTTGCGTTCCGCGAGCGGGGGAAGTGCTCCGCCTGTTACAGGGATGTGTGTCTGCCAGTCCAGAGGTACAAGCACGAATTCGTTGGCAGGGTAGCTGCGGTTGCTAAACCCATCCGGCCCCTCCAGCCAGATGTGTCCAACGTCCACGCTGGCCATGCAATACACCTCCCGTGCCTCCCCAGCTTCATGCCCCGCGCCTGGGAAGGGATGGAGGAAAACCAGGTTCCCCTCCTTGATCGGCCGGTGGTTGAGCCGTCGGTTGGCAGCATCGCATCCACACCATGCCAAGATGGATGCCCGCAGCCTTGCCTCCGCTCTTACCCCGCTCATCCTCCGACAGCACTCCTGGAACCATTCTTGCACCTCCCTATCCTTAGTGGCTTCCCGTTCCTCCTCCGTCTGTCCATCCTTCTCCTTCTCTGGTTCCAGGGGTAGCCGCAATGGCTTCTGTGGCATGCCCTGGGCCACGCGTAGAGGTTGCCCGAAGAGGAGGAGATGCGGAGAGAATGAGGTTACATGACTGCGTGTCATGTTGATGAAGTGCGCTGTCTTCTTTAGGGTCTCCCCTTAGTTGTTGCTCTCCGCCATCACCAGCGCCCACTCCAGGATGTCGTGTACCCTCTCCACCTGACCCTGGGACTCAGGTCAGTACAGCCCGGAGTGCACATGCTGTGCGCCCCACTCCGCGAGCTCCTCACGGAAGGCCCACATAAACTCGGTGCCATTATCACTATGCACCACGTTGCACCCACCAAACCAGTAGAAAATCTCCTCCTCGATAAAACGTACAGCTTGGGTTGAGGACTTGTCGGGGACTGCGCGGACCCATAGGTCCTTCGTGAAATGGTCCACTACGCCAAACCAGTACCTATTTCCTTGTGCGCGGTGACCCCATGGGCCCATGGAAGTCGATGATAACCCGCTCCAGGGGTTCACCGATGGGGGACGGCTGCAAAAGCGTCATGTCCCGTGGTGTGATTTTCCGGCTCCGCTCACAGGGTACACATTGCTACACCACCTCTTTGACCAATGCTGCAAGATTCGGCACGTGCAGGATGGGGGTCAGGCGGTCCTTGAGTGCCTGGATGCTGGAGTGGTGGTGGCAGTGGTATGCCTTAAGCATGGCCTTCTGTAAGGTGGGCGGGGGTACCCACAGGACCCCCGGAATAACCTTCCAGAGGCGGCTACCCTCCCATACATAGTGTTTGCAAAGGCGGGCGAGATCATCTTCCTTTCGCTTGTCAAAATCCACTCCAAGCCTTGTCTCTAGGGCCTTGTACACCTTCCGTGCTTCTGCCTTCTGCTACTCCCTGGTGTTGGCGCGGAGGAGGATGTGGGCCGCCTGCCAAATCCACCACTCCTGTGTCTCCATCGGTCCCTTCATTCTTCCCGCTTTCTCTTTGTTTCTGGCTCCTTCCCTAGCAGCCCCTGCACCCTCCTCTTATCCTGCTCCACCTTCATCACCTGCAGTCGCCGTCGGATCTCCTCGTCGTAGACAGGGAGTTCCCTGTCCAAGCTATCTGGTGCTGGGAAGAGCCGGAGGATCCCCACCGCGCACAACTCCCCTTCGTCCCACTAGTCCCGCAGGCGTGTCTCTGGAGGTCCAAGATGTCGTCTCCCCCGCCCGTCGTGGATTTCAATCACCTTCGTTTCCTGTTGCCGCCGTGCCGGCCCCTCACAGATTCGTAGCAGTCCTTTCCCCTTCACAATGGACCGCTCCTCGTTGTCTTCTTGTGGCGACTCGCAGAGTTCCGAGAGCACCACCGCGCCTGTCTTTCTCTTGGTTGTTGCTCCTACAGTGGCCTCCTTTGGGACCTGTTCGCGCGGAGCCGCTACGCCGGCTCCCTCTCGAATGGGCTGAAGCTGAGCTGGGACCATGTGGGCTGGCATTGGGACTTTGCGGAACACCGCGAGGAGTAGTTCTGCCGCATGGGCGGCTTCCTGCTGGGCCAAAGCCAGCTATCTTGGGTCAATGCTCGGGAGGGTATCTTTGAGCAAGGGGCATTGCTTGCTGAGCTTGGCGGAGGGCTCTTGAGCGGTGCTCTCATCCGCCGCTCGCTTTCCTTGATCCCGTTGGCGAGATGTCGGAGTTTTCTCTGCGCATGGGGCCTAGCCACCTAGGGACGGCTCCCTGTGTGGAGTGGCCATGCGGCTAACAGAAGCGTCGTGGGACGAGTAGCCTGTTTGCTGGCGGCAGGGGATGCCACAGCCTTGGCCGCTGCCACCGCTGCTGCCTGGAGCCTGGCCTTCCTATCGAGTGAGGCCTCCGACATCATAGCTCGCGGTGCATCCCTCCAGATCTCTTTTCCTGCAACTGCTATCCCCGTCATGGTATTGCCTCACGCCACCTTTCTTGCCTTCTGTCCCTTCGTGCCTACCCGTCTAACGGCTTCTCTGGCCACCGCCGCCTTTGTTGCCTCCGTTGGTACCCGTTCTTCTGCCGTTCTTTTCTTCATGGCACGTCTAGCTGTTTCCATTGCTGCTCCTGATGCCGCTTGTCCGACAGCTGCCTTCTCTTCCGTTGCCTCTTGTTCCGTCGCTTCCCTTCGTTTTGCCTGCACTTCTTGTTCTGCTGCCGCTGCTGCTTCCGCTGCTTCTGCTTCTGCTGCCGCTCATTCAGCTGCTGCCTTTTCTTCTGCAGCCACCACCGCTACTGCCGCTCGTTTGGCCTTGGCCTGTCTTCCGCTGCTGCTGCTTCCGCTGCCGCTCATTCAGCTGCTGCCTTCTCTTCTGCAAGTGTTGCTTCTGCAGCTGCGTTATCTGGCGCCTCTCTACTTCTTGCTTTCGTTTCCTGTTCCGCAGTCTCTTCCGCCGCTGCTAGCTCTGTTGCCATGCATTCTGCCACCACAAGTGCTTCTTTCCTCTGCTCCTCCTCCTCTTGTTGCCACAGATCTTGTAGTCTATTCCGCATTTGTGTGAGCTTGGGCGATTCCCGGATGTACTCCTGGGCCTCCTCCGCTTTAGCAAAATTGCGGTTCTTCTCCTCTCTGCACACCTCCGCGACTTCCCTGGCCCAATGTGGCACCGTCTCCCCTCTCAGTGATTGGCCTGCTTGTCAAAGCATCGTCCATAGTTCATCCGCCACCGCAGCTCCAATCCGGTGGCGTGCTACACCCTCAAGGGTCAGGCACCTGCATTTTTTGATGGCCGTTTACCAGCCGTCGCATTGTCCTTCCGCCGCGATGATGCGTGTGAGTTCCTGGGACATGTATTGTGTTCCCCATCTGGCGGCAGTGGCTCAAAGCAGGTAACCCTACCTCCACAAATTTGTCACGAATCTCCAGTGCGACGCCTCTGCCGTTCCTGCTGGCATCTGGTGGATGTGATAGATGGTGAGGGCCCGGGCTCGTTCCTAGAGGAGATGCACATACTACCGCGTAGGTTCACTTCTGGTCCCAGCGCACATGGAGCCACCACTAGCGGGCGGCGCTCAATGAGAGATCTGGCTAGTCTATGTCGAGGAATTCCGCCACACCTGCCATCTCGCGTGCTTGTTCCGGATGGAGGTTTAAGACGTCGCTAAGCGCCGCGATGAGACGCTCTACGCCTACCCATTCCAGCAGCTGTTCTTGTTGCCCATGCTGCCCGAGGGCCATGGCACCCTTGGCCGCGCCCTTCAAGACAACCTGCCAAGCTCGATCAAAGAACGATTCCGCCAGGTCTGTGCGGATTACCTCTAGGAGCTCGGTCTGTAGGTGCAGTATGACGCTACTAACCACGTCCAGCAGTCGAGTAGCCCTGGGTTGATCTCCGCTGTCACCATAGCTCTCCCCTTCCAGCTGGGTCCGTGCACCTTCCATCACCCTTCCTGCACTGAGCAGAGAGTGTGCTGAGCCCTGGGCTAGGCTGCCTCTCGAGGCCGGTGGGGAATAGGAGTGCGCGGTGGGTGCGGAAGGGCCAGGTGGCGGTGACACGCCAGCCGGTGCCCTCGACGCAATTACTGCTGTTGGGGGTGCAGCCCCTAATGACTCCGCGCCTGCCGGAATTTATCCTTGTGTTGGAGTCATGGAGGGAGCAGGTCGTGGCGAGGCTGCAGCTACTATTGTAGGGGATGTTGACCTGTGTGTCGCGGAATGTCTTGCGCTGACAGCAGGTGCCGCGGCCTGGCCCGTGGAGTTTCTTCACAGGTGTGGTCTCGTTGTCCCCCGCCCCCTTGTTGAAGGCGCGGTCTCCGCACTAGAAGGGCGAGCCATTTGGGAGGCTGCTCCGCGGTTGTAATCTGAGCTTCGTGTGATGCGTCGGGTGTGTCAAGTACCGGTGTCGGTTGGTGCAGTAACCATGGGAGGACAGAGTGAGAGTGGAAGAGGCAAAGTAAAAAACGGGATGAAAGATCGGACGCCGGAAGCTGAAATGAGACTAAGAACGCCGGCGCCCAGCAATATATCGGCTTTGCACGGCGCGAGCCAGTCTGCCGCCATGAGTCGTATGTCCGCACGTCGCAGACCTATACTGTGTACAGTGCATGAACGTTTGCCACTTGCATGGGGAGGGCCACGATCTGGCTGATGGGTGCATCGATGGCGCCAGTGGAGATGAAGAAGCGGAGCCGGGTGGGTTCAAGAAGATGGGGGATGTTCAAGGTACTGACCATGCACAGTACGATTGTGGTGTGTGTGGCACCAGTATCCACGATGGCCACGAATTTACGGCCGCACACCCATACATAACACCATGCCACGTGGATCTCAGCATGCGCGGCTGGTCCAGGAATCATGGGAGCGGGAGCCCAAGTGCGCAGTTCTGGAGCAGCGGCTGTCCGAACGTGGGAGTGAGCCGTGAGGATTTCGTGGGCAAGCATGCGTACCCCCGGATCGCAGTCGAGGGTACAAGAGATGCGGATACCGAAGGAAGAGAGGGAGGAGTTGAGGGAGGAGAAGAGGTTCTGGAGACGGTCCACGGATGTAGGGGAGTGGAGTAGAAAGTCAACCAATGGAAGAGGGTGGCGGTCTTCAAGGAGATGGGAGGCAGAGGGGGTAGTCAGTGTGGATGGTGGGTGGACCACGGGTGGAGCAGTAGGGGGCACACGATGGGGTCGCGGAAGCATAGAGCGTGGGGGGAGGTGCGCGGCAATCTCCTCGAGGGTCCAGCCGTGGATCGTGGGGTTATAGCGGCGGGCAAGCTGGAGGCCATCACTGGGAAGGGCAAGAAGGGTTTCTGCGGAGTCCGAGTTTTCGGAGGATTCCAGTTTGGACAGCAGCTGATGCGCGATATTCTGCTCATCGTTCGTGAATTCGTGGACAACACCTTCCCAATGGGGCTCGGTGTTAGCAGGTGGTGGTGCGGGTAGCTCCTTGGCGTGCTTCTCTTGCCGGTCCGCGGGGTTTGGCCATGCTTTGCGGGGAAGGCGACTGAGGGCGTCTGCGTTGCGGTTGGCGAGGGCGGGCTGATACTTGATCTTCATGTTGTAGCCCTGTAGGAGAAGGGCCCACTTGGCCAAGAAACCCTCGTGGTTCTAAGTGGTGAGAAGCCACTGGAGCGCCTGGTGGTCAATGAAGACGGTGAAGGGCTTACAATTCTTGATGTAATCAAGGAAGTGCTGGAGAGCCCAAAGTACGGCCAGGAACTCGCCCTTCACCGGTGGGTACTTTCGCTCACCGTCCGTGAGCGCTCGGCTCGCGTAGGCGATCACCCGTTGGACGGCCTCTTGGACCGTTTGCGACAGTACCGTGCCAAGTCCATCCCGTGACCAGTCAGTGGTGATGGAGAAGGGGAGGTTGAAGTCGGGGAACTCCAACATGGGCTGTAACCAGCCGGTGTTTGATCTGCGCCCATGCCGCTGCACACTTAGCTGTCCAATCATAGGGCACGTCTTGGTGGGTAAGTTGCTGTAAGGGGCGGATAATGCGGGCGTGGTCGCGGAAAAACGTACTTTAGAATGAGACAAGTCCGAGGAAGATTTTGATTTGCATCGCAATGGTAGGCTGGCGCCACTCCTGGACCGTTGCGATCTTTTTGGGTCTGTCTTGTTGTCATTTGCGCAATCCCACGAATTCCATCTCTGCTGTGCCGATGGAGCATTTTGTGGCTTTCAGCTTGAGATTAGCA
The DNA here is from genome assembly GCA_023375785.1 of Penium margaritaceum. Taxonomy (NCBI): domain Eukaryota; kingdom Viridiplantae; phylum Streptophyta; class Zygnematophyceae; order Desmidiales; family Peniaceae; genus Penium; species Penium margaritaceum. The sequence goes on from SZWC01000509.1 coordinate 124,717, forward strand.
GCACAAAGAGCGGACAAGATGGCAGTGAGAGATGTGAAGAGTTCCACAAACCTATGGGCAGCCACCGTGATGCCGTCAATGTAGCAGCTCACATTGGGGATGCCGTGGAGTATGGAGTCCATCACGCATTGGAAGGTCACGCTGGCGTTGCGGAGGCTAAAGGGCATGCAAGTGAAGGCATAGAGTCCCTCTGGCGTCACAAAGGCGGTCTTGGCAATGGATTCTAGATTCATGGGGACAGCATGGAAGGCTGCCTTGATATCGAGCTTCGCAAACCATCCGTGCCCTTGCTGGCGTTCTTGGATGTCAACAATCAGCGGCATGGGATATGCGTCTTCTTCAGTGACTCGGCTGAGGTCTCGGAAGTCGATACAGAACCGCTTGGATCCATCGGGTTTGCCGACAATAACCAAGTTGGCGCGCCGTGGGCTTACAATGGGGACGATCACCCCTTGTGCTTTGAACTCTGCGAGGCCTTTGGTGATGATCCGCTCCTAGTCAGGAAGTATGGGACGGACTTTCTGCTTGGTGGGGACAGCTATCCTATTCGAGATGATGTGGAAAGCATCCACTATCCCAAGGTCGGTCGTTGAGCAAGCAAAGATGTAAGAGAAAAAGTCAAGAAAGTCGCAGAAGTCTTGTTTTGTGCTTGGGATAGACGGGGGTGTAGGATGTGGTCCTAGCGAGGGGGGCGACAGTTGGGTGAAACTCCTCTTCGTCTTACAGGAAGAGCCCTTTGCCGGATATTTGCTCTCCCCGCTACCACAACCAGAGGAGATTGCTTCGCACGCCTGGCTCTGCCGGATCCACGGTAAGTTCACACCATTCCGCGACTGGAATTTGCTCCGCGTCAAGTGTGTCTTCGGTGGGGACCGGGTCGTGCTGGGAACCGATATGGGAGTCTTCTTATGCAGCATCTGAGAGGGAGAAGGGCTCACCGCCACTGACGGGTACCGCCTCCCAGTCCCCGACTGTGATGAGGGCGTCTTCCTTGGTGCCTGTTGCGGATGTGAGTTGCATGACGCCAAGAGAGAACAGGAGATTGACCTTTCGCGGAACAAGTTTGTCTTTGCCCAGAAGAATGTCGTAAGTCCGGGCCTTTGTGACCTGTACGTCCACTAGTTTGTGGAGGGACCCCACTTGCAAGGGGAGCCCCTGCACTTCTCCATCCTCGTAGTCCATTCCACCCGCCGCGTTGCTAAACAGTTGGCGTGTGGGAAGGATGCGGTCCGCCCATCTGACCACAAAGAGGACGCGGAGTATGACCGTAGTGTGGGTTGCTCCAGTGTGGATGATGGTGAGGAACATCTGCCTGCAGATCCAGAGCACACAACAGGCGACCTCGCAATGGCAATCGTTGCTGCAGGGTGGTTCTAGAGGCTGCGGTGCCCATCCCCAGTCCATTTCCTCTATGATCAAGGCTAGTGGTGCCTCTGCTGCGACTTGACAGGTGTTCTGGGTGTCGTGCAGTGGTGTGGTACAGTCGAGGGAGATGCCGACAGCGTTGAGGCGATGATTGGCCCTGGTGAACCCCTCCTTTAGCCGCGGAGCAATCCTAGGGTGGATGCGGAGGAAATCGAAGAAGTTCACAGATGCGATGGGGCTGGTGAAGAGCTTCTCCACTGGGTCTATGGTGTTGGCTGTAGCATTTGGAGCAGTACGGTGATTAGGTGTGGGTAGCGCGTCAGCTCTTACTACGCGGGGAGTCCGCAAGGCGGCGCTTGTCAGTAGCGCGCACAGAGCGGGCCGTGATGGCATCCTGGAGCCGGGCTTCAACAGCTTCCACCCGTCGCCGCAGATCGTTCTGCACCTACGTTGAGTCGTGCATGTCCCATCCGCGGACTCCGAGTTTGCGAGCATGCGTGATGAGTTCCACCTCCTCACAGGAGGGAGGAACCTCTGTGGTTTCGTTATCAGCCATGGGCAGTCCTAACTTGACATTGCGCGCACCGTCCGCGCGGTTCAGGGTCGGCTGTGGGTTTGGAAAAATGCCTTGACCAGTTCCTTGTCCCGACTGCGGCTGGCCGGTTGGGGGTTGGTGCGGTTGCTGTTGTTGCTGTTGCTACGGACCTAGCCAAGGCAGGTTGTAGTACTGGTGCCACTGTTGGACCATGGGATCTTGGTGGACAGGGTCAGGGTGCGGAGCTGCTTGTCGGCGGCAAGGTTAATTGCGTGCGATGTGTTCGAGGCTTTGGCAGGTGTTGCAGGCTTTGGACTTCGGTTGCGGAGGCTGAGTGTGTGAGGAGGAGGGTGCGTTATTGTCTCCGCCCTGATGCTGTCGCGCATACTGGTGACGGGTGGATATGGCCGTAGCATCTTGCACTGTGTCTTGGAGGGAACGGTAACAATCTGTGATCATGAGACTACTGACCTCATCTGGAAGCATGCGGATGAAGTTCTGTAGGAGGACCCACAGCGGAAGGCCTTCCCCTTGAGGGTTCTTGGCCACTGAAGCCCATGTCAGGAACTGGTCCAGAAATCGGCGGATTTTGTTATCCTTACACATGACCTCCTTCTCGATCTTCCTCGGAGCTTCCTCCTTTTTCAGTTGCTTGAAGCGCTCGATGAGGGCATTTCCAAAGTCCTCGAAGGATGGGAAGAGTGTGCGTGCATTATACTAGTCTGCCATAACATCCTAAAGATGAAGTTCCACGGTAGCGAGGCAGAGGTCGGGTGGAATTCGGCGAATGCTGGCGTAGAGGGTGATTTGTTTAAGCCAGATCGAGGAGTCCTCCTCCGGGGCGCCTTGAAGGAGTCCAGCTGCAGGAAGTTCGCGGGTTCAGAGCGGATGTACTGCAGCTGAGGCACGGTACTGCGATTGGTCATCAATGCGGTCACAAAGTGTGGAGGGGGAGGGTTGTCGGTTGTGCCGCGAAGTATCCACCATGATGCATCTGCATCGAGGGCTGCCCCACGGATATGTGAGGGCCTGACTGCGTGGGTGGCTAGGGCATATACCAGGAAGAGTGGGCTGGCATTAAGATGGCGTAGGGTGTGGAGAAGAATGTCGTCCCAGGGGGCGGGACCAGGGTCCCCTGCACCGGTGGTGCCATCAGCTACGGCATCCAATAGGTCTGGGCAGTGGGTGCCACAGCTGCGGAGCTGAACGAAAGCATTGGTTTAGTATTGGCGGCTGCGGCTGGCGCAACCAGGAGGGAGTGGGCTGCCCTTGTCCTAGCGGAGTGCTGAGCCCCAATCATTTTCTGTGGTGGCGGATATGATTGGCCTTGTTTCGTCAGCTGGGTTTGCGGCATCAGTAGTGGTTCCTGAAGGATCATTCCTACTGGCATGGTCCCAACTGGCTGCTACGGATGGAGTTGCTGGTAGGCAGGTGCGGAGGGCAGGGGTGCTGGTGTTGCCCCCAGGGTTGGCTGTTGTTGCATGCTTGGCACGAATAGCTGCTGACTCACTCCCACTTGCGTGGTACTCATCGGTTGCTAGTGTGGAGTCGCCCATGGTTGCGAGGCTGTTGCGGAGGATTGCATCATAGATCCTGCCTGCGCCATGCCTCCAAACGGTTGTTGCTGATGCATCAGTGGTAGGGCTCCCGGCGGAGGACACTGAACTACGGTCCCCCCTTGAATGGTGCCCCCGCAAGACTGGTTCATCTGTGGAGCCATCACGGAGTGCTGCACTGTCATTCTTGCCTGCACCATTGTCCCCGTGGGCTGCGATTGCTGCATCAGTTGCCGCATCCCCGACGCAGGGAAAGGTGTCATGATCCTTGTCTGCATGGCACCCACAACCTCTTGCGATGAGTTCACCTGCTGTTGCAGCGCACCCATCGTGGCGAGTGGCATGGCCGTTCCCGCCAGTGGGATCCCTGGATGAGGTAGAGACTGGCTCAAGTGTTGGTGCACCGGTCCGGACGCGGAGGGTTGTGGTGTCACTTGTCTGCACAACCCCCACGAGCTGTTGCAACGGATGCGTCTGTAGCTGTGTCCCTCCTGTTGCCGAGGGCTGTGCCGGTGATGCCCCCGGCATCGTTCCCGTCGTTGGTTGCGTTTGATGTGTCTGCAACTGGTTTACCTGTAGCGGTGCGGAGTTTGGTGCCGAGGGAGATACCGGCATCTCCAGCTGCCTAGTCCCCCAAAACTGCTGTGGTGGGTCCATGTATGGCTTCTGTAGGCCTGGTGCAAATGAATCAGGGGTGCCCGACTCCCCGGGATCCACCACTTTGAGTTGCAGATGCATTGGGGGTGGTGAATTCTGCAGTGTCAGCTCACTTGTTGCCGGCGGCTGTTGTCCGCCGCGAAGCCGGTAGACCAATCCAAGATAGGCATTGAGCTCTCCAATAGCGGAGGATACCTCCAGTGATGGTTGGGCATTGGAGAACCATTGTACCCCCAGGGGCCTGTCCTCCTGGTCCTCCTGTCCCTGCTGAGATTGGATGGATCCGTGGCTGCCATGGCTGTGGACCCTCTCCACTTCCACCCGCTCATCGAGCGCCTCCATGATACGTCGCGAGTGTTGCTGCTCCAGCCACTCGGTCACCCTCCGGTGTTGGACGAACGGGTCAGATCCAGGTGAGGAGCTGACTGGGGTGTGGGACAGCACGTGGGAAGAATCCCAGCTGCCGGCGTGGGTTGTGGCTCGGCGCAGCAGGAAGCACCGTACTAGTGATCGCCTCTGCTGTTGTTGATGTCTGCGCCTGATGTCTTGATGCACGAAGCTGGCCGCCGACATCAACGACTGATCTGAAGGTCACGTGCAGTTCTGTTGAGCAAAGAGCGTGGAACTGTCCACGCTCACCGCACCATGACACTGATACCCCCAATTTTGCCGCGTTACAAGATTTTTCTGCGCTTGTCTTGCTCCGCGCTTGTCCTACTCCGTGCTACCCTCGATTCCACACTATGTGCGGATTCCGAACTTCTGATGCAGATGGCCTACACCGAGATCTTTCTGCAACTACCCCTTTGAGGCACTATTGATCAACAGACAGCCCTACTGTCCACAGGTCTGACCGATGTGTGAGAACCTCACCGGTGAGTGATACTCCGCGGTCCACTTCTTGCCTCGTGCGAGCCCACCACCTCGTGGCTTCTAGATCCTCTCCGCGGAACCCCGTTCCGCGGCCGTGGGCAAGCAAGGACACTGCCGGCAGTTCACTTCACCCCAAGCTTGGTCTTTCACACACTCAGTCCCACTGACCGCGGGCAGAACACTCAAGGGCAGTGGAAGGCAGGGGAGTGGAATGCTGAGGGCACGGATGAGAGCGGGTGAATTGTCTTTGATAATGAGGAGGAGAGTACATGAACGGCAAAATTCTGATCCAAGGGTGATTGAGGTTGCAAGAGTCTGGACACCTTTGGCTACCGCTACCTAGGCCTTATCTACTCAGAACTCCGCACGTGGTGTCTACACGGTGTGGGTCTCGTCCCTCACATATCATCCCCTATCCTCCTACTTGGACTCCATGCGGTGCGCCTACACACCGTGAGTCTTGTCTGTAGTCACACAGGGGAAATATCCTTGTTCTGCCTTCTCCTACTGGGTCTCTTCTTCTACATCCGTGGCTCATGCACACGGACCTCGTGTTCTTCCTTGAATCTTTGTTCTTCTGCGGTGCGTCCTCCAGGTGTTTCTCCTTGATAGACGCAGCAAAACTTGGTGCAGAACGGTTGCCGCTCCCCTGATTGCTGCGTCCGTCGCTGTTCTGCCTGATTGATTTCGTGATTGTGCTTCCTCCTGCGATCCTCACTTATTCCTTCCCCACCGCGGATCTCCCTGCTGCTTCTTCTCGCACTTTCACAGCTTCCACATCAAGCACTTGAGATAGTCGTAGGTAAGTCGCCGCAGATGACAATGTCAACCTACGGCTACTTCAACGCGATCCCCAGTCTACCCCTCCCCCTTTCTCCGCGGATTGGCCTCTCTGCGGATCAGCGGCAGAAACCTGCCTGCCAGTTTGTCAGAGAATGAAGGACTCCGACAAGAGTGATTCTCAGTTCTCAATAAAGGTTCAGGTCCAAGACCAAACCACCTTAACCTAACAGTTGTTTGGTCAACTTGACCATTGTTATCTATCTGTTAAGTCATTCCTAATAAAGTGACATGTCACCAGCGTCCGGCTAGCATAAAAGTAGCCATTGTTCTGCTATCTTGCCCTTTTTTCTATGTAACGAAGGATGTTCATTCCCTCCAAGTTAACGAGAATAGTTCTTTCCATCCTGTTCTCCTTTGGTTCCGTAGTTTGGCTGCCGTGTCTTTGCTCTGCCCGCTCCTCGCTCACTTTGTCTTTCACCAACAATTCCCAACTCACAGCTCTTCGCTCTGTCACCCCTGATCCTTTGCTCAGCACGCATCAACTATCACTTGCTTTACTCCTGCTTTCTCTCACTCGCTCCTGTCTACCTCAGATCTTTGGTTCCTCGCCTCTCTTCAAGCTTTGCCCCTAACTCAAGGAACATCCCACGCCTTTCTGCTTCTTTCATTATGCTTCCGTGCTTGTGCATGTTCCATTACTTTTGCCTCTTTCTGTTATTTCCCTCTTCACTCATTGCATTCCTCTGACATGGTATCAGAGCCTCGGGCGAATTCACCTAGTGCCCTGTGACCCAGTCATTGCCTCACTGCCACAATCTCTCCTCTCCTTTGTCCAAGCATTTATCTGCCGCCACCACCACGGCGTCAAGCTGCTTGGCTCCGCCAGCAGCTGACATCAGCAGCACCACTTAGAATGCTCCTCACACTGAAGCGACATCTCGTTATCCCAATCAAGCCCTGCGCCCACTCAGCGCCTGTGGCCAACAATCGATGAATCGTTGACAACAGCCACAAGCAGCTCTCTAGCCATTGCCTGTCATTGTCTTTGTGGAAACTTCCTGCCACCCGCTACCTATCCCCTCGCGTCATTCAGCCGCCACAAGGACCTTCGTCTTCTTCATCCTCTCCAGCTGTCCCATCACATCAGCCTCATTGTTGTGATCTTCTCGAGCCGCCCTCTTGCACCGCCTCCACTCTTTGTCAAGCAACAGCAGATTGCCGTCCACAGTCAAGATATCAGAAACCACCAGTCTTCCTGCTCATGTTCACAGCTAACTAAGAAGCAATTCGTCACTCTCCTAATAACCGTGGACATCTCTAGGGACCACATGACTTCTCCTGCTGCACCCAACTTTCTCTCATTGTTAGGACATCAGACACCACCAGTCTTCTTCCTCGTCGGTCTCGGGCCCACTGGGGAACAAGCCGTCACTCTCCTCACAACAGAGCAACTGGTTGCCTCGCCCGTGCCCACTGCCGCTCCCTTCAATGCTCCGCCACCTGCCGTCGCTCCTCCATCACTCTCATCTTCCTCCCTCACCACACTACAGTCATCTTCAGCAACCTCTGAACATCCTCCTTATCACAGTCACACCTTCACCGCATCATCCTCCAGCATCAGCTTTGACCTTAACTTCCTCTGCCTCCTCGAACTGGTTCAGCATCAGCTCCAACTTCATCGTCATCTCGTTCAGCATTGCTCTGTTGCGCGTGTGGTTTCGTCCCTGCGCCCACTGAGCCATCAGTCATTCCTCCACCTTCCATCATCATTCTCTGCTCGGCACACGAATCCACCCGGTTGCATTGCCTGTTTTGCGACGACTTGCACCCACGCTGAAACTTCCTCAACGCACACGGTTTGCCCTTGCGTCTAGATTCAGTTATCATTCTCTGCCTCTTCGTTATCAGAAATCTTCAGCATCTGTGGTTAGCACCAAGATCTGCACGAGGGAGCTGCATGTTTTCGCACCAGCCTGCATCCATGCCGCTAGTTTTCTTGCGGCGCATCAGCTCCTGCCTTCCCCTTAACACGCTCTACCCCTCTACTCAGCAGCGCACGTGGTTTTGCCGCTGCGCCCACGTCATTAACATCATCTTGCTTGCCCTCATCCACTCACATCATCCGCTCGATAAACGGATCCGCTCGGTCGCATCGCCACTCTTATGACAACATGTTCCCACGCCAAAACTTCCGCAACGAACTGCGCCCAAGTTCATCATCAGCTTTTGCCCCCATCATCGGCAAGGCCCAGCATTTGCAAGCAGCACAAGGACATGTACGAGCAAACTACCCACCTCGCAGTAGCCTGCACTCAACTCTGCAACAGCTTTCTTGCAATGCGTCGGCGCTTGTCTTTCTCTTGTCGCAACCTACCACTCAGCAGCACACGCGGCTTCATCCCTATGCCCACCCCAGCAACATCACTTCGCCGTTCCACATCAGTCTCGTTCATCATCTTCGCCCACCAACCCACCTGGTTGCATCGTCCTTTTGCAGCAACCTCCATATACACTGGAACTATCGCAGAACCATGGCCAACCCCTGGACAGACTGTTCAACCCTTGAGGAAGATGGGAGTAACATTTACAGCTGGTCTCACAAGGTACTAACAACCACAAGCACCATCTTCATCAAGTAATACCGTGTGTCTGATTTTCTCCTTGGCGCCTATGAACACCAACGCATCCCACGACAACCTCCTCACCTCTACCACGTAACCTTCCTGCTCATCTGGGGGCACCTCTTCAACCTCCTTGATATGTCCTTTCATTACCTTCGAGAAAATGCAAGAAATGGACCAGAACTCTGGTTCAGTCTACAACAAGAGGCATGGAAACAACAATGGATCACTCTTACATGCAGAGACAATCCTAACTTTCCGTCTCTTCCAAAGGAACTCAGCGACAAGCCATACCTCAAAATTGATCTGGTGGATCTAAGAGAAGAAGTCGAGGAGCCAGTTATGGAGAGGCCTGCACCACTTCCACAACCTCCTGCGGACATCTCCCAAGGACAAGCTGCTGAGAGTCATTTCAAGCAAGTAAGCAACATCCAGGAGTAGCAACCAAAGATCTACACCTATCTCTATCTACAGCTTATTGGTGGATTCGCAATCACCAATGCTATCCTTGACAAACACAAGTACCTCGGCAAGCGATGCTCCACTACAGAAATGGCCATAAAGGAGGAAAACCTCAATCGAGGATCAAGACCTAGCTGCGATACTTCATGAGCCAGGACCTTCATCCCGTGCTCTCAACTCATCCACAAGATCTTTGAGCCATACGGAAGAATCTCCTCGAACACTGCCATGGACAACCACTTGTAGATTGGGAGAAATACTTCTACTAACTCTTGTCGGATTCAGGGGGTCTGTCAAAACGAAGGACTCCGACAAGAGTTATTCTCAGTTCTCAATAACGGTTCAGGTCCAAGACCGAACCACCTTAACCTAACGTCTCTTCGGTCAACTCGACCATTGGGATCCATCTGTTAATTCATTCCCTAATGAAGTGACACATGTCACCCGCGTCTGGCTAACGGAAACGTAGCGGTTGTTCTGCTATCTTGTCCTTTTCTACTGTATAAACGGAGGATGGTCATTCCCTCCGAGTTAACGAGAATAGTTATTTCCATCTTGTTCCTCTTTGGTTCCGCGGTTTCGCTGCCGTGTCTTCGCTTTACCCGCTCCTCGCTCACATTGTCTTTCGCCAACAATCCCCATCTCATAGCTCTTCACTTTGTCACCCCTAATCCTTTGCTCAGAACGCATCAACCATTACTCCCTTTCCTCCCGCTTTCTCTCACTCGCTCCTGTCTACCTCACATCTTTGGTTCTTTGCCTCTCTTCAAGCTGTGCGACTAACTCAAGGAACAGCCCACGCCTTTCTGCTTCCATCATTCCGCTGCCGTGGTTGCGCATGTTCCATTGCTTCTGCCTACTTCTGCTGCTGTCCTCGTCGCTCACTGAATTCTTCTGACAGTTTTGTCCCTGCTTAGTCTTCTTCTTCTGCCAAAGTATTATGTGACAAAAAATGGACTGTAGATGCTCCTAGACGGGAATTTGAACCAACGGAGCCTGACACTAGAAAATTCACTGATATATCGTTCACATGAACCCCTTCAATTAGGAAACAGATGATCACGCACCTATTTGGCAATGTTTATGTTCCCAAAGTGATGCACTCTTACCTGGATCTAATGTTTTTTGCTTCTGACTTTATAGTAGGTGCTACTGCTGCTGTAAACTCTGCAGCCTATACTCTTGGTTCTGTGATGACTGCTACTATTTCAACTCCTTTTGTCCCCTCTTCAACTTGAAACACTCTTTATTATAGTGCCCCTCCTTTTGGCATAGTAGCAATTACCTTTCTTCTTGCCTCTATGTTCCCCAAAATGCTATTGTTACTCGTTTCGTGAGCCCATACCCACAAAGGTATCTTCACTACTGCTGCCGCAATTGGACTTGAGTACATTACCACACAGTTCAACTTAGACCAGGTCTGTGTAAATAAAGTAAAGATAAAGGGTGGGCTATTACTCCACCATCTCTCACACTATGTCGTAACTTGTTGAGAGTCTTCTTACCAAGAGGAGGATAAATGCATCTCTTCCACAAGGTTCTTGACCACTTTCAGCTGCTTTGTGATATCTTTTTTCCTCTTGAAGTAAACCTCGTTCCTTGTACCACCCTCCATTTTGCAATTCCATCAGCTTCTCCTCCAAAAACATGAGGACTAGACAGTCTTCAATGTCATACTTCTTACACTATATATTTCATCCCTCTTTTGTGATATCTTTGTCAACTACGTACTGAATATGTGTGGTGAAAATGGTGGAGCCAGAGCCAGCTTGATGTCGCTCACCACCTCCCACGAGCCCCTCTCCTCCAAAAGGTGGTGGGTATGATTATTCCAACACATGAAGTTCGCGTGTCCCCCCAGCCTTTCCAAAGTGTGGGATGTTATCACAATCTCTGTTGCTATCATTTGGATCCTTGATGATACTCCATGGTGCCCCTGGGTGACGGCACTATTCCTTGTTTTGTTGCTGCTTCTGCCAGAAAAATGTTTTACACAAAATGGATGGTAGATGTCAGCAGACGGAGAATTCCAAAAATCTGAGCCCTCCAGTAGAAAATGCAGCTGAAAATTTTTCAAATAGACATAGAAAGAGTGTCATCAAGTTCAGATTTTGAATGATATGCCCTCTTTAAAATATGATGTGTTGTTGTCCCTAGTCCTGCTCAAACAAGTCAAGTTGTGAACATACTTTATCCCAAACATACTAGTGGAATGTACATATGTTTGCACCAATGGCAATTTTTAACATTCCAGTAGTACCTACAACAGGAGAAGTGTCATAAAATTACCCCCAGGTGGAGGCAGTTCCAATGTGGCCCCGACGGGTCTGCACTTGGTGTCCACGGCTTTCTGTTTTGGTGTGGGTTTTGAGTCTAAGCATGAGCAATATGGTCACCTCACGCTATGTTTATGGGAGTGGAAGAGAGTTGTGAAACAGTCACTTTTGCGAAGGGAATAATGCAATTCTACATTTGTTTTAGAACATGGATACCATCAAAATATTTGTAGGGCTAGTCATGAGCTCTCCAACACAAAACCGTGTATGATTCGGATCACTGTAGCTCCCGCTACCTCAGCCAAAGCGCGGCATCCCAAACCAGCCGCTCAGTTGGCAGCGCGCACCATATCGCCTTTCGAGGCGCACTCACACATCAAGGACCCATCAAAACGCCAATCCAGAGATGCATATGTTCCTATACGTAGTGACAGTGCCCCTCACCCCTTTGAGGGATGTTTTGATGAGTTAATCATCAATTTTGGTGAAGGGGATTGATGTGGTTCAAAACCTGTTCGCGGAATTTTGACAAAGTTGTGAAGTTACAAACTGTATTACTGAGTTTTGGACTCTGAGCCAGGATTTTGGCTAAGTCCCTCAGTAACAAACTACACTACTGAAATCCGGCAGATCATCCACCGGACGCCTCGGCAGCCTTCCGGACCAAAATCCCCAGATGGAATTTTGTTACTTGTTCCGGTCAATTATTCAACGGCGGTCGAACCGCGGCCGGCTCCCAGAGCCCCCACGCACATCCCAACTAGGGAAGCCCCTATCTCCCTCGTTACTTTTACGATTCCGGTGAAACAACTTCCACGAGATTCAGTGACTCGTCAAATTTCAGGAAACGTCCACCTTTTTAAGATCCAAGCAATCCTCGAGCCGCTAGATCCAACTACAAGAATGTTCCTCTCTCTGGCGGCTCGCCAGCGCCGGCGCCTCCTGGCGCTGCACTTGGGCATGCAGAGGGGCAAATCTTCAACATTTTCCCATTTGGACCTGCCATGTCCACTGATCCTGCTTCCTCTCACTCATCTTCCGCTGCACCCTCCAGCCCATCATAGCTGGTCATCCGAAGCCCATCCACACTCATTGTGTGCCGGTCCACGGGTCGCACTTTGGTCGAGCAATCTGCAAGCATGATGTGCGTGCTGTAGTGCTGCAGCAGCACCTGCCCCTTCTCAACCATGTCCTATGCATAGTGATAACACATGTTGATGTGCTTTTTCCTCTTGTGTTTCGTTGGGTTGTTGGCCAGCGAGATGGGGCCGGTCTTGTCCTCTTGCATCACCATAGGCTCCTGCTGCGGCACGCCCAGCTCCCTCAGCAACCTGCAAAGCCACACTACCTCCTTGGCCACCTCGGCCAGCGTGATTTACTGTGCTTCCACGGTAGAGGTGGTGATGCAATCATGTTTCCTGCTGCACCACGAGACCGCTGCACCAGTGAGGAAGAACACGTAGCTGGGAGGTATAGTTGATCGTTCCTATTTTATACACTGTATGATCTATGTATTACATACATATATATAGGAAGCTTCTAGGAGGTGTTCTTACAGTTCAAAGATATGTGTTCACCAAATAATGTGTGTTATGGCAATACATTTTCAGCATATATAAATTAAGGGTTCTCTTTATTGTGACATTTGAATTCCAATGTACCCATTATTCTTTACCTACCTGTTTGGAGGAGGGGGCAACATGGGAGCCAGAGATGCCCCCCTCCTCCCGAAAGGACAAAGTGTATTAGTGGAGTGTATCTGATATTTGTATCTCACGGACATGTGAAAAATACACTAAGTGTATCATACACTTAGTGTATTTTTCACATGTCCATGAGAAACACAGATCATAGACACTCCTCCAATACACTTTACCTGTTTGGAGGGGGGGGCAACATGGGAGTGGGAGATCCTCCCCCTCCTTCAAAAAGGACAAAGTGTATTAGGGGAGTGTATATGATGTGTGTATCTCACAAACATGTGAAAAATACACTAAGTGTATTATACACTTACTGAATTTTTCACATGTTTGTGAGATACACAGATCATAGACACTCCCTCAATACACGTTAGAGAGCTAGTCATGAGCTCTCAAACGCTCTCTAACACCCCACGCATGTCCTCAAGTGTATTTCCACATTTTCCACGCTGACCCCCCGCGCGTGCGCGCCCTCCGGTTCTGCGTGATGCTCATCCTGAGGTAGTACTCCAGCTCCCCCATGTCCGACATTTGGAATCTGCTTCTTAGCAGCTCTTTCAGCTGTTGTAGGCTTGGCAGATCCGTCAAGCACAAAATCAGGTCGTCCACATGAAGTACAATGATCTGATGGATATATTTGTCGCACCGCACATACACGCTCTCATCCGACTCACAGCGCTTGAAGCCGAGTTGTGCCATGAAGCTGTCCATCTGTTGGTACCAGTATCTGGGTAATTGTTTAAGTCCATACAAGGACTTCTGCAGCTTGCACACCTTGTCCTCTGGCGCCTCCACCCCCTCTGGCACCTCCATGTAGATCTCTTTGTCTATGATGTCGTTGAGAAAGGCCGTCTTTACGTCCATTTGGTGGAGCTCCATATCCTTCGCGGCCGCCATTGCAATGATCACCCAGATGCTTGTGAACTTGGCAATGGGAGTGCATGTCTCATCTTTGTTCTTGCCCTTACGCTGTACGTATCCCTTAAAAACTAGCCACGCCTTGTATTTTTCAACCACACCTTCCTTTGTGAACTTGGTCTTAAAGACCCACTTTGAGCCGATGACCTTGGCATCTTTCGGCCTGTCAACGAGCTCCCACGTGTCATTTTCTGTGATGGGTACTAGCTCCAATTTGATGGCTGCATCCCATTGATCCCCTTTGGGTCCCGCAAGCGCCTCTTGCACAGTAGTCAGCTCCGTTGATGTAGCCTACACCATTGCGTACGCCTTGCACCCGAACACTTTGAGGTGTGCCACACTTGCCTTGCACCCGCTCCAAACCTCTTGCGACATCTTCTTGCCACTCTTCCCCTTCAGCACTGCTATAGGAGTGAGGTTGATTGTGTAGCTCACGGTATGTGAAGCTTCTTCCCAGAAGCTTTGCGGCAATTCCGCATCCACCAACATGGTATGTACCATGTTCAGCAACATCTGACTTGCCTGCTCCGCCATGCCATTTCACTAAGGCAAATATGGTGTAGTTTGTTCCCATTTATGCCATGCTGCTTCATCCACCCGCTACAGCTCACATACTCTCCGCTGTTGTCATTGCGTAGCACTCTGACCTTCCACTCAGTCTGCCTCTCCATCTCGGTGACATACTCCTTCAGTCGGTGCAGGACCTCGCCTTTCCACTTCATGAAGTAGACGTAACTTTTTCTGCTGTAGTCATCTATGAAGGTGACAAAGTAACACGTGCCGCTATTTGACGCCGTCTTGAATGGTCCACACACATTGCTATGCACAACCTCCAGCAGATCTGAGATGCGATTCACATTTTTGTTGAACAGTTTGTGCCCTGCCTTGCCCAAAATACAAGGTTTGCATTTTTGTGCTTTGCTTCATCTGTCACCTCTTCCACACCGTCGATGACGAGGCCGTGTACCAGCTCCCACTTTGCCATCTCCCTCATGACTGCGGGTGAGGAATGCCCCAGTGGTCGGCGCCAGAGCTCTAGATCAGTGCCCCCTCCCTTGGCCAGGTTGATGGTGCGTTCCTGCAAGTCTGTTAAATCTGTCGCCGCGGTGATCACCTTGGTCCCCACGATGTAGAGGGCTCCCTCGCGCTTAGCCTCCAGCACAGGCTTGCCACTACCGTCCTTCCGCACGACTGACCCCTTTATAGTAAAGAGCACCTCGTACCCCTTGTCCTTGAAGCAACTGACATTTAAAATGTCAGCCAAGTCAGGTACGTGTTGCACGCCCTTAATGACCCGCTCCACCCTTCCCAGTAACCACCACCATCTCCACGTCCACATCTCCTTGGCCAGCCGCCGGGTCGGCTTTGTCATTTGTCACCACCATGGATTTGCTGGACTTGGTGTAGTTGACGAACCTGACCTTCTCGACCTGGGTATGCTCCTCTGCTCCGGAGTCAAGGCATCACCGGTTGGCCTTCTTGCGGTAGTGGTTTTGAGTGTCGTTGAGAAGCGACTTCTTGCCTTTGGCATCCTTGCCGCTGGCCTTAGCCTCCTCGGTGCACTCACGGGCCCAGTGGCCCTCCTTGCCGTAGTTACGGCACGTACCCTTCTTGGCACCCTTCTTGTCGCTGCCATGTCGGCCACCTCCCTTGCCCCCGCTTCTGCCAGCATGTGTTTTGGTGATGAGGGCCGATGAGGAAGATGAGGACTCTCTGTAGCTCTGTCTGTGCGCCTTGTTGCGGATGCATTCTACGACCACGCCATAAATGAGCTTGTCCTCTGTCCATCCTCCCAAGATGGTGATGAGAGAGCTCCAACTGTCAAGAAGGGCCATGAGGTGCGTCATCACCTGCAGCTACGTGTCGATCTTCCACCCCACATTGTTGCACTGTGAGGCGAGCGACTCGATCTACTGCATGGCGGTGATGACATCATCTCCCTCCTCGATTCTCGCCGTCAAGATTCGCTCCATTGCAAAGATTTTGTTCGCCAACGACTTGGATTGATGGATGACACATAGTTTTTGCCAAGTCTCAGTTGCCAACTTGCAGCCCTAGAAGTAGTCCCACTGCAACTCAGCCGTACTAGACACCAGCAGCATGATCACCTCCGTGTTCTTCTTTGCAAAGGCCTCCTTCTGCACTTCTGTCATCGTCGCTTTGTCAAGGACTTCTGTTCCCTTCATGACCTCCAGCATCCCCTTATACACGAGGTGCAGTTTGACATGCCACCTCCATAGTCCATACGCAGGGCCACCTGCATACTTCCGGATGGGTTGCGTCTCCTTCTACGCCATTTGTGCAGTCTTCCACTCCGCGACCTTAGATTTTGACAACGATGTCCTCCGATGACAATCACGTCCGTAGCGAAATCCATGATTGATTCCTACACCGGTCAGCGCAGTGGGCCCATAACCCTTGATCAAAAAACGACCCCTGGGTGGAGGCACTTCCAACGTCGCCTCAATGGGTCTGCACTTGGTGTCCATGGCTTTCTGTTTTGGTGTGGAATCTGAGTCTAAGCATGAGTTTTCTGGTCCCCTCACACTATGTTTGTGGGAGTGGAAGGAAGTTGTGATACAATCACGTTTGCGAAGGGAATAACGCGATTTTGCATTAGTTTTAGAACATGGGCATCTTCTAAACATTTGTAGAGCTAGTCACGAGCTCTCTAACGCACCAAACCGTGCACGATTGGGATCCCCGTAGCTCCCACTACGTCAGCCGAAGCGTGGCACCCCAAACAAGCCGCTTAGTCGGCGGCGCGCACCACGTCACCCGCCGAGGCGCCCTCAAACATCAAAGACCCATCAAAATGACATTCCGGAGGCACAGATGTTCCTCCATGTAGTGTTAGTTTCCCTCACGCCTTTGGGGTCTGTTTCGATGAGTTAATCATCGAGTTTGGTGATGGGGAATGATGTGGTTTGAAACATTTTCGCAGACCTGCAGTCGGAAGTTGAAGTTACCGAGTAACAAACTTTACTTTTTGAGTTTCGGACTCCAAGCCAAGATTTTGGCTAAGTCCTTCAGTAACAAGCTGCACTACTGACATCCGGCAAATCATCCACCGGACGCCTCGGCAGCCTTCCGGAGAAAAATTCCTAGATGGAATTTTGTCACTCGTTCTGGTCAATTATTCACCGGCAGTCGAACCGCGGTCAGCTCCCAGAGCCATTACGCACACCCCAACTTTGGAAGCTCGTATCTCCCTTGTGACTTGTACGATTCTAGTGAAACAACTTCCTCCGGATTCAGTGACTTTTCAACTTTCAGGGGCAATCCTCCATTTCACTATACGAGCAATCCTTGAGCTGCTAGATCCAACTGCAAGGATTTTCCTCCCTCTGGAGGCTCTCAGGTGCCTCCTAGCACTACACTTGGGCATGCAGAGGGGCAAATCTTCAACAAGCAGCACTAGTAATAAGCAGTATCATGGACAGCAGATCGCATTAGTAGCAGCAGCCTCTGTAGTAGCTACAGCCGCTAGAGCAGTAGTGCATATCAGCAGTTGTAGCAGCACAATAGTAACAGTAGGAAATTAGCATCGAAGCACTAGTAGCAGAGTGCAACAGTGAGTAGAAAAAGTAATAGCAGCAACAGCGCGTAGTACCAACACAATAGAAGTAGCATAGAAGCTACTGTAGCATGGTGGTGCTGTGATTGCTGTGAGCTGTCCAGTTGGTGTAGTAGCACGGCAACACGGTTGCAGCACCTATAGTAGCAACACCATTGGTAGTATCCATAGTAGCCGCAACAGCCGCAGTAGCAGCAACCTTGATCTCAAAAGGGACAGAGTTCCTAGTTGAGTGGGAGCATTCAAGCATTTTACGAGCAGCAAGAGGATGCTAGAGCTGTCATTTTCATGGCAGAGATGACCATTGCTAGAGCCAGAGAGGCATTGACAACTACACGTACAAAGACTTCTGTTGCATTACACGCGCAATCACAGGCCAGCACCACCACCTCATCCATATGCAGCTCAGCTTCGTCTTCCTCCTCTACACAGCAAGTAGCATGCATTCCTCCATTGCTGGACTTATCCCTCACTCCAGGAGCAGACCATACTATATCATGTGTGTGCACAACCACACACCACCACCACCATCACCCTTGGGATGTTTGGCAGTCTCTCGTCGTCGGACTTCGTGATTGCTAGGGTTTTGCTTGTGCATGAGTAAGTCCGAGATAGGCCATCACTTCCACCTCCTATTCGTCTCCGACACTATCACATGCAAAGCTTTTATGCGTAGGGGAGGACATTCACTCTCACAACAGCGATTGTTTCTGGCTTCATCAGCCCAGGGGGAGCTTTATGTGGTCTTCGAGCCGACTTGTTGAAATGTGGCTACTATGTTCTTGCGACCAGATCAGCAGTTGCAATTTCATGGATGGATGGTTGTTTGTGTCGGTGGGATTTATTCGGTGGTCAAGACCCCAGCACTCATTGGTCTGTACCAATGCACCGGGAGACCCCTGATACGTGTTTGGTGTGAATTGCATTTGATTGCAGGTTTCCAGTGCTCAGTGATCTAGCCTAGTGGTGTTGAAGTCCATGTTCCCAAGATCCTCTTATCGAGGGGGCGGGGATGTGTACCTTGTCAACTAGTACCTTGTTGAGAGCTCCTTCATCCTAGGTATATTAGTGTGAGTGCTTTGAGCTTCTCTAAGTGGTAGATAGGGTTGATGAAATTAGAATGCTTATTGCTTAGGTGAGAGGAAGAAGCAGAAACTGCAAGGGTTCACCCAATGTCATGCGTTCAAGCATCCAAGTTGCAACAAGGTGGAGAAGAAGGAGAACAAAGAGTGAAACCAGCCTAAGTGCTGGACCCCTGCCAGCGCAAGGGGGGCCTGGCCAGCAAATTGCGACTTCAACACGAATAGCACTGATGGCGCAATTTTGCACTGACCAAGGGTGAAACCGCGCATGGGGCACAGTTTTGCACAGGCCAACACAAAACTGCACACCATGCCACACGGCACAAGCCCGGCAAAGTCACAAGTTCAGCACAACTTCTATGGAGCAATAGCATCAGGTATAGCCCGGAATGTCACGAGTTCAGCAAAAATAACAGACTGGCAACTGCTGCTGAGCAAATTGGTCTCGCTGAGTACGAAAGCAGTTTCGTGCCTTCCCTGGGTAGCCACTGCAACCCGGATGTAACTCGAGCCACATCAGCTTCCCCAGACATTGGAATCCGCAACCACTTTAGGGTCCTGCACGTGGATGGACATGAGCCGAGGGGACACCGTAAGCTGTGAATGATGCACACAACAACACTCCCCCATGACTGGAGAGCAATACACATCCATACCCATGCAGGCACTGACGTTATATAAGGGGAAAATGTGCACAGATGTTGCAGGGGGTAGGGGGATCACACAGCAGCTGGTCAATGAAGTGTCAACCTGCATCAAGAAAAGGACAGAGTCCCACAGAGCATGTGGCAGCATGAAACTTCGAGCGGCCTAGTGCCTTGGTCAAGAAGTCAACTAGCTACACTTCAGTGCCCACATGCACGACCCGGACCTCAACACGGTAGACCAGATCACACACGAAGTGATATTCAATGTTTATGTATTTCGTGCGACCATGGAACACACATGAGTTCTTGGCGATGGCCCCTGCCCTCATGTTGTTGCACCGCAGCACCACAGGAGGCACTGGCTGGCAAATTTCACGAACTAGACATACAAGCCAGAAGCTCTCTGCAGCCCCAGCACCCAGAGTAACATATTCTACCTCGGCAACGCTGCGTGCAATTCAGCCCTGCTTGCCACTATCCCAGGCCACAGCAGTACCGCCAATGAGGAATATATAGCCGGTCCGGCTGCTATCGTCAGGACTCCAGGCCCAATCACTGTCAGTGCACCCATCGAGCACGAGGGACACCTGCCCTCAATAGCAGAGCCCGAATGGTGCGGTAGACAGGACATAATGCACACACCAAATTGCTGCTTCCAATGTCCGCTGGCATGGGGCCTTGGAGAACTAAGCAATCAGGTTGACAATGAAGGCAATGTCAGGCCGTGTCGTAGTGGCCTGGTACATAAGCGAGCTGATGACTCGCAGGTAAAGGGTCACGTTGACTGGCTCCCCCAGGGCGGCAAGATCATCCACCTTCATGGCATCCTGCCCCTTTGGTTTCATGGGAGTTGAGGCGGTGCGGATTGAGGCGAGAATATCAACAAAGCTCTTCCCCACAATCTGGGCATACCATGCCTGATGAACACGAGTATCTGTCGCGCGCAGTCCCGCACAATCTCCCTCCCTAGAAAGACGGCAGCCTCTTCAAGGTCCTTCATCTCATAGGCTGGGTGGAGCACGGCCTTGGCCTCATTGACTGCCTCCAGGTCAGGTGATGCAATCAGCAGATCGTCCACGTAGACCAGGATCGCAGTGAGAGGTGCAGAAGAATATGAAAGGAACAGTGATGGATCAGCGTCTCTCTGGACATAGCCAGTGCATCTCAGTGTACTGGTGATCTCCTTGTTCCAGCAGCGTGGCGACTGCCTCAGGTCATACAAGGCCTATGACAATCGTTACACATGACCAGTGCCATCCTCAAACCCAGGAGGTTGAACCATATAGATCTCCTCCGCAAGTGTGTCGTACAAGAACGTGTTGACTTCCATCTGGTGAATATCCCAGTCATACTGGGCCACCTGGCTCAACAGAATGAGTTCCGTCATCATCCGGCCCACAAGGGCAAATGCCTCGGTGTAGTCTACAACTTCGACCTAAGACAACCCTTTTTCCATCATGCGGGGTTTGAAGCGTTCCACCAAGCCCTCCGGCTTGAGCTTCTTGAGCATGACCCACTTGGCCTTGATGGCCTTGCAGTCCTGTGGCAAGTCAACCAGTTCAAAGACACTATGTTCTTGGATGGCGGCAAGGTCGATATGGCAAGCAACATGCCAGAACTCGGCATCAGGCATGGCCAGGGCCTCAATCAGTGTGTTGGGGACTAGAGACCCGGAGGGTGTACTGCATGTGGCCAGGGCATACGCTACTAAGGGTAGGCCGACAGTGACCATGGACTATGCGGCATCGTGGGCAAGCAAGCGTTTGTGGGCGAGTAGATCCATGCCTGTGGCGTATCCGAGGTGGACCTCAACGAGACCTTGTACACTTAAGCCAAGGACCTTTGTGCCCAGGTTACCGCTACTGACACTACGGGTAGGACTAGAGTAAAAGCGCCCACCAGGTACTGGGGTGTATGGGTCAGAAGAGGCAGGGGCTGATGTAGGGTGCGAATAGGGCACGACGGTTGGCTCAGGTTGCGCAACGGATGTGACAGCAGGGGTTGGTTTAGGCTCATGCTCAGGCTCGGACTCAGGCATAGGCTGATACTCAGGCGCAGGCTCAGGCTTAGACGCAGGCTCAGGCTCGGGCGTAGGCTCGGTGGATGTAGGGGAACCCGCTCCAAGGGACGCAGGCGTGGATGCACCTGATGCTTTAGGGATAGCTGTGCAGTCACGCACATGGGACAGAAGGTGTACCGGTGAAGGAGTGACAGTACTGGCCGGGGGCACTGGGTCAACCGTGACAAGAACACCCCTCGCACAACACGATTGAGCACAACCATGAGCACGAGAAGCGTAGAGCGCGTGGATGCGGGCAAGGTCATGGAAGGTGAGAGGCTCAAAGAAGAGAGACTCACGGGACTCCACACCGTGCCACCGAGTGGGGTACCAAAACCACCAAGCCTTCGACCGTAGGGCCACACCAACAAAGACATAGAAAGCGACCCCGCGAGTTGAGATTGCTCCCTTACTACTCTGGCATGAACCAAACACAGGCAAGGGAGCCCCAGACTCGGGCCAGGCATAGGTCTACGCGGTGGTCATACCACAACTCGTATGGCGTACGGTTACTGGATAGGGGGCTATGAGGAATCCGATTCCAGAACCAGGTCATGTAGGCCATGCTTAAAAAGGAAAATACCTCAAGCATGTTTTTGTCCACACGCATGGAGCGGACCGCATCCCCCATGGTGCGGTTCCAGCACTCGGAGACCCCATTGTGTTCAGGGTAGAAGGGACAGATAGGTTGTGAAAGACTACCTACTCTGTGAACCAGCACACGAGGTCCCCCATACATTCACCATAGTAGTCCAAGCGCAAGGTGTGGAGGGACTGGTGAGACTGTTGCTCCACCATTACCAGCGAGAGGCACACAGCCACAGCACCATCGCTCTTATGGCGTAGACTCTAGACCTAACGCATGCGTGTGAAGTCGCCTGTAAGCGTCAGGACATAGTGCCCTCGGTCCTCCTAGAACTCTATGGGTGATGGGCCCATGGGTCAGAGTGGATGAGCTCCTGGGGCCAAATCAACCGAGAGGTGGACCTGGGGTAGGAGGACTGGTGCATATTGCCTTTGGCATAAAACAGACAATTCATCGTGAACGGTGTCAATGCGCTGGATAGCAACGGGTCCCGACATGGGAGGCCGCAAGCCGCTCTTGGTATTTCAACAAAGATAACATGTCACCCTCAAATGAGGGATCAACACTTTACGTTTGTTCAGTTTGCAACATCACGAATTCTGCATGAAGGTCTTTCATGTCTACCCAAGGTTGGACACTCTGTGAGGAATCTCAAAGGCAAGAACAGTAAATGGATGCATGTAGGGTACAGGCTTTTGTACTTGTAGAACTTTGCTAATGCTTCTGCTTGTAGTGGCTCCACAGGAGCCAACCTCAGCCTACAGTCCTACTTGGCGCATCCTAAGACCGCCAAGTGTCATCCTCAAGACAGGCTCTAGTAAGCTTCCTAGAAGCTTCCTGTCCCATTCTGGGCTACAAAGAAAAATCCGGTCGTCGTGGGGCTTGAGCCCGTGACCCATGAGCTCTGGTGCCTGTCCCAACTAGGCCACAATGTTGTGTTTCCTATGATGATCTCCAGGGGACATACCCATTATGGGCAGTGCATTCCTGGCCTATCTCAAAACAGACCAAGGGGACATATTCCATAGAGCAGTGCATACCTTGTCTTTCTATGCAACGAGCCAGCTAGCCAATAGACAAGGTGCATACCATTCAACAAATCTCTCCATTGTACCTCTGTCCATCTGTCGCTCACTCGGCTCCATCAATGCCTTGGGGCTCACCCTTCCTCTGCCGCACTCCTCATGCCGAATCCACGAATTCCTGCAAAGTGCAAGTCGCTCTCCAACCGCTTGGTCATGAGGTCAGCAAGAATGCTCTTGTTTCCACACTGCTGCAAGTCCACCACGTTCTTCATAACCATGTCATGTGAGTAGTGGTAATGTATGTCGATGTGCTTCGTTCGCCGGGAGATGATCTCACCTTCAGCCATCAAGATGGTGCTCATGTTGTCTACGTGTACGACCGTGGCGTCCTTCTGTGGCACTATTGTTTCACCAAGCAGGCTGCGTAGCCACTGAATCTCCTTGCACAACTCAGAAAGAACAACGTACTCTGCCTCAACCGTGCACACGAAAGCACAATCATGCTGCCTGCTGGCCCATGAGATGGCAACGCCATTCAAGATGCACACATAGAGGTGGATTTTGAGTCTTCAAGATTTCCTCCCCAGTCGGCGTCGGTGTAGCACTTCAGGCGCAGGGGGTCAGTACCTTCTTGGCCTCCAAGGACGAGGCCCATGTGATGTGTCTTCTACAGGTAGCGCAAGATACGCTTGACTACCTGCCAATGTTGTGGTCTTGGGTTGGCCTTAGGCGGTACGGTGGCCTTAGGCGGTACGGTTGCCTTAGGCGGTACGGTTGTCTTAGGTGGTACGGTTGCCTTAGGCGGTATGGTTGCCTTTGGATTGGCAACCGTGCTCGCGGCGGCGGCTCCTAAAATTTGGAGTCCGCCGAGAGCTTGTGGTGAGGCCATCACCACCTTGCCCTTGTTGGTCTTGGACGGTCTGGCACTTGTGATCTCGTCGCCCGTGCAACTAGCACGTGAAGACAGTTGTGAGGATCACCCCACAACTTGAAGGAGGAATCCCCTCCTAAAATCTAGCTCTCACGATCGGTGAGGCAATTTTAATTTAGATTTCTATTTTCCTGGGCCACCATGTCGGCACAAGGTCGTGGGTTTGTAGGCAAAACCCTAAGCCATGACTCACGGCACTAGGAAAACTAAGAAAACCTAGATAAACAAGCAAGTACAAGGTCAAGAAGTAAAAGACTACTTTTCTTCTTGTCTTCTTGTCTTCTTGTCTTCTGGTCTTCCTTAGTCTCTTCTTGCGTCTTCTTGGCACACCTTGTCCCCCCCCCCTTGGAGGCGCCTTTCTTGTGCTCCACGGTAATGTGGCAGCCTCCAAAAATCTCCAAGTAGCACTTTTCTCCTTTTCATTTTTCTCTCAGGCCGTGAGAGTCTCTGGTATTGGAGAAAGGCGCTGCCCCAAAATTTTGGTTGAAGAGGAGCGGAAGGAGCCTTGAGAAGAGGGGAAACGTAGGTGGTTTTGGATGTGGGTATTCCCTATCCCATCACAACAAAAATTCCCCTAGCCCACTAGGATGAAGAAGAGACTGTAGAGAAGAAGCCCCACAAAATAGAGCTCTTCTCTAGCTTTCTAACACGCTTTATGGCGCTTCAAACGGTGAAGCGTAGATGCCGTAGTCCCTTCTGGTGTTTCTGGTGTTTCTTGTAGCTTCCGGTGGCATTTTACATATGTCGTAGCAGCCGTTTCCGTCGAACTCTTGGTCACAGGGGTCGTCTGGCTCTGAGAACCACTGTAACGTGTTGAGTCTCCAGCTCCTGCTCTGAAGTCGTCTTCGGAGTTCGCAGAAAGGCGTTCTCAGTCTGCGTCAGGGGTTTACCCCCTTCGCAATACTGAGGGGCAATCGTCATCAATGACCGAAAGCAGGGAGACTCGAATGAAAGTACGCTCTCGGTGCTGGAGTAGGCAAAGGACCGGCCCAAAAAAGAGAACTACATGCAACGTGGTTCTCAGAGCCAGACGACCCCCTTGAAAAGTGTTTTGCATGTATTTAAATGGGTTTTCTCTCCGGGGATAAAAATCAGAAAAGGTTTTTTTGCTCGATCTTGATTGAGTTATTAGCCTTTTGTTTTTACTTGCAAACCCCCATTCGTGAATGTAGGATTTATGTTTGTGTAGGTGCAAACATAGAAAACCCTAAATCCTCAAAGTGGTGATTTGCGAGTCCAAAAAAAAGGCTAATCGCTCGATTGCGATTCTTGCGACGGCGGAGGTTACACATCACCCCCCTCGCTTTGCTCGATCGGCGACTTGTGTCGCTGATCGGGCATGGCGATCAAAATGGGTATGGCATAGTTCGTTTTAAACTGTTTGGATATGGCATAGTCAATATTCAGCTTACGGATATGTTGACGTTTGCATGTATATATCAGCTATAACACCTTTTCATATATGAATGCCATATCCAATTAACTTTTACTTCATAATGCCATACTCACTTTCCGGGCTTTGGCAAGTGGGCCGGTGATGAATGCTCCCTAGTCGGCCAAATGGTCACTGTTTCCGATGACTGTTCATCGGCGACTAGGCCTGACAAGCTGGTTTTCTGTTGTTTTCCAATCGACAATGACCCAAATCTGACATTGAAGCCGATTGGAAATCGTCCACGCCAAAATCTAGGGACGGCTTATCCAATGTGTGATGCCCGTGTGATGATGTGTCATTAGTGACACTGTCTTCGCTGTTGGTGGATATGACCTAGCGCTATATTTTCTGGACATCGGAGCCCGAATATTGGTGCTATGGACGTTAAAAAAAAAACACGAAGTATCATACCCAGTTACCTTTGTTGACAAGATTGCATTTATTTTGTACTCAAAGTTCTCTGAAAATAGACGTAAACTAATGATAATATTGAATTGAAATGCCTATGTTGTTAAAGGCTCTTATTCACATGATTTCCATGAGTCGAAGACGAAGAATATGTGTGAAGCAACATGTTCCTTCAATGGAAAATAATTTCAAAAGAAATGCATTCGCACAAATTTCATCATGCACATTCACTAACAATCCACCCCCTAACCGGAGGAGGAAGTGAATTTAGCCAACTAATGATGTCGCAAGCAGGGCACAGCCGCCCTGGCTGGCAGCAGTCTGGGGCAAACATATCGTCCAGATCTTCAGCACAGTCTTTGTAGTCCATGTTTCTGTCGATATTTTAAAACATGTCAGCATCCTCTTCTGCGTCTTCCTCCGTAACACTTGAGCCAGCTGAAGAGTCATCTTTTACTGGACATGTGTAGTAATACACTTTGGTGACTTGGGTACGACTACCAACAGGCCAAAACGTGAAGAAGACATATGCAGTACACACTCCAGCCAAGAAGGAGAGAACAATTGGCTCTTGTACTGTGTAGTCTGAATGTTCAATAGTAACCTTGCTCAGTCTTGAAAACAATTGTTGAATACTGTTGTAGATGTGAAAGAATGAAGGTGGACAGAGGTTGAACAATGATACCCCTCTGTTCCTTTTATACACTGTTGGCATGTATTCGGGATACATCATTTATTATTTCTGAGCATGTTTAAATGAGGTACCCACAACATATGGATATGAGGACAATTATTTATAGATATAAATCAATCGTATGTCCATGAACCAACCGGTTACAGCCCACTCCAAAACATCAGTATGGTGCACTACTGGTCTTGGGGCTTCTCCGTGTCTTGGGTCACATGCTGTCTGACCCGCCCCTCCATGAATCCTTCAACAATGAACTGCACGGGTGCCTGATCCTTCAGGCACCCGTGCAGTAGGCCACCAGCAAGCTAATCTCCTGGTTCCAGATTGTACACAGTCTCACCCGCATACACAAGGGAAAGATGACCATGAAATGCCTTTACTGAAGTGAAACACACACACATAAAGATACACAGGCTACTTATAATGAATTTAGGGAAACCGACTAGCACTTACATGAATGTGTCTTCATCCAACTTGTCAGGCTCGTTGTCCCATGTACGAGCCAGCAAGTTTCCTGTACTACTACTGCCCTTTGGTAAATCTCTTCACGCCACTCCCACTCATGCTTCTGTCTCAAATCTTCGTACCTGTCCTCATCCTCTTCTTCATCCTTAGAGTCAGGCAAGATGTACCTCTCAGGGCCGTACACTTGTTTTTCTCCTAGGTCATATGTTGTGTCATTCTCTGGATCGTACAGTGGTCCTGCACCTGCACCTGCAGCAACTGTAGCTGGAGCTGCTCCAGCAACATGTGATGTAGCGGCTCAGTGGAACCAATTGTTGCACCTGTACATGTTGCACCCCCTTCTGTGTTGAAACCCAGCAGACTTGTACCCGGCACTATTGCTGCGCTGGCAGTAGCCCTTCGCGCTTCTGCCCATGTTGCTGCCCAGCCTGTTCCAGCTGCACCAGCCCCCTCTTTACTCCACCTATCCCAGCAGTTCCCGTGTCTGCTCCCTCTGTCCCCCATGTCCTAGCACCTTGCCTACGTACCCCAGCTCCCACTGCTGCTCCTCCACCACTTGTAGGCACACCAGGATAACATCCGGCCGCTGTCTCAGTGTGAATGACCTCTTTTGTGCGATCAAGCCGATGCAGCAGCATGTTGGCCGCAGTAGCCGCTGCACCTCCGAAAGCCAGAGGGTTGGGGCACTTGGACTTCGTGTGCCCACGAACACCACACTGCGAGCAAATGTAATTTTTCTTCCTGCAATCCTCCCACTCCCACCTTGCACTCTTGGGACGGCCTGGTCCACGCTTGGGTCAGAGCTGCCTCCACAGCTTGTCTTCTCGATGCTTGAGGTGGATGGGGTTGACGTCGGGCATGGGGTGGTTGTACATTTAGCGGTAGGTCATGCGGGTGTGATACACATCCATGAAGGGCTCCGGGTTTTCACCCCTGCCAATCATGAATGCACATGCATGAAACAAGGCTGCCCCAAAAGTGTAGCAGCACGGGTGTTGGGATCCACATGCATGAGCTGCACGTTCAAAGAAAGAGTGGAACAGTCAGTTTTGAGACCTCACACAAAGTACATCAATGACACTTTAGCAAGAAAGAGTGGAAGAGTCAGTTTTAAGGCCTCAAGCAAAGTTTATCAATGACACCTTAACACCAAAGCAAAGCATGCTCATCTCCTTGTAGTACACTGGAAACAGAGACCAGGCCCTGCCCTTCGGGCCCATAATCCGCCCTTGCGTCTTCGACCTTGCACAGTAGAGAGTGTTCTTGTCAACCTCCTTGCCAGTGCTCTTCTTGACCACGGCCTCAAGGGGCTTGACGTTGGCCATGAAATTGCGCTTCAACGTGGACGCAATGTGCTGACTAATCCAGCACACCATTTTTGCTTGATCCCCGTGTCCCGTACCAGGAACGCAGTGGTGGCCATCAACGAACTGACCGATGACAACGTTGCCATGTCGTGCGTTGACTCATGTCAAAATTAGTCTTCTTGCCTTTAGCAGCCACTGACACTTCTTGTCCTTCCACTGTCCACAGCATGCATTAAAACAAGTATTCTCACTCCAAAGCCACCGCACAGTCATGCGGTTGGCTATGGCGTAACTGTCAACTGTAGCCCTTGCCTCCTCCATCGTGGGAAATTCCATGCCGGGGAGGAATACATCTGTTGTCTTGTACCTTTTGAGGGCCGAGTCGTCCGGTTCGTCATCCGAGGACACTGCACAGTCATAACCAAAGAACACAAGTTAAAGTACAAACATGGAACCATACATCATGCATCATGAAGTACAGGAGCACACGCCATGAATAACCATGGCCATGGACCCCACGACTGAGATGTAGACTCTTGTTTGCAAGCTGTTCAGGCAAGATGATCAGGACATGGGCTTGTAGTTCTTTCTTGAAATCCTTGTCATAAAGTTGTACTTGGGCCGGGGAAGTGAGACCTGGCTGGTCGTGCGATGCTACAGAGCTGCCACGTGATGGTGTGACGGCAGGTGGGCCATGGGACCTACATCTACGCCTGGCTGCCGAGCTGAGTTGTGCTGCCATCTTCAGACAAAATGGGCATCTCAGAATGAAAGTCAGCATTAAATATACAATATTCTCATTCTCACCGGGTGCGGACACTTCACCCATCGCAGCGGTCTCTCTACCCACAATGCGAGTGGCCCATGGTCCAGACAGGAAGCAAACGAGAGTGGAAAACACAGAGATTGAAACCTAACGCAGACGGAAGGGTGCATGTTGACATGGTGTACCCCTTGCCATGAGTACCATTGATCGTACTCCCTGGCTTGACCACTAAGGAGTGGTCAAACACCTGATTTGAATTTAGATTTGGATTCCTTGGATTTGTCCATGCAGGACCCAGCTTTGAATCGCTCAATTTGAAAGAGTATTCAGAAAGTTAGCCTAGCCCGAAGTTCGGGTGTTGTCTGGGTGGAATCTGGTACCGGCCATTGGTGGCAGGATAATCCACCGCCAGTGATCCGAGTTTGTCTCCAACGAGCTCCAACGTGCACCATGGCCATGGATGAAGTAACCAGAGGGATCTTCTCGACCAGTGCGAAACTCTTGACTTCTGGCCGAGGAAAGGCGCTCTGACAGGTCGTCGTCGAAGCGCCTCCCGTTGCCTATTATGCAAGGCAAGGTGGATGGCTCCACCAAGGGTTACTTCGATGGTCGTAACAGGGGCTCTACTGCTCCAATTTGAGCGTGCTTGGATGTGTTGGAAATCTTAGATCACAGGATGTAAGGATCTGATGTAATCTCACTATGCTAACTAACAAAAACGTGTTTCAATCCAGTTCTCCTAAATTTGACGTGTTCTATCCACTCACATCCGTGATCCTTGTACTCCACACTCTTCACCAAAGGTGTCCATTGGCTGTCCAAAACATTTGTAGCATGCATCAGTGAGATCTAGGCATCCTTGAAGATGCCTCCACACCCACTAGTGCCAACAAAGAGCTATGGGTCGACCACAATTCCATTGCGCGACATGGCAACGACCGAGCAGGAGAGCATCAGTGGCGTCTTGAAGCTTGACGGGAACGGCTTCCCTTTGTGGAGGTGGTATTTTGAGGTCTACCTCAATGAAAAAGGCCTACTTGAGCTGGTCAACGGTAAATAAACTGCCCCTTTGGATACCGCGACGCCGGAGGAAGCGGACAAGTACGAGAAGGGAAACAAGGAGGCACTTGCTTTGTTGGTGTTAGCGCTAGCTCCAATGCAGCGTGCACTGATTTAAGGATGCACGGAGGTCACAGAGGCCTGGAAGAAGCTCTACACCATCTACCAGTCCACCAGTCTTGCAAACCAGCTCTTCGTCTTCAAGAGGCTTGCTACCCTCCAAGCCAATGAAGGCAACGACATCATGGAGATCCTTCAGCAGATCAAGTCTCCTACTGCTACGTGCGTAGCCATCGGTTAGAAGGTCGACCCTCAGCTGCAAGCTATGATCCTCCTCCTAGCCTTTCCGGAAAGTTGGAATCCCATTATCACCGTCGTACACGGCTGGTCCGTTGATGAGCCGAAGTACCCGAAGGTGGCTGAGTACGTCTGTGGTGGGAGAGAGAGCGGGGCAACATCAAGTTCTGCCTATGCCGTCCGCCCTCAAGGTAGAGGGGGAGGCAAGGAGGGGAAGGGTGCCAAGCAGGGCACCAAGAAAAGTGACAAGAAAGGAGAGTACTACGTGTGTGGCAAAGACAGCCACTACGCACATAACTGCCCCAACAGGAAGTTGGACCAGCCGGGGAAAGTTGGGAATAAGGACGACCACGCAATGATGGCGCAGGAGTACTCCTACTTGACAGATCCTGGAGTCTCCGTGATTGAATCCGGATCCCGCCGCCACACGCAATGCAAGCAGGCAGCATTCGTCACCTATGGCGCCTCGGAGCGGCGCATGACGGTAGCCAATGGCAAAACACAGCTGGCTGCCAGTGAATGCAATGTTTGCATCAAGGTGTATGTGGATGTGGAGGCTCTCACGAGCACAATTCATGAAGTGCTCAACATGCCCAACTTTGGGGCAAATCTGCTATCAGTGAGTCACCTTACCGACAAGGGGCTCCAGGTTCTCTTCAACAAGAAGGAGGCCGTCATCTGGAAGGAGGAGGAAGGCCAGGTGATTGCACGTGGAAAGAGAGAGGACGAATTGTACCTGCTTTGTGCAAAGGTCCTTGGCAGCCAGGCGGGGTCCGACGTCGCCCACCTCATAAAAAAGGACAATGAAGACTTGGACCTATGGCACCGCCGCCTGTGTCACATCGCTCCCTCAACTGTGAGGGACATGGTAAAGAAGGAAGTGGTACGGGGTCTTGATTTTAAGAGCCTCGATGCAGCCAAGAACATCATGTGCGAGCCGTGCGTGGTCGGCAAGGCGACATGGCAGTCGTTTCACAAGAAAGGGACACGTGCATCGGCGAAGTTGGAGGTGGTACACACAGATGTATGTGGACCATTCGAGAGGTCCAACAGGGGCGCTTGCTACTTTGTGACCTTCATCGATGATCACAGCCGCAAGCTCTACCTCTACATCATCAAGAGGGAGAGTGATGTCTTGTCGTGCATACAGGAGTTTGTGGTAGCAGTGGAGCGGCAAACAGAGTGGAAGGTGAAGGCGTTCTGGAGCAACAACGGTGGAGAGTATGAGGGCTGCTCGGCATGGATGAAGAGCAAGGGGATCACGTGGCAGAAAACTACACCAGACTCTCCGCAGCAGAACGGCGTCACCAAGAAGGCAAACCGCACCATCCTCAACATGGTCTAGTCCATGTTGAGCGATACCGGCCTTGTGCAACAGTTACCGGGGCGAGGCGACACGGACAACGGCGTACATCATGAACCTGGTGCCAACGAAGCCACTAAAAGACGTGGAGTCCAAGGTGTAGAAGACGCCACAAGAGGTGTGGAGCAAGAGGAAGCCAACTGTAGCTCACCTCCGCACATTTGGCTGCGTTGCACATGCTGTTGTGCAGGCACGGGAGGGGCGGGGCAAGCTCCACCAGCAGACTCGCCGGTGCATCTTCGTCGGGTACGAGAGCAGGAATAGCGTACCGGCTCTTTGACCCACGGAGGAAGCAGATTGTGAAGAGTCATGACGTCATGTTCGACGAGGACAGTTGTTGGACGGACAAGGATGCGGGTCTCTCCAAGTGTGGGGTGTGGCTGCCACTCCTCGAAGGGGAGACACCGAAGGACACAAAAGAGGGTGACTTCCGAGCATCTCCAAGCGGTGAGAACCATCCGGTGGATATGGGACGTACTGATTTGCATTAAGCTGAGTCGGACAATGAGTCCGAAGCACCGGCAGCAGCGGAGCTGAATGAGGAGGCGAGGGATGAGCCCGTATCTCCACAGTCCCCGAGAAAAGAGGAGCAGGCCAGCGGCACGAGTGGCGCCATCAAGAGGGACCGCAAGGCACACACACTGGAGATGGGGCAGACAAAGTATGTGCAAGTGGTGCTCTGCCGCTACAACATGGAGGAGTGCAACCCCATCGGCACACCCATGGCCACCACATGTGAATTGAGCTTGAGTATGGGGCCGAGCACGGATGAGGAGAAGGAGGAGATGGCAAGTGTGCCATACCAGTCCGCTGTGGGGGATTCCATGGTGGTCACAGCCCATTGGATTGACGAGGCGTACAGCGTGCGCGCCATCGTGTTCTCCTTCCCCACCATCCACAAGGGAGCTACCGCGGAGAACCTGTTCCAGCTCCTCAGAGCTGGGCTGCAGCAGTGGGGTTTGTGGGACCGCATGTTTTTCTTGACCATGGACAATGAGAGCACAAACGATTCCTTGGTGGACAACTTCCTTGTCCTGAAAAATGATGCTTTTGTCAAGTCTGGCCACATCCGTTGTCTTGGGCATGTGATGAATCTGGCAGTTGGTGATCTGTTGAAGCAGCCGCGTGTGGCAACCATTCTGCAACAGGTGCGGGCCATTGCTGTCTTTGTGACGCGCACACCGACACGTGAGGAATCTCTTGTGGCTGCTGTTGAGGCCGCGGGTCTCAAGTACAAGTCCATCCACCTCGACACGGAGACGAGGTGGAACAGTGCTCTGGACATGGCTGAACGTGTCATTGCTGTGAAGAATGTTCTTGACACCTGGCTGGAGGAGCATGGCAGGGACGGTGCGCACCTGAAACCCAGCTTTGAGGACTGGGAGCTCATTGCACAGGTCACCGTCATCCTGAAGCCCTTCAAGGGCTTCACGGACGACATCTCGGGTGCATCATACCCCACCCTCTCACTCGTCATCCCATTCTTTGCCTCAGTGCTTGAGAACATGCAGACATGGCTGGTGAAGGCCTTGGCAGCCGAGAAGAAAAGTAAGCGTCGCGGTGCTGCTGGGCGTCTGGACTGCAAGGAGCAATTGATGGTGGAGTTGAAGCCTGGGCTGTTGGCCAGCATCGCCAAGTTAGAGAAGTACGCCTGCCTTTGCACTGAACACCACGTGTTGGCGACATGCCTGGACCCGCGATTCAGGCTTCGCTTCTACGAGCGGGTTCATCCCAAAATCGGCATCAACAGTGCTACGGAGCTTCACGTCAAGGCCGTGGAGCTACTCATGCCCTATCATGACCGTGTGGTGCACAAACGCGAGGCAGCTGAGGCTGCAGCTGCAGTGGTGGCCGCAGCCGCCGCTATTGCAAGTGCCCAAGCACGTGCAAGTGGGCGTGGTGAAAGTAACAGCTCAACGGCTGCGTCATCTTCCACAACAGCAGCAGGAACAGGCAAGTAGATTCAGCTGTCCCTTTCTAGTATGCTCATTTCGTGTAAGTAGTTTGACTTATTGTAATTTTTGTACAAGTTCTGTGCAGCAACGGCGTCCAGTGCAACAGTGGGATCCGAGGCCGCAAGCGGCCAGACAGAACCATGGCGTAGCAGCAGACTTCGGCAAGAACCGACCATCCTTGAGGCGGCACTGGAGGACGCAGGAGCAGACATGTTTGCAGAACCCGAAGAAGCCCAAGTGCAGGTTGCACCCTCATCCCTAGAGCTGGAGGTGGAGTGCTGGGCGAAGGAGCCCAAGAAGGGCCGGAACTGCCGAGTGCTGACCTACTTGAAGAAGAACCAGACGGCCTTCCCCACTTTCCACCTGGCAGCACTAGACCTGCTTGCTGTGCCAGCTACGAGTACTCCTTCAGAGAGACTCTTCTCTCTGGGACGCCATATCATCACAGATTTCCAGCAGTCCTTGGTTGACCTGACCATCGAGAACCTGATGCTACTCAAGTCTTGGATCAATGATCCAAGTCTTGTCAGTTTCCCGGTGGCCCCCAATGGTGACGTTGCCCCAGAGTTGGAGGCAGAGGAGAAGTTGGTCAATGAACGTCGCCGTAGTGCTGAGGGTGAGGTGATGGAGTTAGATGATGAGGGAGATGAGGAAGACAAAGAGGACGGGGAGGATGGAGAGGGTGCAGGGGGTGCAGAGGACCTAGAGGGAGGTGGGATGGTCGAGATGGTTGGGGAGGCTGAGACTTAGTCTCAGCACATAGGATGATATTTGTGTGCTCAGACCCATAAATGCTGTTTACCTAAGGACAATTTTCCTGTCATGAAAAGCTTTGCCTTGTGATTCCCTTGCATCAGAGCATTTGCATGTTAACACACGTGATGACATTTCTAGAAATGCATGAATGGAATAATCTTTTAAGTCATTTGACTGTTAAGAGTTGTGGGAACATGAACACAGTTGTCAGAATGGGTGCCACACAAGGATCTGTGAATCTGTATGTAAGGATTTGTGAATCCTGAGGATCCGCGGATCCAGGATCCGTCTCCTCGTATCCGGATCCAGGCTATAGATCCGACCTCCAGGTCCGGATCCATCCGAAGATTCACGGATAGGATCTGTGTGCAGCCTTACGAACAAGGCATGGACTTCTCATCCAGCCGTGGCTTCGCCTCCATCTCTATCCGCTCCTCTGGATGTGTTGTTCTTTGTGGTGTGTGTTGTGATCGTGTGTTTTGTGTCCCGCTCACGTTACCCTCGTCTTCCGTTGCATCTGCTCTTGTTCATGTCGCACCGTCGCTGTCACCAGCTCATGTTGATATCCTGCATCGTTGCCTCTATCACATTCACATTGCCTCCATCCAGCGTCTTCTCTGCCTTCAGCCGATCTCCGGCCTTGACCCTGCCACATTTGCGCCTCCCTGCACCTCCTCCTGTCTTGACTACACCAGTGGAAAAATGCACCGCTCCCCATTCTCTACTACTGAAGCCACTACCTCCCATCCTCTTGACCTCGTCCATGCTGACGTCATGGGTCCCTTGTCCTAGGAATTTCTTGGTGGCCTTGGCCACTATGTCCTGTGCGTGACTGGCGACTTCTCACGCTACTGCTCGGTCTTTGCCCTTCGCCACAAAAGTGATGTCATTGACGTTCTTGAGTCCTGGCTTCCGTAGGCTGAACGTGCCTATCTCCGTCCTTTGCAAGTTTTTCGTTGCGACTGCTGTGGCAAGTTCTTTGGTCCCACCTCTCAATTCCTTGATTCCCGTGGTGTTCCTCTTGAATCCTCTGTCCCTTACACCCCACAACAGAATGGTGTGCCTGAGCGTTGGAACCGCACACTTGCTGATGGTGTTCTCTCCTTTCTCTCTGCCTCTAAGCAATCCCCTTTGTTTGACTTTGAGGCCATGTCAAACATGACTTGGGTCTGGAATCGCGTTCCTCATGGCCCGCTTTCCCATTCTTTCACGCCCTTTGAACGTAGGACTGGCCGGCGTGCTGACCTCCGCCTTGCCTGTGTCTGGGGGTATCTTGCCTCAGTGTGGGTCCCACCGGACCAGCGGGATTGTAAACTGTCTCCCCGTGGTCGTTTGTGCATCTTCCTCGATGTCTCCCCATTCTCCAAAGCGTGGCGCTTCTAGGATCCCTCCTGTTGTCATGTCGTTGAGTCTCGTGATGCACTCTTCTTTGAACATCTGTTTGAGCACGATACTCCCTAATTTGGTGGATCCCTCTCTCCGCTCTCTTGGGGTGGGCGTGGTCCTCTGCCTTCTAGGCCTACTGTTCTCCCCTCTAGGCGTCCCTTGACACCCTCTGTTTCTTCTGCACCCCTGAGCTCCTCTCCCTCCTTGGGTTCTCCTCCCTCAGCCTCCACTGCTCTTTTGGATACCACTCCGCCCATGTGGTCCCCTGACTCTTCTGAATCTTTCTCCCTTGAGCCCTCTGCTCACTCATCCTCTGCCTCGTCCTCTGCTCCTGAACCTGGTGCCACGTCCGTGCAACCTCCTGTTCTCCCGGAGCCCTCTGACCCTGCTCACTCTCCTTTTCCTTCTGTGTAGCTGCGCCTTGCTGACTCCTCTTCTGCAGTGCGTGTCCCGCCTATCCCCCACGTCTCACCCTACACTCGTGGTGGGTGTCTCTGGGCATTTCCATCTCAGTCGCATCCTGTTGTCTCTGGTGACCCTGGTCTCCGTGCTCTTGGCCTTGCTACCTCTACATTGTCTGTGGCTGCCTCTGCCATGCACCCCAGCACAACACTTGGCTACTCTCTCATCGAGCAAGAGTTTCACTCAGGTCTATCCTCGTCTGTAGCTGGGTATGTTGCCTTGTGCTTTGCTGTCGCCGGTCTCTCTCCTCTTCCTCCTGAACCGTTGACTGTATAGGCAGCCCGCACGGCCTCTGATTCTCCTCTATGGGAGCAGGCCATGAAACCCGAGCTCAATGCACTGTCAAAGCACGGTGTGTATGAGCTCGTGGACCTCCGACCGGGTTGCAAGGCGGTTGCTGCCAAGTGGGTGTACCGTCGCAAGCTGAACCCTAATAACACAGTTGAATAGTACAAGGCTCTTCTCACTACAAAAGGATTCTCTTAGATCCCTGGTGTTGACTTTGACGAGACCTTTGCCCCAGTTGGCCGCTACACTACAGCCAAGGCTCTTCTCAGCCTGGTCACTCAGCATGACTCGGAGCTTGAGCAAATGGATGTCAACAATGCCTTCCTCCATGGAAAGTTGGACGAGGAGATCTATATGGTGCAGCCGCCCGGCTTCTTTGATGGAACGGGCTCAGTGCGGCGTTTGCGCAACGCCCTCTATGGCCCGAAACATTATGCACGCTGCTAGAACCAGGAAATCACAGCTACCCTGGAAAAGGGAGGCTACCGAAGGAGTGTTGTGGATCCTTGTTTATTCCTCAGTGCTCCCACCAAGCCACTTGTCACCATTCTGGTCTACATGGACAATCTCCTCATTGCCTTCCCCGATGCCGCATCTGTTGCAGCAGCAAATTCCTTGCTCCAAGCGGCATTCAAATCAAAGGACCTTGGTCCAGCTCCCGTTTTCTTGGGCATGGAGTTGGAGCGTGACCGCGCATGCCGTATCCTTCACATTCACCAAGCTGCATATGTGCACAGCTTGGGGGAGCGCTTCGGATTGCTCCTCACAGTAGGCCCCACAACATCCACACCTATGATGCCCTCTGGCCAATCCCTCCTGAAGTCTCTGGATGTGTCCAAGCTGGGGGAGCTGGTCAATATGACGGACTATCTCAAATTCAATGGCTTATTGATGTACCTTGCCACCACCACAAATGTTGATGTTGCATTTGCCGTGAACTTCTTGTCCCAATTCTCCCAGTGCCCCCGTGAGCGCGATCTTGAGGTAGCCTTGCGGGTAGTGTGATACGCACTGTCTACCCCTGAGGTTGGCCTGTGATTTTGTGCACAACCCTTTGTTGTGGTGGATGGCTTCACAGACAGTGATTGGGCACATGATTTTGATGCACGGAGTCGAACTGGATACAGCTTCTTGGTTGGTGGCACTATAGTTTCCTGGAAAATTGGCAAGCAAGGGTGTGTTGCCCGCAGTACAGCTAAGGCTGAGTATGTGACTCTTGGCGCACACACTTGTGAGGCTATTTGGCTGTGTCGTCTGTTGTAGTAGTTGCGTGTTCCCATCTGTTGCATCACTCTACGATGTGACAATCAAAACACAAAGTCCATTTCTGAGAACAACGACATGCATAATTCACATACCAAGCATATCAATGTGGAGCATCACTTTGTTTGTAAGTGCAGTGCTGATGGTATTGTCCAAGTTGCTTGGGTGGATACACGATCTCAGAGAGCTGACTTTCTCACCAAGAACCTCAGCCGCAATGTCTTCAAATTTGTTGTTCACTCTGTTGGTCTCATCTATCCGCATGACCAAGGTTGATTTGCATGGTACACCTCTCATCTGTCTGTCACCTTGTCGTGTGGTTCTCTTCATGTGTGTGGGTTGCTTGCCTGTGGGGCATGGGGGAGTGTTGAAGTTCATTGGCCACTCACAGCTCTATGCCCTCTTGTCTCCCACACTCCGGACACACCTGTACAGATTAAAGGACAATGGCCTTACCTGGGGAGGCGTCATGCGGGCCCACCATAACTAGAGTCTCTGGCGTCATGAAGCTGCTGTTGGACCCACGAGTGCACTCTGGCATACACATGGCCATTGCATGATTTTCTATGACTTTGTGGTGCGATAGATGCTTGGGCTCGTACATTCTCATTGTCTTTTCGCGCATCATGTCTCCTTGCCTTGAGTATCTTGGGGGAGTTTCATATTTCCCGGGTGCTGATCCTTCGGGGGCCACCATGCCGGTTTTACCCATGCACAGGTGAGTAGCCGCCCTCACTTTAACCCGAGTGGTCGGGCTCGACCCCAGGGTGGTGGCACCTCCCACACGAGCGTGATGCTCGAAGTGGATGTGTGCTCACTGGTGCTTACCTCGCTCACTCCCCCTCACTCGATTCTGTCTTGGTGAGTGATTGAGTTCTAAGGCAAAGTCTTTACTGCATCTATGGAGTGCCTGGGGCTATCACGTGCTTACCATTCCAGTCTCACATAATCCATCTAGGAAGCTTCTGAGTAAGTACACTCCTCTCGCTCCTCGCTCTCACCCTCGCTCCCCCTATCCCTCGTCCTCGCTTGCTCGCTTGCAAGGAGGGCAAGCGGGGGGCGGGGGGGGGGGGGGGGGGGGGGGGGGAGGGGGGCGAGGGCACGAGACCATGAGGCCTCGCCCTCAAGGCCCTTGAGGCCCCTCAGCCGCCGATCGGGCTGAGGCCGCGATCGGCGGTTGGCGGCTGGCTGGCTGGCGGCCGGTCACTTGGCCGGCCGCCGGCGGTCCAACCGGCCGACAGCCAGCTGGCCAGCAAAGTGTTGGCCGTCGGCCAGCCCTCGCTAACGCGAGGGGTGGTGCACAACCACCCCTTTCTTCAGCAAGGAGGGAGGGTCGAACTAGCCCTCCCGCTACATTCCTCCCCACTTATTGTGATCTGTCTCAGTTCATGTACAACAAGAAGGACTGTCGGATAGTGAGTAATCAACATTGTGAAAGAAAATATATAATTCCAATTACAAGCTAAACATGAACACGTGCCTGGCACTTGGACCTAAGCTACTTCTTGTCCGTCGGCACGGCTAGTGACCTCCACCCTTTAGGTTGGAGGGTCCACGCGACAACCATGTTGGGCGTCCCCAAACTCATATGGTCGCAGTCCATGAATGGTGCTCTGTGGGAATGTTTATTTTTTTCGCGTTTAGGTGGTGTCCCCTGATACGCGTCAATCTGTGCGAGCTGCCAGTTCACTCCAATACTCGTTCACCACTCCTATGGGAAACAACAATTGGGGCTCCCATGAGTTATATTAAGGTCCACACCCGGCCCAATGAAGAATTTATTCCCTAACAACCCGCGTCCGGAGTGTACGGTCTTGGTGCTGGAATAGACAAAGAACCTTGTATTGGCCGTCGGTGGCAAGGAGTACCGATTGTGGCTGAACGATTCCCTCTGTCGTGTATTTAGCCAATAGGCTCACATGAACCATGTCATGTATCTCCATACTCGGCGGAAACAGAAATCGGTATGCCACTGGCCCGATGCGTGCAATGATGGGAAATGACCTAATCCACTTTGGTAGAAGTTTTCGCAGCCCTGGCAATTTCAACCGAAGATTCCTAGTGCTAAGAAACACTTTGTCACCGATTTCAAACGCGACCTCAAGGCGACTTTTGTCGGCATATGCCTTTTTTCGTTGCTGATTAGCTTGAAGGTGACCCTTCGCCTCCTGTAACAAGGAGTCTATGGGCTTGACACAGGCTTGAGCAGAAGAAACTTGTCCTCCTGTACTCCCACTCTTCACCAGTGAAGAGGGCACCAATGGATGCCGACCACTTTTCGACAAAAATTGTGTAGAATCGTTCACCGAGTTATTCACTACAAACTTTGACGGTGCTAGGAACTCATCCCAGTCATTCATGGCAGGGTCCACGTAGAGTGTAGTTCATGCGCTTTATTTTTGCGTGAGGTTGAGGTCAAAATATTGTCGACATTTGTAACTTGCTACCGAAGTACTCGTGCATCGTTTGCTAGACCTTACTAGCAAATTTTCCATCTCGATCGGAGATTATGCGCAACGGCAAGCCGTGGTACTGTACGATACCCTCAAAGAAGAGACGAGCAGTTTCCTCTATGTTCACATCAGTCGTTGTAGGAATGAAGTGTGTCATCTTTGTCAGAAGATCCACAACCACGAGTATTGCATCGTGGCCACGGACCGTGTCCGGAACACCAATAATGAAGTCCATGCTGACGCACTCCCATGGAGT
Organism: Penium margaritaceum; assembly: GCA_023375785.1. Classification (NCBI taxonomy): domain Eukaryota; kingdom Viridiplantae; phylum Streptophyta; class Zygnematophyceae; order Desmidiales; family Peniaceae; genus Penium; species Penium margaritaceum. The sequence goes on from SZWC01000509.1 coordinate 164,980, forward strand.
CCCAAAAATGGGAAGCTGTTGGAGGATTCCATGAGGCTTCTTGTTACTCGTCTTATTCCAAAGACATGGGTCACATGTCATGCAATACTCGTGGACATCAACACTCCATCCTGGCCACCAATAGTGGTCCGAGAGTGCCTCTCCGGTCTTCTGAGGTCCCACATGACCTGCGACCGGCGGGTCGTGGAACTGGGAGATAATCTTCGCTCAAAGGTCTCTTGAGTCTAGCACAATAATTTGTTCTCCGTACCAAAATATTTTTTTGGCCTCCACCAATCCGTACTTGTCTAGATTTTGTGAGTTTTGAAACTAAGATACCACACAGTATCCCATCAGGATTCTGTTGACAAAACCGTTGTAGTGGATAATCTCTCAAGGTGGTTGTTGCAGAGGTGGAGGGGGCTTTGGTGTTTGCACGGTTGCTGTCGGAATGGCCATAAAACACCCACCGACCTTGGTGGTTACTTGAATTTCCACAGGCTGTCGGCTTAGTGGATTGACCACATTCATGTGTCCTGACTGATATTCTCATGTGAATGAGAATCGGCTCAGTTATTTGCTCCAATGTGCCTGTCGTCTTGACAGGTTCGGTTGCATTTGGAAAGACCAATGGGTTATGGTCGGTCATGATCGTTACACCCCCTTCAATACCCTTGATGTAGGAACGCCGCATCTTGAAAGCATGTACTATTGCAAGGAGCTCTTGATCCCCAGTCGTGTATCCCGTTTCCACAGGGATGAGCTTCTGGCTCTCATACGCCACTAGGTGACCATTCCGCATGAGGAAGGCTCTGAGTCCTATCACCGACGCATCACATCGAACCTTCCATGACTACGATAGATCCGGAAGAGCTAGGACGGGCGTTGTGGATAGAAGCTCTTTGAATCTGACAAAGAAGTTCTTCCAATCAAATGCCCATTCTCAACATACGTCTTTTTGCGTGAGTCTAGTTAGTGGTGCTACCAGGGTCGAATACCCTTGTATAAACCGTCAAAAGAAGTATACAAGGTGAAGGAAAGACCGGATTTTTCCAACATTTTCCGGGCGTGGCCAGTTCATCACGGCTTGGACCTTTTGTGGTTCGACACAGATATCGTCCTCACTGACGATGTATCCAAGGTATTTGAGCTCATCTTGTAGAAACTTGCACTTGCTCACTTTCGCGTAGAACTTTTGTTCTCAAAGGATCGCGAGAACTTCGCACAAATGCTCTATGTACTCTTCCATAGATTTGGAGAAAACCAGGATGTCGTCCAAGCAAACCAAGACAAAGTGACAGAGTTTCTTGGCAAACGTTCGGTTCATTTCTCCTTCGAATTTTGCCGGAGTATTTGTAAGCCCGAAGCATAACACTCGGAATTAATAGTGTCCCATGTATGTTGAAAACATGGTTTTAGGCACATCAACGTCCGTGGTGCAGATTTGATGGTACGCTTGAGACAAATCCAAGGACAAAAATACTTTTTCCCCTTGGAGTTGGTCAAACAGGTCCTCAATCCATGGTAAGCAAAATCCATTTTTCACCGTAAGCTTGTGCAACGCCCGGTAGTCCACGCACATGCGTTAACCACTGTCCTTTTTGTTCAAAAAAAGGATCGGCGCACCATACGGCGAGCTACTTGGCTCGATCCATCATTTTACAAGGTACTCTTTGTTTTGGCGTTCGACCTCTTGCCTATTGTTGGACTAAGGTGATACATGGGTCTGAACGGAGGAGTTGCCTCCGGTTGTAGTGGAATCTTCTGGCCCATGTGTCGTTCTAGTAAAAGCCAAGCCAGTGGGTCTTGGAATACATCCAAGAACTCTGCCAATAGATATTTGATCTCTTGTGATGTGTCTTCCTTCATGTCCTCATCCACTTTCTGCAGTTGAGCCAAAGTATTGACAACCTTGTCTAATACGTCTTGTGACCTGCATCGTAGACAAGCTGGCATGGAATTTGAGTCGGGTCGGTGAAAATTCCGCACTCGGAATCAACCTAAAGTGACGATGTCGTTTTTGGAAGATTAAATGCTTTGATTTAAAGCACATTGAATCCTTGTTTTCAGGGAGCTTCGGATCGCCTAGCACCATATCAAAAGGGTCAAGAAGGCTGAGTTCCTTCACTATGACACTCTGTGTGTACCCTTGAATACAATTTTTCGCTTTACAGGTACCGATCACGAGTACCGAACGGTTGTCACCGACGACAACTGTACCTTTTGTTGGCTCATACTTCAGGCCAACCTGTCGGGTAAAGTCATTGCTAAAAAAGGAGTCATCTCCTCTAATGTCAGCAAATATGTTCACGGGAGCACCAGCTAGGTTTCCTTTAAACTGCATCCTCATGTTACTTCCACTCTTCTGATTGAACTGGCTCGACGACGGCAGCCAAGTTTGTGATAAACACGGAATCGGTACGGCGGGCATCGCAACTCCCATGATTCACAGACTTGTGTCCATATCTGGTGGAAACGTGTAAATTTGGCTAGCACCTTCCAGTTCCTAAATCTGACTGGGTCAAAATCGTCGACCAAAGGTACCGCGAATGTGATTGAACTCACCGCTTTGAGGATGTTTGCTTCAATCAGTGCATTACACAACTCTTGCACAATGGTTTGTTTCGCCAGCATTGAGCATATTCGATCACGCATCTCATCCAAAGATGCAAGGTTTACTGGACAATGGTGGTCAGCAAGCGTAGAATGAGGTTCCATAAGAGTGGAGAAAATAACAGTGAATTTTGAACTCATCAAAAACTCAAATTATTTAAGATCTTCGTCTGGAATCATGACCCACACTCGTGATCCAGTTGTACCCCTCATCACCACTAACGTCACTCAAGGATGGGGAAAACCCGAACCACGGCCCTACCCGTTTCCACGACCGGGTCCATTGCCGCGACCGCGGCCCTACCCATGGCCTTGTCCGTAGTCTCTTACTGCAACATCCCCAGAAGGTGCTGCTACTACGGCTAACGTCGTGGCCTCTTTTCCACCACCACCAACCTCAGGGCACTGAGCCCTAAAGTGGCCTCGCTACATGTAGTTGTGGTAGAGTCGATCGAGGAAGGCTATGTTGCGACGCTCATGCGCCGCCTGCAGCTCATCATTGTCACAGTTGCCATTGTGATTTGGGGTCTTGTGCCCGCCAATTGTCTTGACTGGAGGGTTTACAGACTGCTTTTCCTTTGCCCCGTCCCGCTGCCCGGCTGCCCCTCCGGCCCCTGTAGAGTCCATACGCATGTTGCGGCCTTGCTATGCACGTGCGTTCGGCCGTGCATCCGAGTAGTGCTTCGGGTTTGTCGAATACAATTCACTCATGTAGTCCTGCAATGCCCGCCTACTTATCCAAGCCTGGCCGGTTACCGTTGTGGTGGTCCCGTCCTTCAGCTTCTTGCTGGCAAGACCCTCATGCAAGTGCTCAAGCAGCTGACACTCTGGGTACTTGAAGCTTTGCGTCCCATCGCCCTTGTTGAGGCTTTCCACTTCCTCCACGAGAGCGGTGAACTCACTCAAGTAGACTTTGAGCAAGCTATCCAGCTGCCTGGAGTCCTTGATCTTCTGGAAGACACGTTGTGCCTCCTCACACTGGGTGCACTTCGTACGGGGGAAATGGACAAATCCCTAACCTTGGAAAGAAATGTTGTCCCAATTTTTGGATGGAGAGAGGAGGGAACATAAAAAATGGAGGCAAATTGGTGGTTTGGGGGTGGGCACTCCCCACCCCATCCAAGAAAAATCCCCAGAGTGAAAAAGAAGCTCAGAGGAGTTGGGAGGTTGAAGTAGAGCTCTACAAGAGTCGTCCAACGTATTTTTTGGTTCTTGGAAGGGATTAGTATGGATGCCGTATCCCCCTTTGGCGTTTTTGCTGCTGCTATAGCTGCTCGTGGAATTTTATATCCTTAGTAGCCGCCGGAACTGTTGCACCCTTAGTCGCGAGGATCGTCCCACTCTGAAAACAACTGTAACGATTGAATCTCCAGCTCCTACACTTAGGTCATTGTTGGAGTTCGTAGAATGGCGTCCAATGCTCGCTCGAGGGGTTTTCCCCTCCATGTCACTCTAGGGCCAATCGTCATCAACGACCCGCGCAAGGAGACTTGAATAATTCAACTCTCCGAAGGCCCATTTTTATTTTTACCTCATCCCCTCGTTCTGGATCAGAAGTGAGGGGGTATTACCTCAAACTCGTGAGTTTGCATGAGTTTTTCGGTTTTGAAACTTGCAGTTTGTCCTAAACAAACTCGAGTTTCAGTTTTGACACGTCGGCGTAAAATCATCGCGTGCGAGGAACGATCGGTGATTTTGCGCCCAATTTTCTCGTACGCTCCTCTCGCTCCTCGCTTTCAACCTCACTCTCACTATCCCTTGTCCTCGCTCACTTGCTTGCAAGGAGGGCGAGCGGGGGGGCAAGGGCACGAGGCCACGAGGCCTCGCCGTTGCGGCCCTCACGGCCCCTCAGCTACCGATCGGGCTGAGGCTGCGATCGGCGGCTGGCGGCTAGCCGGCTGGCGGCGGCCCGGTTGCTTGGCCAGCCGTCCAGCCGGCCGGCAGCCAGCTGGCCGGCGGCCAGCAAAGTGCCGGCCGCCGGACAGCCCTCACTGACGCGAGTGGTTGTGTGCAACCTGTTGGAAATAGAATCTGACAAGACAAATCCCTCGGAAATTGTCCGAGCTCTTGATAAAGGTTTAGGTCCTCGGCCGAACCAACTTGACCAACGACTCTCGGAAGACTACCCGTTGAGGCCGAACGGTCAAGAGATCTCGTAATAAAAGGACATGGAACACCCGCGTCCGGCTAGCGGAAAGAGGCCGTTGTATAGGAACTTAGTCCTGTTCCGTCCATGTATACCGAGGATGTTTATCCCCTTTAGTTCAACCAGAACAGTTATCCTCATCCTGTTCGCTCTTTGGTTCTGTGGCTTCGCCGCCGCGTTCCCGCTCTGCTCGCCCCTCCCCTATCTTACCTTCGCCAACCACTCTCATGTCCCTGCTCATCGCTCCGTCACTCTCGCTTCTTCACTCAGAACTCATCGACACATCATTTACCTACGCCCATATTTTCTCTCACTGACTCCTGTCTATCCCGCGCCTCCAGTGTCCTACTTCCCTACAAGGCCCCGAAGATTAACTCCTCAAAAGTACTTAAACCTTCATTACCTGTTGATGCACTCGTGCATGTTCCGTTGCTTCTGCCTGCTTCTGCTATTGCCTTCCCTGCTCCCGCATTTTTCTGACATGGTATCAGAGCTCCAGGCAACATGTCCTGGTGTCCCATAATCCATTCATCGCTTCATTACCGCCACTACCTCGCTCCTCCTCCCAGCATTTGTCTGTTGCCACTGCCGTCACTTTGCGCACCTCAGCTTTGTCAGCAGCTGACATCAGCAGCTTTGCCTGGATTTCTCCTCATGCTGAACTGACTATTCTTCTGATTCAACCCTGCGCCCAGTTCACGCCCGTGGTCAGAAATCAGTCAACATCAGCCGCAAGTAGCTCTCGAGTCGCCGCCTGTTGTCTTCTTCCTGCCGCCTGCCACCTACTGCCTCTCATCATCTCAGCTTCCTCAAGTACTCTTGCTTTCCTCATCCTCTCCCTCATTCTCATCTGCTCCATCCGCCTTATCTACCTCAACTCTCTTGCATTCATCACCTCGAGCTGGCCTTTCATATCACCTCTACTTGTCGTCAAGGAGCAGCAGTTTGCCTTCCACCACCAAGATATCGGACACCACCAATCTTCCTGCCCGTCGGTCTCGGGTCAACTGGGGAACAAACAGTCACTCTCTTAACAACAGAGCAGCCGGTTGCTTCACTTGCGTCTCCCGCCACCCTCCGCGTCATTCATCCACCTCTCGATAACCCCATCCTGCGTCACCCTTCACCCTCTTTACTACCTCCTCATCAACCTTTCTCCAATATCATTTGTTTTTATCTCAACTTTGTCTGCCTCCTCTTTGAGCCGCCCCTGCATCCGTCTTCTCCTCACTCGCAGCGCACGAGGTTTCGCCCCTGCGCCCATTCAGGTTATCCGTTGCCTCCTCCATCATCCGCTCCTCCACTTTCCGCATCATTCCCTGCTCGGCACAAGGATCCACCAGGTCGTATTGCCTGTTTTGCGACGACCTGCACCCACGCCGAAACTTCCGCAGCACACGAGGTTTTGCCCCTGCGCCCACTTCGTCGCTCTCAGCTTTCGCCTCAATCATCAGCAATCATCAGCATCTACTGCAAGCACAAGGATCTGCACGAGCTAGCTGCCAGCTTCGCAGCAGCTTGCACCCATGACAACAGTAAATTTCTCGCGGCGCGTTGGCTACTGCCCTCCCCTTGCCGCATTATACTCCTCTATTTCGCAGTGCACGAGGTTTCGCCCCTGCGCCCACTCTTCCATCAGTCTCTCTTCCGCCATCATCTGCATTCACCCGCTCGGCACACGGATCCGCCCGGTCGCATCGCTCACTTTGCGAAGGCCTGCACCCATGCCGAACCTTCCTTGTCGCTCTACAGCAAACGTGGTTCTGTCCCTGAGTCTACTCTGTTATCTTCTGCTCCCCGCCTTCACATTGTGCTCTACTTGGTACAAGGTTTCACCCTTGCGCCCACTAGTTTCATCCTTAACACCTCGGTCAGCAACACTTACTCCTTCTCACAACAGTCTTCACTCACCCCTCTTCTCAGGCCAAGGCAAACTTGCAACTCCAAGACTTCGCTTCTGGTGTATCGGACACCGCTCGTCCTTTCAAGCCAACGAGTGGAACAAGCCGTCACTCCACCAGATCTGATCCTGGACAAGACAGCTTCTTAGCCGCCCTACAAGGACAGAAAAGACCAGCTGTGCCAGAGCCTCTCCTGTGACAGGCATAGTGGCAGTGCCTTCCTTTTTCTCTAACCCTTTCTCTCACTCTTGCACATGGCTCTCTCCTGGGAGAAGTGTGCTGTACTTGCGGAAGATGGAAGCAATGTCACTGGTTGGGAAAACCAAGTGCTTTCCCTGGCACACCAAACCCCAATCAACTAGTACAATATGGTGCAGCTCCTCACTGGACAATTCGAACACCTTTGCTCGCCACATCTCCCCATCCCAAACTATGATGATGCCTTCTTCAATGTCTACCGTCTACTTTGGGAGCGGCTCCATCTTTCCTATCTTCACCGCCAACTGAAGATTAATTCTATCCCTGAACTATGGCACCGTATCCTACAACAAGCCTGGAGAAAGCAGTGGATCACGACAACATGCCAGAACAACGACAGTTTTCCATATCTCACGGGAAGAGTGTGTTTTCTGTGCCACACCTCTTCTACATCCACAACACAGGAATGGGCAACAGAGGTCTACAAGGCCCTGTACCCTGAACTCCTGCATGGCTACAAGGTCACTGACGTTCTGCTTGGAAGCCTGACCTACCTGGGGCCAACGGTTTCTAACGAAACCCTCCACCACCACAAGGAAAGGATTAATCAAGAAATCAAGGAAGGACTCAAATGAGTCCTTGGACGAAAACTTCATCAGCTGGCGGATGAATTCCCCTCTGATCTCAGGGAAATGTAGAACAACTTACTCATACACTGTGGAGTAGAACTTTCACCCATGTGGGAGGACAAATACTACCACCAACACAAGAGGTCAACCCCCCCTTACGAACCTTGTCAGATTCACAGGGGGTGTTGGAAATAGAATATGACAAGACAAATCCCTTGGAAATTGTCCGAGCTCTCGATAAAGGTTCAGGTCCTCGGCCGAACCAACTTGACCAATGATTCTTGGAAGACTACCCGTTGAGGCCGAACGGTCAAGAGATCTCGCAATAAAGGACATGCAACACCCACGTCCGGCTAGTGGAAAGAAGCCGTTGTATAGGAACTAAGTCCTGTTCCGTCCATACATACCGAGGATGTTTATTCCCTCAAGTTTAACCAGAAAAGTTCTCCTCATTCTGTTCGCTCTTTGGTTCTGCTGGTCGCTGCCACGTTCTCGCTCTGCTCGCCCCTCGCCTATCTTACCTTCGCCAACCACTCTCAGGTCTCTGCTCATCGCTCCATCACTCTCGCTCCTTCACTCAAACCTCATCAACACATCGTTTACCTACGCCCATATTTTCTCTCGCTGACTCCTGTCTATCCTGTGCCTCAAGTGTCCTACTTTCCTACAAGGCCCTCATGAATAACTCCTTGGAACTACTTACTCCTTCATTACCTGTTGATGCACTCGTGCATGTTCCGTTGCTTCTGCGTGCTTCTGCTGTTGCCTTCCCTGCTCCAGAATTTTCCTGACACCACCCCTTGCTTCAGGAGGGAGGGCCAAACCGGCCCTCCCGCTACAACGTCTGAGAATATGGGACACTTGAGCAATTTATAAGTAGGAGTAAGTGTACACCATGACAAGTGTCGAATTCATCAGGAACATACATACAAGTGTCGAGTTACAAATGAGACGTGGACGAGGTGGTTGGGTTGATCATTGATCAACGCGTGTAAAGTCGCGTCGTGAGTGGTTGGATCAAGAAGCTCTTCCAAGGAATAGAGGGGCTTTGAATATTGACGGCAAAGATGCAAGATGCATCTTTACATTGAAGTCTTGTTGGCCACTCAAATATGTATGCCCCATTGTCTCACTCTTCTTGTCACACACATATGTATAGATTAAACGACTATGGCCTTACCTGGGGAGACGCCACATAAGCGCGTCCTCACTGTCTGCTCTGCCGACATGAAGCAGCCAGTGTTCCACCTAGGTGTGCCTTATGGCACACACATGGCCGTCATTTGACTCTCTTACTTTTTTGTGGTTGATGCCAGGGTTTGTACATTATGACTGCCGTTTTCTGAATCCCTCTGACTTGCCTCTGGGTGCTTAGGAGAGCTACATGATTTTCCTGGGTGCTATTCCTTAGGGGGCCACCGTGCCAGCTGCTGGTTTTGCACTAGTGAGAAGCCACCCTCTGATTAATTCTGAGTGGGCGGGCTTGACCCCCGGGTGGCGGTGCACATCGGCTTGAGTGTCTCCTCGATTCCAATGTGCACTCACTGGTCTAACACTCTCGCTCCCCGCCCCCAATCCATTGTCTTTCTTATGATGTAACCTTTTTCCAAGTCAAGTTTACCACATCCATGGCGTACGATGCTCTCTAGCTCTCGCCACTTGACCTGCACGTCCAGTTAGGTAGTTTCCTAGCAACTACATTTTATAAATCTAGATGTTTCTCGTTGCGTCCAGAAGTCAACCAAAAGGACGTGACATTTGTGTCGATGATTCTTGAAAGTGATCAGAGTTGTCAGAAAGTGCGAGAAGGTTCGCCGGAGGGCGAGGGCAGTTGGCCGAATTTCCCTCGACCGTCAGGGTGAAAATTGAGGTCTTGACTCGCGGTGGGCTATTTGTGTAATGACAGAAATACCCACTCGGAAAGATTAGGGGCTTGTGTACGTCTGATACGTAACACTTCCCCGTCTTTTAGCCACGACGTCCCGTTGGGCGTATAGATGTGGCTCGGTGTCGGCTGTAGTATCTGTCGGTCAGATGATCGATGTCCCGGAGGTTTTCATAAGGTTCCGACCTGTTATGTGCGGAGTTGTAGCCATGCCATTTAATAAGATATTCTGTCATTTTTCCACGTCGTCGGTGGCCGAGGATGTCCTCTGTGATGTTATCTATGTCCTTGTCCACTTGCACAGGAGGAGGGGGAGGTACATCCCTATCGGAAAAGTTCTCTCCGGGGTCTTGGTAGTGCTGGAGTGTGATGATATGGGCCACCCGGTGAATTTGCATAGTATCGGGGAGTTTGAGACGCGTGACCACGGGGATTTGCATGCCCTCGATCTCAAACGGTCCCAACCATTGGGGTTTGAGCTTTGAACAGTCGGTCACGCAAAGTTTGATGTTGGCCAAAATGAGAAGAACTTTGTCGCCAGCGGCGAAAAGAATCGTGGTTGCAATGTCGGTCAGCTGCTCGTTTCATCCCCGCTTGTGTCTTTGCAAGTGTCTACGGTGTTTCATCCCAGATGGTGGAGAAGTCGCGGTGTTGGACGTCAACCGCAGGAGTAGGTAGAGCAGAACCATGTGTGGTAGAAAGGATGTAACTGTAGGTGCAGCAAGGCAAGACAGATGCAATACCATGGACGTATGTCAAAATTGCACAAGTCTGGAGAACAGTGACGGGTCACATCGTGCATAGCTGCTACGAGCGAGAAGCAGGAGGGAGCGAGCGAGCAGCGAGCTCGTTGTAGCTCACTATCCCCTCGCATGGTGGACTCAAACCATCCAACCAGAATTTATGAGGCATCAGTCAAGTATGGAATCAGCTAAGACCTTGGTGTAGATTAGGCATGCAGAAGCATCCAGTTCAACGCATCACAAGCAAGAGACATGAGAGCCACAACAACTGGTGCGATATCCTTGGGCACGTTTCTCCAAGCTGGCGTGCCGTCACCATGAAGGAATCTCTGTCAGATCTCTCTCTCTCTCTCTCTCTCTCTCTCTCTCCCTCTCTCTCTCTCTCTCTCTCTCTCTCTCTATCTCTCTCTCTCTCTCTCTCTCTCTCTCTCCCTCTCTCTCTCTCTCTCTCTCTCTCTCTCTCTCTCTCTCTCTCTCTCTCTCTCTCTCTCTCTCTCTCTCTCTCTCTCTCTCCCCCTCTCGGTCAGTCACCTGAAACAGGAGGGATAGTGTGCAACGAGGCTAGAGGTCACTGTGTGGTATTGACACATAACCAACAGTGGGAATGTTGCTTTGGGTATGTAGTCCAGCTGGTGTGGCGGGAAATTTTCCATACACCACTTTGAACGGATTTTTACCTGTTGTGGTGGAGATCGCCAATTTGTATGCAATTTTGGCGGCTGATAGTTTTCTTGAACCATGCAAAGCATTGTTCACATGATGTTCGGAGAAGTTGTTCGAGCGTCTTATTGGTCCACTTGGTTTGGCCAGCGTTTTGAGGATGGGAGGCTGTTGAAATCTGGATCCGACTGTCGTAGCGAGTCATCAGTTTGCGCCAGAACCGGTTGGTAAATTGACCGTCCCTGCCGCTCGTGATGGTCCTCGGCACACCGTGTAGCCCTACAATGTTGTTTAGAAACAGCCATGATTTTCTTCGGCGGTGACGGTGGTCATTGTTGGAATAAAGTGAGACATTTTGGAAAACCTGTCAACAACCACAAGGATTGCGTCATATCCCTTGGGTGTGACTCGTCATCCCGTGACGAAGTCCATGGAGATGTCGGTCTACGGTTCCGTCGGAATGGGGAGCGGCTGCCGTTGATGACGTGACCCAAAACTCGATCGAACCGCAACCAAAGTCGCACTTCAATAATTTTCCTAAAATATTCTCTTTTTGTAAAACTTTGAGAACTTTTCGAAGATGTCCATTGTGCTCCTCCGAGGTGCGGCTGTATACTAGGATTTCGTTGAGGTACACCATAACAAAATCATCAAGGTATGGGCGGAGAATGTTGTTCATTATCACAATGAACGTTGTTGGGGCATTCATGAGCCCAAACGACCTGACCGTGAAATTGAAATTCCCATAGAGTGTTCGAAACACCATCTTCTGGATGTCGGCGTCTGCCATCCGAATTTGGTAATAACCGCTACGTAGATTGATCTTGGTGAAAATTTGAGCACCTTGGAGTTGGTTGAAAAGGTCGTTGGCTCAGGGAAAAGGGTAGCGGTTCTTGATGGTAGTGTCACCCAACGCCCGGTAGTCCACGCGTATCCGCATTTCTGCATTTTTCTTTTTCACAAACAATTCTGTTGTGGCGCATGGTGACCTGGATGGGCGGATTAACCCCTGAACGAGCATCCTTTTTAGTTGCGTTTTCATCTCGGTCGGCTCGTGGTCGCTCATCCAATAGGCTTCTCGTACTGTGGATCGGCTGTCCAGTTTCATCTTGATGTGATGGTCGATGTCGCGTTGAGGTGGTAGGGGTTTTGGGAGCTTTTCGGGGAAGACATCCGCAAAGCCTTAAATGAGAGGCACGAACTCTTTGGATACGGTCGCAAACTTTGGCGATACCCATGAGGCCGATGAGGCTGATGAGTTAGCTATTGCCACTTCTGCTTCATCCATTGGCTCGAGATGTACAAGCCACGCATGAGCTCCTCTTCGGATACAATGCTTGGCCATGTTGAGCGGTATGGGCTGCGCATGTTGTCACTGTTTGGCTACCGCGACTTTCTCTGCTGCTTACACCTCTGCTGCTTTTGATGCCGTCTTCCGTTCCATGCCCGGAAGTTGTCGATTTGCACTGAGGATTTCCATGTAGACATCGTCACTGCTCCAGTCAACTTGTGGATTCTGCTGGTAGAAGAAATCTCATCCATGAATGATTTTATGGTCAATGATTGGACATGACCTCCACATTGGTGCATCCCACAGATCCCCCACCTATAGTCGTAATGGTTCTCGGAGTCTCCATGTTTGTAGTCTCCCATCGACGGTTCTTCCTTCAAATATCCCCTTGGTTTGGTCTGCAAACCAAGTCTCCAAACCATGTCATTTCTAACGAAACTGTGAGAAGTGCCTCCATCCAATAGTGCCGGTACCTTTCTACAACTTTCGCAACCTATGGGTTGCACGTTTAGTAGTATCGCCAATTGGTCATCCTCGTACCGCTCGTCGAACTTTGCAATCTCAGAAACCCTCAGTGGTGTTGTAAGCCATTCAGATGGGCGATCATTCGGCACAGATCGCTCCTCACGGACAAGATTCATGCCTTTCACTCATGTGCCTTGTCGTTTCCTGAATCATTTTTCTGTTACTTCCCCCCGTTTTTGGCCTGCTGCTTGCTGCGGCAGCTGCAAGCAATATGCCCGAGTTTTCTACAGTTATAACAGGTACGTGTATCTCTCTGGTCCATGGCGTCCACTTCCATTGGAGTTGAGGAGTCCCCCGACTGGCTCTTTCCATTCCCACGATAATTGTGGCTGGGAGGTCGTTAGCCATAGCATTCCTGGATTCGAGCATTGTAGTCAGCGCTTCCCATCCTTTCTACTTCTACGATCATCCGCGGTAAGTTGTTTTGGATGCTGAAAATGGTGATCGCTTGTCAGATATCTCGTGTGAGGCTGTTGTTGTAGTAAAAATAGAGCTCGTCGGAGGCGATGTTTACACCAGTGATGATCTCGTGGAATCTTCGCATGTACTCTGCCACGCTGAACTGCCGGCCGAGACGCTGGAACTTGTACCAAGCGTAAGAATTCTCGTTCATCCATCCAAAACATGTGATTATTGCACACGAGAACGTCTTCTTGTCGGTTGGTGGCATCAGCATGTCTTGCTGTTGCGGGTTGATCTGATCCAAGGATAGAACGCTTGTGGTCGGTGATATGATACGGGTGCCGTTGGCTGTTGGTGAGGCCTTGCCGGTCTCCTGATGCCATTGGGTGACCTTCAGATCAGAACACCAAGTTAGTGCCGTGCCATGCAAAAGCGCGGCCGCGAGGTCAATCTCCTCTAGATCATCATCAACCCTAGCAACGGTGAAGTACACCTCTAGACTCGTCAGCCACATCCAAACCGTCAGTCCCTTGGAATTAGCAAGATCGAACAGTTTAGGAGGGGCCGGGCGGATCTTGGGTTTGCTTGAGAGTTGGTTATTTCTCTTGAGGAGCACCACCTCCCATCCACTTGCGTTGCAAAGAGCCTCCATCCTGACGTTGAGTTGTTGGAGCAGATGGTTGTTGATCCCCTCGAGCACGTAGATACGGTTCGCCAGTTCCTCATTGATCCGTGCCTGTCGTCTAGTGCCACCTGTCCTTCATGTTGCAAGTGTCAAGGCTTTTGGCATGGGTGGCTGGTTTACCGCCGTCGGATCCGCGACCGGGTTGGTCTTCGGAGCCGTCGTGGTTGATCCAGCTCCCACATAGTCTGCCACGCCAGCGTTTGCTGCCGATTCAGGGTTCGCGTGCATAGGCACGTTCTGCTCCTCCATTGTCAAAGTTGTCACCAAAGAACCGTTGTTGGTCATCGGATGCGCTCGCTCGTTTCACGTCGTAGTCGCGAAGTCTGCGAACTCTAGACATGTAAGATGCGCTGACGACTTGTGCAAGGTAGTCCTTTGGATGGGTGAAGTAGTCGGATGCCTCTCCAATACCGCTGCGCTTTGATACCAAGTGTTATGCCGAACGGAGTGCAGATGTTGGTGAGCTGGTAGAAGTTGCAAGGCATAACATGGTTGAGAATTTGGGACTCTTGAGCAATTTATAATTAGCGGTATGTGTGCTTGGATGAAAAGTGTCAAGATAATCAAACACATATATATATGTGTCAAAAATGAGACGTAGTTGGCGTCGTTGGGTTCATCGTCGAGTGATGTGTATGGAGTCTTGTTGTGAGTGGTTGGATCAAGAAGCTCTGCCGAGAAATCGGGAGTCTTTGAAGATCGACGGCGGAGATGGGAGATGCATATTCATATATATTGGTATTTCTTGATGCATCAACAATTTGACCGAAAGGTCATGATACTTCTGTCGATGATTCTCGAAAGTGGTCGAAGTTTTCAGAAAGTGCCATGAGGTTCGCCGAAGGGTGAGGGCAGCTGGCCGAATTACCCTCCACTGTCGGGGCACAAATCGAGGTATTGACGCATGGTGGGCTATTTGTGTAGTGATAGAAATTCCCACTTGGAAAGATTAGGGACTCGTGTACGTATGGTACGTAACAGATATGGCATTATTTTTCCAGAGAATGAAACAGTTTTTTGTGTCAACATTAGAATGTAGTGACGGATACTGTCGTCACGTTGGAACACTCTTTGCTAATGTCTTGCACTTAGAAAAACTGATACTTTTTTATACATGGTCAACCAATGGCGTGCAGAGGTATTTACTTTATCAGAGTAGGCTGTCCATCCATAAGTGTGCAACCTCCAACCTGCAGTTTGCCCCTTCTCGAACACAACCTTACATGATGGAGTTCAAATATTATCTTGTGCCAGTCTAGCACGGGCCTCGCTGCCAGTTTAGACACATCACAACCAATCTTGGCTTCTTCCGAGGTCATTCTTGATGTTGACACATCCATCTGCTGTGGTCGATGTATCATGTTATCTGAGGACATCCCCATGCAACCCACATAGATTGCGTCGAACCTACGAGAGAAGTGCCTCATGCCACTTGCGCAACTTTCTATTCACGTTGTATATTGTTATGTGCTACGCAACCATTATGTGTACTCTTGGTACTAGTGGGCGTGGAGGCACCATCAAGGATGCCTAGATCTCACTGATGCATGCTACCAGTGTTCTGGGTAGCCAATGGACACCTTTGATGAAGAGTGTGGAGCACAAGGATCACGGATGTGAGTGGGCAGAATACGTCGCATTAAGGAGAACTGAATAGAAACAAGTTCTAGTTAGTTAGTATAGTCAAGAATCCTTATAGCCTGTGATCTAAGCTTTCCAACGCATCCAAGCACGCCCAAATCGGAGCAGTAGATCCCCTGCTACGGCCGTCGAAGTAACCCATGGTGAAGCCGCTCACCTTGCCTTGCACGCTAGGCAACGGGAGGCGCTTCGACGATCAGTAAGGGTGCACACAGGTTCCAGGAACCGTGGTTCCAGAACCGCGGTTCCGGTTCCGGAACCGGAACCGCGGTTCCGGTTCCGAGATTCTGGAACCGTCCAGGAACCGCGGTTCCAAAGCCCAGGTATATGGAGGAGATAATGTGTGGGGAGGGGGGAGGTTTTAGGCTATTTTCTCTGATGTGGCACCCTTTGAGGCCATGTGAGTACTCCAATCAATTACCCACGTACAATTGAGGAGTGTTGAAGGACTGTATCCTTGTATTTGTGGAAAAAACACATGATAGTGGTAGCCGATTATGCTTCATNCCGGAACCGCGGTTCCGGTTCCGGAACCGGAACCGCGGTTCCGGTTCCGAGATTCTGGAACCGTCCAGGAACCGCGGTTCCAAAGCCCAGGTATATGGAGGAGATAATGTGTGGGGAGGGGGGAGGTTTTAGGCTATTTTCTCTGATGTGGCACCCTTTGAGGCCATGTGAGTACTCCAATCAATTACCCACGTACAATTGAGGAGTGTTGAAGGACTTTATCCTTGTATTTGTGGACAAAAAACATGATAGTGGTAGCCGATTATGCTTCATGTTCCTTGCATATGAGAGGAACTTCTGTGGAACCGTGACTGGAACCGCGGTTCCATGAGGAACCGCGGTTCCGGAACCGGAACCGCGGTTCCGGTTCCGAGCTGGAACCGGAACCGCGGTTCCGGTTCCATTCTCAGAACCACGGTTCCGTACCTGTGTGCAGCCTTAACGATGAGCCGTCGGAGGGCCTTTCTTCGTCCAGAAGTCAAAGAGTTTCACCCTGGTCAAGGAGATCCCTCTGGTTACTTCATTCATGGCCCTGGTGCATTTTGGAGCTCTTTGGAGACGAACTCGCATCACTGGCGGTGGATTATCCCACCTCCCATGGCGGGTACCAGATTCCATCCACCCAACACCCGAACTTTGGGCTAGGCTAACGTTTTGAATACTCACTCAAATTGGGCGATTCAAAGCTTGAAAGTGCATGGGAAAATCCAAGAAATCCAAATATAAAGTCAAATCAGGTGTTCTACCAATTCCTAGTGGTCGAACCTGTGATTACGATCAACGGCACTCATGGCAAGGGGTACACCATGTCAACAATCTCCCCCTTGCACCAAAGCCTTGATGCCCTGTCCTTGATACCTGTAGCCGTTTAAAGCTCACAGCGCAGACCAAGCTCCATGCAGATCACGTCGTGCTTGTCCTTAGGCTGTGCCTTGGTCATGGAATCGGTGAGCATGCGCTTAGTGCCACAATGCACAATAGCCACATCTCCCTTCGCCACCAATTTCCACGTGTAGTGATGCCGGATCTCAATGTGCTTGGCCCTCCCGTGCAGCACAGGGTTCCGGGTGAGGCTGATGGCACTCATGTTGTCCACATTGAGTACCAGCGGCTTCCTTTGAGGTACACCGATCTCCTTTAGCAGCTGTCGTAGCCACACCGCCTCCTTTACGGCTTCCGTGAGCATGATGTACTCCGCCTTGGTGCTAGACAGTGCCAAACAGTCTTGCTTCCTGCTTGCCCATGAAATTGCTGCAGCACCAAGCACAAACATGTACCATGATGTTGTTTTTCTTTCATCCACATCACCAGCCCAGTCGGCATCGGAGTAGCCAACCAACTCGAGGTAGTCGTCACGCCCTCCCCCTCCAAACATGAGCTGCGACTGTTTTGTCGCCTTGAGGTAGCGGAGGATCCATTTCACCGCTTGGCTATGCAGTGGCCCGGGGTCAGCAACGTAGCGGCTTACTTGGCCCGTTGTTCTCTGCTTTCCACCCATCCGTCGTGAAAGAGATGGCGGACGTCACGGCTGCCAGCTGCGTCTTGATGCGTTCTCGGTACGCCCGGGCGGCGATGCGGATGACCCGTGCGATGGTCATGCGCCCTGGTACTACTGCTGTCGGGTTAGCATGGGCAAAAGCCTTCGCCAACCAGAAGCTTTCAATGGACAATAACAAAAGGTTCTTGTCCACTGTGTGCTTCCATAGTAGACTGTGGAAGTACTTCTTGTTGAAAAGCACGCCAACGCCCGTCACGCCGCGTGCCAGCTGCGAGTTCTCGAGATTGTTTGGCGGTGCATCTTCTGCCTCTGCAACAGCGACTCTTGCCTCCTCCAGCTTGGCAGCGGCAACCATCGCCTTCAGCTCACGGTAGTGGTTGGCATGAATCAGGCGCATGTGTTTCCACATGGCGCCGGTAGAACCATTCTTGCAGCTCAATTTCACCGGCTTGGTAGGATCCTTCGTGCAAATGAGGCACATGGCGCAGGCGGGTACACCGCCAAGCTTCTTGAAGGATCCCCATATGAAGGAATCCTTCCGCTTGCGCTTGTCACCAACGGCCTCGTCTTCCTCCGAGTCCTCATCTTCGTCGTCAGGTGTGGCTATCTCCTGCTCGGCTGCAGCTGCTTCAGTGGTGGCATCGTCTTCAGCCATGACGACGGCGTGTGGGTGGACTCGGTGGCAAAACTGAGAACCGTGGAGCTTCACCGACGCCCACCTGCGGGTACTTGTCCCAACAGAGTGGCGGCGATGCAATGGTGCACCGCATTGCACCTCAACGCAGTGCAAACGGTGCACGACATTGCTGATCAACTTGGTTCGCTGATGTAGCAAATCAACGGTTGAACATACCTCGTCCAACACGTCCGCATGCGATGGATCCACAGCAGCACTGTCGATGAAAGTCTGGCTGTTCCTCATTGGTTTCAACAATACAAAAGTCTCAATGAACCAAACGTAGTGCACGGAGTGAGTCACTCCACTACGTCTTCCCCAAGAGGATCACGCATGTGGACGATTCGGACTGCGGGGCGCGAAACAATTTGACAGTTCGAAATGGATGTAACATGAACGAGTACCGGGTCCTGAGCAGGACCTGTCGATCCCCTCCCCCCCCCCCCCGCGGATCCGGCCTAGAATTTGTGGAACCCGACCGGATCCAGGAGGGTGGATCCGGATTCGAAGATCCAGATCCTGGATCCGGATTCACGGGTAGGTGCCATGGATCCTAGGATCTGTGTGCAGCCTTACTTGTTCATCGAGGGTGGTCACAGAGAGAAGGTTGACTTTGAGGTCGGGTACGTATAGCACGTCGGGTAAGTAGAAAGTGCCCCCAGGGCCGACGAAGCGGACGACAACAACACTTTGGACAGGGAGGAGCTAACCGCAGCCAGTGCGCACGGAACAAACGGACTTAACAGGCCCGAGGGACACAAACGATGATCAACAGGAGGTCATGTGATGTGTGGCACCGGAGTCGATGATCCAAAGACCAGGTGATGCAAGAGTGGGAGAGATAAAAAGACAGACAGCAACTGTGCCAAGGGGATAGAGGAGGGACGAACCACCAAGACAAGTGGGGAACGTATGTGACTGTCACTATTCAATCCAAGCACGATCATCAGGCAAGGCCCCCTGGACACCACCAGGGACAGCACCACGAAGGGTAGCATCGGACTCACAGACAGACACACCGGACTGGCCACTCACACTCTCACCTCCCTGAGAGTTAAGGTGAAGCACTTCCGCCAGCCGACGCTCCAGAGTGTGCTCCTTGTTACGGCAATCAGAGGAGCGGTCTGAGGAGCGGCCGGACAAGCGGTCGGAGAAGTGACCATCATCACGAGCCCAAGAAGGCATATAGTAGTGAGGCGGTGGGGGATCGTAGTACGGAGGTCTAGACAGTGGAGGGATCCAACCCCACGGGCTGGGTGGAGGCGGTGTCAGCTAGAGAGGAGCAAGGGTGGTGGAGAGCGCGGAGGCAAAAGAGGAGGATGAGGAAGGCGCAACAGTCACTGTAGCAGTGGCGGGAGAGGAGGTGACACCTGTGCGGGCCCAACGAGCGCGCATGGAGGATGCAAGATGCACATCGTCACGGGGGGCTGCGCATTTGGGTGCGGAGTGTCCAGTGGCGCCACAGTTCTAGCAGGTGACATCAGCAATGGCGGGAGCAGATTTCTTGCCACCACGACAATCCCCACGCCCCTTACCCCCACGACCACCACCACGACCGGCGCCACCACCCCTCCCACGAGAAGCAGCCTGAGTGCGATGAGCTGCTACCTGAGAAGAGGTGGAGGAGGAAGTCGTTATGGCAGAGGAGGAGGATGAAGAAATAGTGACAGCATTGAGTATAGCAAGATGCATGCGCTTGTTCTATAGGGCGTTCCACAAGTCTGTGAGACATGAGGCAGTGAAGTCAAAGAGTGGACTATTCCCAGGCAGAGAGTTAGTAAGGACTGGGACAACGGCAAGGCGCTCAAGCTCTGCCTAAGATACATCAAGATAGAGGTCAGACAGCTCGGAAATGAGGCCAGCAACAATGGAGAGGCAGGCGGAGAGGGGGCCCGGAGCTGCCCTACCAAGGTCCCGCAGTAAGCGCAGACTGCGCGTCCAATACTCATTTGCAGTCTCGTCCGTCCGCATCTGCGGGGTGTTGATCTGGACACTACGGACACTCTGTCCAGCATGCCCTATCACTATTTTGCGGTGGCAAATGAGAGCACAAACCCCAAAGGGATCAGCAAGGGTGCCACGTGATGGGTCTACATTCTACGTACCGATGTCATCGAGGAGATTTTTGGGGCTTGCGTTAACAAGGGCCCGCACAGCACAAGCAGCCTCAGCAGGCTGAGGTACGAACGGTGGCTTGGCAGGGGAGTCATACTCCCAAAGCAGCTCACCCTGGGCCCACGCACTGAAGCGCGTCTCAAAAGATGTGAAGGTGAGTTTGGATGTGGACTAGGGTGGTTGTGTCTCAAAGTCTTTCTGCCTGGTTGGGAGAAGAGCGCGGGCGAAGGCTGCTGCTGAGAGAGCGGGAGAGGAGGAATTAGCGACGCCTCCACTAGGGAGAGCAGAAGAATCGGTTGAGGTCATCTCTGCAGAGGGAAGGACTACAGTGAGACCTGGGATAGTGCGGAGACGTTCAATGACTAGTGTAGCTACGGCAGCCGCTAGCTCATGTTGTGCCTCCCGACCCTGATGAAGCTCATCTTCAGCCTTACAACGCTCTGTTTGTGCCTCACTAAGAGCTGCCTACAGGGCCTCCATAGTCTCCTCTGGCCTTGGCATGTTGAGAAGATGCAATTGTGAGTGCAGGCAGACAGGGTACAGAGGAATGAGAGGGAGTGAAGGGCCACACAGTGCAATGCATTGTGAGGCTCACCGAGCTGGTGGCGTGGGAGGAGGTTGAAGAGCGGCGGAACCACGGCTGCGGCTGAAGAGAACAGGACAGCTACCCACCCTGCGACTGCCACAGTGAGGCACAGGAATCTTGTAACCGTGGCCCCGACAACGGCAGCTGAAGCTGATGCGAGAAGAACGCCCGTGGTGACGTGTGGTGTGATGTCTCGGGGAGTGCCGGTGGGAGTTAGCACTGCTATGGTGGTAGATGCACGGATGGATCCAACAGCACTGGATGTGGCGTCTGTTATAGTGGAAGCTGCTATGGCGACAAAGACTGCTACTGTTGTGACCTATGTGGCGATGTTTGCGGCGGCAGCTACAAACAGGGTGAGAGATACTGCATCGTGTGCATAGGCCTCAGCAGCACGGCCAACTGCTATCTGTGCCGGGGCACGGCAGGCTCTGGCTGTGGCAGCGAAAGAGGCGGCAGCACCAGCTGTTCTGTCAAGAATAGCACCAGCCAAGTCAATGGAGTCGGTGTGGACGGGAAGAACCGGTAACACACCAGGCACCTCAGGTACCGTTGATGTCTCGGTGGATCCAGCTGCCGCATGAGATGGGGTAGGAGTAGGAGCAGTTGCAGGGTTGGTCGGCTGAGATTCTTGAGGAGGGTGCATCCTTGGCGATAGAGGTGGTGATGGTGGAAGATGTTCCGACGTGTAGACTTGCCGATCTACCTCCTCCTGTTCGCGCTCAGCTGTTGCGTCAACGTCCTCTTGCCAGTAAGAGTTGTCTAACATGCGCACCCACAACGGAGTGTCGTCATCAGTGGGTGGGTCAAGATCGCATTGGTCCTCCCACTCACGGTCGGCGTACCTAGCTGCTCTGCACGGGGAGTCCAGCTCCTAGTCCGGTGGATAGTCGAGAGGGGGAAAATCTAGTGTGAAAGGGTTAAGGCTGCTGGTGTAGCCAGGAGAGGTGTGGATGCACTAAGGGTACCACACTCAGGATTGGAACTATGCTGCATGAGAAAAGCGTGATGCGGACCTGGGGAATGGGTTCGGCACAGTGATAGAGAGCGCAGCTGTAAGAGGCAAGCAGGAGAGACCAATGGGCAATGCGAAGAGTGCTACAGAATGAGGTCCACACTGAGGTGCTTGCGTGAGGAGCAAGTGCCTCTGCCCAATAAGAGGGGCAGTGATGCAGACCTGATAGGTGCAGACTGAGAATGCAGTTGGGGTGGTTGCCGTGGAGATACGGCAACGGAGGTACCAGCCGTGCTACTGTTGGTGCAGCAGTGTCCAATGATGACTGATGTGCCGGGTGGCAGCTATGGAAAGAGTGCCACGTTCCGGAGAGCTCCGGAGAGTGTGCTGCAGTACGAAGACCGCAAGTTCACACCAAGAGGCAGGGCGTGATTCTCTCACCAGTAAACGGACGATGGAGCTCCGGGGGCCCAAAAGAGTTGAGCGGCACACACGAACGCTGTGGCGACAAAGGTCGGTGAAGGCCCCTGTGAGTGAGAGGAGCACGGACCTGTTGGCAGCAGACCGGTGGCGAGAGATGTGCCACACGTAGGTGAGTAGGTGGGCAGCGGGGAAGAGACCACAGGCCCGACGAGAGTAGGCATCACTAGAACACCGCGTGGTTCCCGAGGAGATCTCGGTGTCTCACAGTTCTAGGATCGACGAGTTGCAGGGGTCGACCCCTATCGCTCTGATACCAGTAGTTACTCAGAAGCTTCCTAGATGGATTGTGTGAGACTGGAATGGCAAGCACGTGAGAGCCCCAGGCACGCCATAGATGTGGTAAAGACTTTTCCTTAGAACTCAATCACTCACCAAGACAGACTAGAGTGAGGGGGAGTGAGCGAGGTAAGCACCGGTGAGCGTACACCCACTTCGAGCATCACACTCATGTGGGAGGTGCCGCCACCCTGGGGGTCGAGCCCGACCACTCGGGTTAAACCGAGGACGGCTACTCACCTGTGCACGGGTAAAACCGGCACGGTGGCCCCCTAAGGATCAGCACTCGGGCAATATGCAACTCCCCCAAGATACTCAAGTCAAGGAGACATGATGCAGGGCACGGCAGTGAGAGTGTATGAGCCCAAGAATCTACCGCACCACACAGTCATAGAAAATCATGCAATGGCCATGTGTGTGCCAGAGTTCAACCCTGGGTCTAACAGCCGCTTCATGACGCCAGAGGCTCCAGTCAAGGTGGGCCCGCATGATGCCTCCCCAGGTAAGGCCATTTTCCTTAAATCTGTACAGGTGTGTGCAAAGTGTGGGAGACGAGAGGGCATAGAGCTGTGAGTGGCCAACAAACTTCAACAGTTTCAGTTTTGAAGCGCACGAGAAACAATGGCGCAAAATCGCTAATCATGCCTCTCACGCAAGGCACGATCAGAGAACTCCAGTTTCAGTTTTGACGTGCCGACGCGTCAAAAATTAAACTGGAGTTCGTTTACAAAGAATTGCGAGTTTCAAAACCGAAAAATTAATCCAAACTCATGAGTTCGAGGTAATACCCCGTCGTTTCGGACCGAGAACGAGGGGGTGAGTTAAAAACAGAAATGAGCCTCCGGAGCTTGAATAATTCAAGTTTCCCTACATGGATCATTGATAATGTTTGTATCTGTTGGTTTGTGTGGCTTCCATCCGTCACGACTGACGCCGATGCATTATCCATATACCCACGTTGGTGGTATATGATGGAGGAGGGAGTGACGACACGACGAGCGTCCGGAGTGTCCTGAGACTTCTCCAGCAGCTACTGTAGTGCCGGCGAGACGCGGTTGATGCGTTCCGGTAGCCCTGTTGGCTTCTCCGAAGTTAGGAGGGTTTTCTCAGTGGGTTGAGACCCACGCACCCGGTGGACTGTACCGGTGCGACGAGGAGACCCGGTGGCTCTACAAGCGCTTCCGATGTTCGGAAAGCTGTTTTGGATATCTGGATGCTGATTTCGAGATTTTCTAGCCCTGCTCGTATTTTCTCGGCGGTCGAGATCCAGGCATTCGGGGAGCTGTTCCAATGCCTCGAGGAGACCACCGTTACTGTTTTAGTGGTTTACGCAGTGTGTCCTCCCCGCTGACTCGTTTGGGTTCAGCGGAGGTGACGGGGCCCGGTGCGGCTTGCTGTCCGTGTCCCTACTTAAGCCCGCCAGGGGCTCATTTGTACTCTCTCCTTGTTCTTTTATATTCAACGTTCCAGACATAGCCAAATTCTTGCCGCCTTGCATCGCACTCACACATAGAGCTCATGTTCATTTTTGCATGGGCCTCCATGCCCTAAAATATTTCCAATTTGGTATCAGAGCACACGTGGGCGTGTGAGCAGAAGAAGCAGCAGCCGTGGGCAGAACGCAAAGAGAACGCGCCATGTGGCGCCACGCCGGTAGTAGTGTGAGGGAGCGAGAAACGACTGCACGTGAATGTCAGAGGGGTGGTGAACCGCGCAAAGCAGCATTAGCCACTGCATCCAGCACTAGCATTTAGAGCAGCTGCACAGGCGGCAGCAACAGGAGTAGCAGCAACCGCTTTGCGGCACAACAGTAGCAATAACAAGAGCTGGAGTAGTGCATCAGCTGCTACAGCAGCAGCGTCACTAGCAGCAGCACATAGCAGTAGCAGCAGCCACTATAGCAGCGGCGGTAGTAGCAGTAGCGTGCACTAGTAAGCAGTAGCGGAGGTAGCAGCAAGCGGCAGTTGTGGCAGCAAGAAGCAGCAGCAGCAGCAACTGCTACGCAGTTTAGCAACAGCAACTACAGTAGCGGAAGCAGCTGTAGCAGCGGCGGCGGCAGCATCAAGTAGCAGCAGCAGCTGGTGCTGCGCAAAGTAGCAACAACAGCAGCGGCGGAAGCAGCAGAAACAGCAGCAACTGTAGTAGCTGCACCCGCCTCTGCAGCTACTGCTGCAGGAGGGCCTCGCAGCCCTCCTGTGAGGGCCCCCACCCCCTCGGAGGGGCCCCCTCGACCCCCATCAGGGGGTCTCTCCGAGGAGGGGGGCCCGTTGGCTGGAGAGGCTTATCGCCCTCCTCCCCTCCTTTGGAGGGGGCCCTCGGAGGGCCCCGTCGAGCCCCTCCGAGGGGCCCTTCGAAGGGGGCCCATCAGCTCCGTCGGCCAACGGACAAAAGGAGGGGCGGACCCCCCCGCCCCCCGTCCCTCGCCTCCTCACTCACTCGCTCGCTCGCTCACTTGCTCGCTCACTTTTTTTTGCGAGAGAGCAAGAAGCGAAGGGGGGGGACGACCAGACATCACCCCCTCGTTTTTTTATTCCCCCCCAATCCTGATCTGCCCTCTTTCTAGGGGGCAATCCAGAACCGGGTGACAGTCAAACCCGGGGTGAGCAGAAAGACAAAAAAAAGGAGGGACGGGGTGGGGGCGAGAAGAGGGAAGAGCAAGGTAGAGAATAAAGAAAAGGGTGGCTGAGGGCAAGGAAAAAAAAAAACAAAAAAAAGAATCGTCCAACTACTACCGCCACAGCAGCAGCAGCTTTCATAGCAACAATAGCAGTATCGGGTGGAGTTGCAACGACCACATAGTGCGGCAGCTACGCCAACGCTTGCAGTTTCACCTTCTCAGCCGACAGCGGATTGTGCATCGGCGACGATCCCCGCTTTCAGACACATCCTAGACCGGCGTCTTCCTAGGGCCCATGGATTGGAGCGCGTACGTCACTCCGTAGAATCGACGGCGGATTCAAGTTTTTCCATCTCTGAGGATTGGGCCGTCTACCGCTTGGAGTAGCAGCCACACCTGCAGCCGCCACCCTTTCTCGTCTTCGACCGGTCTTCGCTCTATTAGTGGCAGTAGCATTAGTAGCTATAGTTAGTCAAACTCTACTCTCCGGGCGTGCTGTGGTAGTGCAGCTCGTCCCGTCTGGTCAGGTTTGTTGACCCGGACGCCGTGACCTCCAGGAGTGACAGTACCTACTGGCCTCATTCTCTCCCGTGGCTTGGTGTTTACCACTGGGAGTAGGTGCCCTCGGTACCGATCCATCGTCCAGCGCACAAGATGAGTGCGCGGACATCTGAGCAGGCGCCCTACGCATTCGCCTGTTACTACTGTGGTGATGGACGTCATGGTTGGCGTCGCTGTTGGACACGCCCTCCCGGCTAGCATCCACCTTGGCTTCAGCCTCGTCCAAGCATGCCTCCTCCACAGCATGCGGATCTGCCAGCATTGGTATATCCCCTAGCTGGACCTCTGCCGACCATATTCGCCTAGATCCACAGCCTGATGCAGATGGTGCAGCGGCTTTGTGACCTCGTTGTGAGCGAGCATGATTCTACTCCTCCTTTGTCGACGGCCTCCTTGACCACATCTCCTTCATCCTCTCTTTCTTCCTCATTCGATGGTTTCCCTTCAGCTTCACCTGTCGGCCTGTCCCAGGCTGCCACCATCCTCTCGATCCTCCACTATCCTGTGACCACGACGCCACCACGCAATAACATGTCTTCATGCAGTCGTTCTAGTCCTGTTTCCCCGCGGCGTCAGCGTCAGCGCTCCGCATGCCGTACTCGCATCGGTTTTGATACATCCTCCACCTCCTCGGCTTCCGTTGCTGTACCTGTTGAGGGGGAGTGTGGTCACCGTGCATTGTCTACTATGACCGTAGTGACAGGATCTGCACTCGCACCACGCCGTGGTGCCCGAGCGTCCGCTCAGGCAGACTCAGATGATACGGTGACAGCACATGGCATGGAGTCTGTTCCTTACATGGCGTTCATGGTGGAGACTTTCCTGTCATCGTCCGGGCTGGATCCAGATCTTTCACAGCAGCAGGTGACATCAGGAGGAGCGCAGGCACGGCGTCCCTGGATTGTGCCACTCGCGGCTCCGTCCGGTGGTGGCCCAAGGGTGGCACAGGAGTCCTGTATGGTTCGGGATGCATCTACCGGACTTTTGGGGGAGAGTGTGCATACAACTCATACCAGTCCAGCGGGTGTTGGAGTACTTGGGACGTGCACGTCGTCGAGGTCGACATCTATGCTAGGGTAGCAGACAGACATTCTACAGCAGCAGGTTGCATCAGGAGGAGTGTAGGTCCCGCGTGACTTGGCGATGCCACTTGCGACTCCGATCAGTGGCGACCTAGCGGTGGCAGAGGAGTATTGTGCGGATCGGGATGTCCCATACGGATTTCCGGGGGCGTTGGCGGACGATACTCACAACGGCCCGACAGCGGTCGCAATGCATGAGCAAAGTCGGTGGACTGGTCTTTTAGAGGTTGAGGCATTCTTGAGAGCAGAAGTTCTGAGAGATGTCGCTGGGACATATTCTCCAACAGATACAGCAGGCTCCACCATGTCATCTATGCTACCAGAGGACCAGCTTCAACGTGAGGAGTCGCCTATGTTCCCAGAGTCTACATCTCGTGCACAGGACAGAGTAGCGACATACATGAACAAGTCAGATAGTGATCTTCACTCCATTATCGAGCGGGTGGCAGCGACCAGCCTTCCCATTGAGACAGTGCGTGAGCGCCAGCTGCGCTTGTTGGTCGCCTTGGCGGGCATTGTCGAGCCAAAGTCCTATACACCTATGTCCACTACGGTGGCAGTCGAGGATACTGGAGCAGATCCGTATATGAAAATGGAATCACCTCGTCAGCAGGAGCTAAGTTCTGCCCCCTCGGTTTCACCTATTGGTGACCTTACTGATCACATCAACGCCAAGAGTGACAGTACCTGCACGGACGATATTTCTACATGCTCTACGGACTCTGACGACTCCTCCTTCTCCATCTCTCTTGGCATGTGACCACTCACTCCTCGTATGAAAGACACGAGTTGTGGTGTGGATGCGACACCTGCACCTGCATGCATTGTTCCAGCGTCTTAGCTCATTGTGAGTTTGGTTGACCCCCAGGAGGATGCAGCAGTACCGAATCCATTGTCTTCAGCAACAGAGATGCATATAGAGCTGTACTCGCGAGTTCTGCAGTCTGCATGTGCAGCATCCAGTGCGGCAAAGTTTATGCTATGCGAGGCAGACGCGGGCCACCTCCACATGTCTGAGGCAGATTACGCTGACCTACAGGAGCGTGTAGTGATGTTGCAACGGGAGATGATGGGAGCATGTGAGAGATTCTCAGAGGAGGGGAGCATCACAACTATCGACACGAGCCTTCTGCCACCAGCATCTGGCACACCCATACTCGGGGAGGATCTTGTAGCAGCTCTGAGTATAACATTCGACGGAGACACTACCATAGGAGAGCTGAGCGTGCCTTCCGTTTCCTCCATCATCGCTCCTGTCGACTCCATCATTGCTCCTCCTTGTGCAGCTGCCATCACGCAACTTCGTCCACCCCACTCAGCTGCTCCATCGTCATCTTCATCCACCAGTGGTGATCTGGTTCATTACTCCAGCTCTCCTCTTCCGGAGGTACACCCATGTTCCTCAGGGTGCTCTATCTCGCCTCGGAGGCCATCTCCACCACTTCATCCATGCTTGCGTGCTGCTCGCCCATTCCCTTTCCTCTGTCGTACACAGATGCATCGCGGTAGAGCAGAGAGAGCACATACTATGAGTTGGGACCCTTGGCAGTCACGCGAGGGCTGGCACACTCCAGGTGATGCAGATTGATGTGAGGAGTCACATCCGGAGACACCACTTCGTCTTTGAGCATGGGAGCAAACTCGCACGTGACAGGGGGAGCCATCTCTGCATGATGGACACACCACATGACTCATCGCCCAGGATCTGTTCAGCTACGACATCAGCATCTCCATCGAGGACATTGCTGCCAGGTTTATCTGTCCAAGGGGAGTGTTGTGTGGACCTTGACCTGACGCGACGTTATGGGAGATGCATGGCAAGGTCCATGCTCTTCTATGAGCATCTACAGCATCCGACGTGTCGCTCATGCTACATGCTTGCACAACAGCATCATCATCCACATGCAGTTGTGCAGGCATGTAGCATGAGCCACACACCGGATGCTGTCGATGCTCATAGAAGAGCATGGATCTCGCCATGCATCTCCTATGACGTCGCATTAGGTCGAGGTCCACACAACACTCCTCCTGGGCAGATGTACCTGGTAGCGATGTCCTCGATGGAGATGCTGATGTTGTAGCTGAATAGATCCTGGGCGATGAGTCATGTGGTGTGTCCGTCATGTAGAGATAGCTCCCCCTGTCACGTGCGAGTCGGCTCCCGCCCTCAAAGACGAAGTGGTGTCTCTGGCTACGACTCCTCACGTCGCTGCAGAATCACCTGGAATGTACCAGTCCTCACGTGACTGCGAAGGGTCCCAACTCACAGTCTCTCCTCTCTCTGCTCTACCGTGATGCATCTGTGTACGACGGAGGAAAGGGAATGGGCGAGCAGCATGCAAGCGTGGATGAAGTGGCGAAGCTGGCCTCCGAGGCGGGATAGAGCACCCTGAGGCACAGAGGTGTACCGCCGAAAGAGGAGAGTTGGAGCAACGAACCTGATCACCACTTGTGGATGAAGATGACGATGGGGCAGGTGAGTCAGGTGGATGAAGGTAAGTGATGGCAGTAGTAGAAGAAGGAGGAGCGATGATGGGGTCGACAGGAGCAAGGATGGCGGAAGCCAAAGGCACGCTCACCTCTTCTATGACAGTGTCTCCAACGGACGTCATACTCGGAGCTCGTACAAGATCCTCCCCGAGTATAGGTGTGCCAGATGCTGTTGACGGAAGGCTCCTGCAGATAGCAGTGATGCTCCCCTCCTCCGAGAATCGCTCACGCGCTGCCATCATCTCCCACTGTAGCATGACTACACGCTCCTGCAGATCAGCATAATCTGCCGCAGACATGTCGAGGTGGCCCATGTCGACCTGGTGTAGGATAAACTCTACCCCACTGGATGCTGCACATGCAGACTGCAAAACTCATGAGTACAGCGCCATATGTATTTCTCCTGCTGAAGACGATGGAATTGGTGCTGCTGCATCCTCTTGGGGGTCAACCAAGCTCGCAATGTGCTGAGACGTGTGAACATCGGATGCAGCTGCATGTGTCGCATCCACATCACAGCTCACGTCTGTCATGCGAGGAGTGAGCGGTTGCATGCCGAGAGAGAAGGAGAAGGAGGAGTCGTCAGAGTCAGTGGGGCATGTGGAAATGTCGGCTATGCAGGTATTGCCACTCTCAGCATCGATGTGATCAGCAAGGTCACCAACAGGTGAAAAATGAGGGGCAGAACTCAGCTCGTGCTGATGAGGTGAGTCCATCCGCGTGTACGGATGTACTCCAGTGTCCTCGACTGCCGCCGTAGTGGAGACAGGTGTGCAGGAATCCGGTTCAACAGTGCCCGTCAAGGCGACGAATAAGCGTAGCTAGAGCTCACGCACAGTCTCGCCAAGAATGCTGGTCGCTGCCACCTGCTCGATGATAGAGTGAGGACCACCATATGACTCTATCATGTATGTCACTGCTCCATCGTGTATACGGCAACCCAGAGACTCAGGGAACATGGATGACTCCTCACGCTCAAGCTGTTCCTCAAGTAGCGCAGATGACACGGTGAAGCCTGCTGAGTCTACTGCAGCACGTGTCCCAATGACACCTCTCCGAACTGCTGCTCTCAAGAATGCCTCAACCTCTAAAAGACCAGCCGGCTGACGCTGCTCATGCATAGCGACTGCTGTCGTACTGGTGTGAATCTCGTGTGCCAGCGCCCCCGAAGATTTGTATGGGACATCCCGATCCGCACGATTCTTGTGTGCCACCGCCAGGCCACCACCGGTCGGAATCGCAAGTGGCACCGTCCAAGCACGCGGCACCTTCACTCCTGATGCAACCTACTGCTGCAGAACGTCTGGCTCCTGCCCCAGCGTAGATGTCGAACTCGATGACATACATGTCTCAAGCCTTGCAACCTCCGCCGGACTGGTGTGAGCCTGCTACACAAACTCTCCCAAAAGTCCGGTAGACGCATCACGATCCATACGGGACTCCTATGCCGCCGCTAGGCCTCCACCGGTTGGAGCCGCGAGCGGCACCGCCCAA
This sequence comes from Penium margaritaceum, assembly GCA_023375785.1. Lineage (NCBI taxonomy): Eukaryota > Viridiplantae > Streptophyta > Zygnematophyceae > Desmidiales > Peniaceae > Penium > Penium margaritaceum. Next base: position 195,618 of record SZWC01000509.1, read on the forward strand.
GGACGCCGTGTCTGCGCTCCTCCTGATGTAACCTGTTGTTGAAGAAGATCTGGATCCATACCGGACGTGGAAGTCAAGTTCGATGACAGGGAAGTCTCCACCATGAACGCCATGTCGGGATCGGACTCCACGCTATGTGCTGTCACCGTATTATCTGAGTCTGCTTGAGCTGACGCTCGAGCACCACGGCCCGGCGCGAGTGCGGATCCTGTCGCTATGGTCACATCAGACAATGCCCGGTGACCACACTCCCCCTCGACAGGTACAGCAACGGAGGACGAGGAGGTGGAGGATGCATCAAAACCCGCGTGAGCACGACGTGCGGAGCGCTGACGTCGACGTCGCGGGGTCACTCGACCGGAACGACTGTATGAAGACATGTCATTGCAATGTGGCATCATGTTCACAGCAGAGTGGAGGCTCGAAAGGATGGTGGCAGCCTGGGACTCGCTCGCAGGTGGAGCTGAAGGTATACCATCGGATGAGTAAGTAGGAGAGGATGGAGGAGATGTGATCGAACAGGTCGTCGACAAACGAGTAGCAGAAGCACGCTCAGTGACGACGAGGTCACAAAGTCACTGCACCGTCTGCCGCAGGCCGTAGATCTCGGCAAATATGCTCCCCAGAGGTCCAGCTAGGGGATATACCAATGCCGGCAGATCCGTGTGCTGTGAAGGACGAAGGCTCGGATAAGGCTGAAGCCAAGGTGGATGCCAGCCGGGAGGGCGCGTCCAACAGCGACGCCAACCATGACGTCCATCACCAGAGTAGTAATAGGCGAATGCGCAAGGCGCCTGCTCACATGTCCACGCACTCATCTCGTGCGTTGGATCATGGATATGTACCGAGGGCACCTACTCCCGGTGGTAAACACCAAGCCACGGGAGAGAATGAGGCCAGCAGGTACTATCACTCCTGGAGGTCACGGCGTCCGGGTCAGCAAACGTGACCAAAAGGGACGAGCTGCACTACCACAGCACACCCGGAGACTAAAGTCTGACTAACTGTGGCCGCTAATGCTGCTTCTGCTAATAGAGCAAAGACTGCTCCAAGACATGAAGTGGTGGCGGCTGCAGGTGTGACTGCTGCTCCAAGTGGTAGACGACCCAGCCCTCGGAGATGGTAAGACTCGAATCCGCCATCGAGCCTACGGAGTGAAGTGCGCGCACGAATCCATGGGCCCCAGGGAGACGTCGGTCCAGGACACGTTTCGAAGTGGAGATCGCTGCCGATGCACAATCTGTTGTCGGCTGAGAAGACGAAACTGCAAGCGCTGGCGCAGCCGCCGCACTATGTACTTGTTGCAACTCCGCCCGGTACGGCTATCGCTGCTATGAAAGCTGTTACTGCTGCTGCGGCGGTATTAGTTGGACGATTCCCTTTTTTTGTCATTATTCTCTAGCCCTTAGGCCCCCTTTTGCGTTTCTTTTTTTTCTTTTCCCCTCACCTTCCACCCCCTTTTTTCTAGTTCTCCACTCTGCTCGCCTTAAGCCATCGCCATTTTTTTGTTTGTTTATTTTCCTTTTCCACTCGCTTTCAGACGTACCCCTTTTCGTTTTTTTGTTACTTACCCCCCCCCCTTTTCTTGATTGCCCCTAAGGTAGGCGAACGGAGAAAATAAAGAAGGGGGAATGTCCGGCTTGTTCGGCCCTCCCTCCCGTGCACGCTCGCTCGCTCGCTCGCTGAGCAAGCGAGTGAGCGAGTGTGGGGGGGCGGAGGAGGGACCGAGGAGGGAATTTGGGAGGGGGGGTCCGCCCCTCTCCACCGTCGGCCCCTCTGTCGGTGGGCCGACGGAGCTGATGGGGCCGACTGCCCCCTCCAAGGGGCCCCTTGGAAGGGCTCGACGGAGACCTCCGAGGACCCCCTCGAGAAGAGGGGAGAGGGGCAAACGGGGCCGACGGGCCCCCTTAGAGGGTCCCCCCTCAGAGGAGGGCTGTGAGGCCCTCCTCATAGCGGCAGCAGCAGCTGCAGCGGCAGGTGCAGCTGCTGTGGTTGTTGCTACTGCAAATGCTTCTGTTGCTATTGCTGCTTCTGCTGCCGCCGCTGCTTTTGCTCCTGCTTGCTGCTGCCGCTGCTGCTGCTTGCTGCTTTCGCCACTGCTGCTGCTACTACACGCTGCTGCTACTATAGTCGCTGCTGCACGCCGCTGCTGCATTGGCTGCTGTTGCTACTACTATATGCTGTTGCTGCTGCTGACGATGCTGTTGCACCGGCTGATGCGCTGCTACAGCTAATGTTGCTTTGAGCGGCTATGCTGCCGTTATTGCTCCTGCTGCGTGGCCCCGCAGCTGCCGTAGATGCTTCGCCTGTTGCTGCTATTACTGTTGTCGCCGCAGTTGCTAGTGTTGCTGTTCGCGGCTCACCACCCCTGTGGCGTTCACGTGCAGTCGTCTCGTGCTCCCTCACGCTGCTGCCGGCATGGCACCACGTGGCGTGTTCTCCTTGCGTTCCACCCACTGCTGCTGCTTCTGCTGCTCACACGCCCCCCTATGCTCTGATACCAAATTGGAAATGTTTTAGGGCATGCACGCCCATGCGAAAACAAACATGAGCTCTGTGTGTGAGTGCGATGCAAGACGGCAAGAATTTCGCTAAGTCTAGAACGTTGAATATAGAACAGCAAGGAGAGTTTACAAATGAGTCCCTAACGGGCTTATGTAGGGGTGCCGGCAGCTGGCCGCACCGGGCCCTGTTGGTTTTTGCGCGTCTCACATTGTGCTCTGTTGTGTCCTCCCGGCTTGTGTACATCGGCGTGCAGATGACTGACAGCGAGACTCGACGCTGATGGAGTGTCGTCCGGTGGAGCCGACGCACGTTGAGGTCTTCTCGCAATTCGCTGGAGCCTCCTCTCTCCGGCGACGCGCTCAGCTCCATCGGCAGGCCTCCTCGGCGGTCGTGCTGCCGGCGGTCATTGACACCGCAGTTGCTGCTTGCATGCGTCCAGCGCGTCCCATCGCGTCTGCATCGTCATGCACTGCCTAGGGTCCCAGTTGCATGTTGCATGGCCCTGTTTGGCAGCATAAACCATCGTGGGCACTATCTGGGTTTAGGCTGCCATATCTCCTCGCTACTATTTTTCAAAAAGATTCTGACCGCACGGCTGCATTTGCAGCGTCGGTATTATGGTATGGTCCAGTTTTCAGGCAAAACGGACGACGCCCGGGTTTTGGGCTGTCGGCTGTCTAGCAGGCCTCACCGAGAAAACCTGCCAGCCTGAACTGAGCTATTTTCTGATTGGCTGATGAACTGAGTAACAAGCTCTACAGAGCTGGGGGGGGGGGCTAGAACTTGGAGGGGTCCCCCATTGCTGTTCATTCTTCATTCCTAATCAGTCATTATCAGTTTTCAGCTGCTTTCTGGCGCTAACTCTGGCGCGCGCGTTTTTGAGTAACAAAACCCAGAGCTTCCAGACTTAGACTTTAGAGCAGCAGACTGAGGGGGCAGCTGACTTAAGCAACGAGCGTGGAAGCCCGCACGCTGCATCAACAACGCTGCTGCCCCAACCTGCTGCATAGTTTCTTTTTTGGTATCAGAGCCAGAGCGTAGCAACAGCAGCAGAAGACTGGCGAACAGGTGCCAGACAACGCCGGCGGACCCCCATACGCGCCAGTGCAGGGGAAATGCTGCCGGATTTTTTCCGGCAGCATTGACCCTCCTGGTGGCGGCGTCAGATTTTTTCCCACGGCCACTGGGCCAGGGGAAATGCTGCCGAAATTTTTTCGGCAGCACTCACCCCCACGCGTGACGCGAGGAGGTGAGCGGCAGGCGGCGTCTGACGTCTGTGGGCGACGACGCACGCGGCAACGTCACCCAGGTGCAGTGA